>OU896719.1:37219502-37699861 GCA_918026855.4 Phaedon cochleariae
GTTAGAATGATGGATAAATGAAACGACAGATGTTCGAATAATATAAGATGTGCTGAAGTTATATTAGTAGTTGTAAGTTAGCAATGGAACTAATGAAAGTCGAACGAATCTAAACTGATTTCAAGAAACTTCTATACATACAAGCAATATCAGACAGTTACAGCGTTCTAGGAGAGTATACGGGGTGGAGGTTCTTTCGCGTTCTAGGAGAGTATACGGGGTGGAGGTTCTTTCGCGTTCTAGGAGAGTATACGGGGTGGAGGTTCTTTCAAATGTCAGGGTCACTAATCGTATCTGAGGAACCGTAAGAAGTAGCTTGAATTTGGTCAATTATATTGTTTATCGACCTCTACGAGATATAACATAATACGTTCTAATTTTCGAACGAATACCCGACTATTTCCGAAGACAGATACTTTTTGTCCGCAGACCCTGAATTTTCGACCGCAAACACTTTTCGTCCGCTACAAGGTTGCCAGTTCTACTGAATTTCCAGGAGATCTACTGATTTGCAAATATCTTTTTATTATTATAATGACCTATATTATTATTAATCTTCAGTTAATCACATACATAAAATAGACCTAAATTCTTGACAAGGTATTCACTGATGAAATAAAAATCGAACTGGCACCCTGGTCCGCGCTGAGAGAGAGTTGACAACAGCTGTCATTTGTTGCTGTCAAACTAATTAATTATAATTCACGAGATCCGACAGATTTTACGTGTGAATAGCATCGTGATGATATAAGTGTTTGAGGTCGACGAAAAAATGTAATATGCACCTCGGCGAAAAACTGTCTTTTGTCTCGCCTGATTGCTAGCCTCGGCTGAGGCATCGGCTATCAATTTGTAGACTCGACTATAATAGACAGTATTTCGTCCTTGGTACATAAATAACATTGGAAAAATAGGAAATTCTGCAATGACCAACCTCGAGTTTGTAACATTCTGTATAAAAATAGGAGGGAGGAAAATGGAAGTTGTATACAAATCGTGTACAGAAATTGCTTGGTGGATTCATTTATATACAACATCAAGAAATGTAGAACAAATATATGGAAACAATATCCATATTTTCGTTTTATGAATCTTGAAGGTTTTTGGATATTTTCTTCATAAAATCTCGTGCTCCTACAAAAATATCATGCGATCTAAAACTGCTCATTGATTTGTGAGTGCGTGTACTGTCGTTTATAGAGGAATATACTTTTATAAATACTTTAGTAACTATTGTGACAGAACTTTGAGTACTTTTTTGGCGTTGTTGATCCTATAATCAGGAGAGTATACACGTTATAAAAATTCGAAAGATTGAGAACAGTTTATGCTACATAGTGAATAATCTGAGAGGAGAAATGGGGAATATTATTTAGAATTTTACTGTAAAACTTACATTTTTGTGAAAACATCTTCCTCGAGTCATGACGGCTTTTAAAAGCAGATTTACATTGGCAGGAAAGTAAGAGACAGATTTTAGGCGAATATATATTGGTGGTGATAAAAAATGACATCTGGATGCTCTTCAAAGGCACTTACTCTTTCGGAAAGTCTAGTTTGATTCTAGAACTAGATTTTCATTGATGAAATAATCATGATCATATATCTATTTTATTATGAATGATACTACCATTTTATGAATTATTAATCAATAAAGATATAGACAAAAATGAAAGATTGATTGCAATTCGTCCTTTGAAAAGCTCACGCGGTGTACGGATGTCTTCTTTCATTTTAACCTCCTACCTACAGCTTCAACTATACGAGGAGAACAAAAAACATAAAATATGAAAGTCGAAGTGTTTCATCTGTATACCTTCTATCTTTTGGCATTCATTAAATAAATAAATGCGAATCGACTAAAAAAAAAAGAATACACCACATCAATTTTTGTTTGCTAATGTCCCCTTCAATCGTTTTCGATTAAATTCTTGCACTACTGAAGTTTTTGCAATATCTCCAATTTTTCCTTTCCGTTGAAAAACTGACAGAGATGTGAAAAAATGCCTGTTCTGTTTCCTTGGCATTTCTGACGTGTCCACAGCCATCGTATAATGTTATTGGCAACTTAAATTCAATGCTGAATTAGTGAAAAAAGGCTTGAGGAACTGTTAGCAGAATTACATAGAAATCAACTAGGAAAAATCCAAATACTTTAAGTGGAATGCAACGGTCGTCTATAGGTCTATACAAATTATTGCATAGATTTCTGCGTGGCATATGGCCAGGAAAGTCGTTGTTTTTCTTTTGTTATCTACCATTTTCGTTCATTTTATATGAACTATTGTGGTAATGACTTTAAGTTTTTCTCCTTTGTTACATAGAAATGTTTCAACCACAGATTCTGGGAACAAAAACCTGGGGAATTATGCAAAAATTCGCGATTGCCAAGGTCATCATCTGACGTTGCGATGACATGACGGAAAAATATGTCAAACTTTCAATCGAAGCCAGGAGTTGGGAATGTGCTCTTGTAGTTTTCATGTCATCTAATTGTGATGTTTGATTCATGAGAGGAATAATAATGGGAATAAATCCAAAAGTATTATTGAGAAAAAAAACTATTTCTATTACGAAAATATTTCCAAAGAGCCATCTTCTCTTCCAGATGACTATATAGCTCCTCAGAGGGGATCATTTCTGTTTCATGTTTGGATGACCTCTTTTTACTATTTTTTTTTCCTAGAAGCTGTGGTTTTTTTATGTTCTGGTTCCCACGAAAAGGGATATCCTGTAACGTTCAGAGAACATCGTGAGAACCAAGGGAAATGAGGTAGGATTTGGTATTCTTCTTAAATTTCTGGAGATTTATGCTTCGTGGAACACATCCCTTGGCAATGTGTTCCAGAGCCTCGCTGTTCGTTGGATGAACGAGTTTTTGGAAATAGATGTTCTGCTGGTCTCCAAATAAGTGACCACGAAGGGGTGCGAAGCTTCAACTCGACGAGTTAATCTCGCGGGGACTGCCAAGGGAAGAACAATTGTTGATATTTCAGAAGAGCATCGTCCAATATCTATAAAATAAAGCTAGATCGCCAGAAGTTCGTGGGCGAGGCGTCACCCACGAGACGATCTTTTTTGGACAGAATCCAACAGTTTCAGGGTATGTTAGGCTGCTGCACTCCAAATATATGGAAACAGTATTCCAGGACAGGTCTGATCTGTGCCTTATAGATCATAAGCAGCTGACTGGGAGTGCAATAGCTCTTGGCCCGAAACAGGAAACCAAGTTTTTGGGATGCACTTTTAGCAATTGATCTCACGTGATTTTCCCAAGAAAGGTTATTGCTGATATAATAATATCAAGTATCGAAATAGATGTCTTTAAAGGTATGGTTACTCCTGACAAGCTTATGTTGGGTTGAAATATTTCAATGAAATTTCGGAACACCCTGTATATTTGTGAATAAGAGAGAGATATTTCACATATGTTGAGAATATACAGGGTGTTCCATTTGAAATAACTGTCTAGGACTATTTTTCTGCACTTCAATATTTGAAGTTTCTTTCCACCCCGTATAGTTGAAGCTGTAGGAAGGAGTCAAAATACACAGAGACATCCTGTATCGATAGTCCATAACCGGTGCCTTCACAAAGAGTGATAAAGACAAAGTGGTTAAAAAAAGCGGCATCCATCTTTTCCAGCGAAACCACGAAGAAGATAAAAGGAGAAGAAGAAGAAAAATTCCACCAATAACAACATTGTTTTTTTTTCTTTTACTCACCGACGGGACACGCACACACGACGACCACGGCGATGAGGCAGCGCTCATACTCACGTGTGACGAATCTGACACGGAAGTGTCCTGCGTCCTGTATATCCCGATCGGGATCTCGCACGTCGTCGAGCACAGCTTCTGGTACAGCCTGCCGTACGTCCGGATCCACATGTCGTCCTTCGTTATCTTCATCTGAAACTCCCAAGTTTTTCGTCAATCAGCATCAGGTTTCCGCCAATCAACATCATGGGTAAATGTCAATCAACAGGTTTCTATTGATCAATAGGTTTCTCTTCTCCAAACTTTCTTCGATACAAATTGTCACTGACAAGCTAGAGAATTTTTCTTTTTGGCTCTCTGATAGGAAAATTCTTCAAATGCAGTGACATTTTGGGGCAAATCATCTGATTTGTCCTTACTACACGTATATTGAAATAATATTCATATTTTTCTATAATTTCAATCAACAGGTTGTACTATCAATATGTTTTTGTCGATCAACAGGTGCCTACATTCGAATCAACAGGTTATATTGTCGATCGATAGATTCGGACTCACCGACGTGAGGAATCCGGATCCGGGAGCCTGGTCGATGCCCAGCAGCAGCCTGACGAAGGTGATGACGTAATCCTTGACGAAGGCCTGGTAGAGGAGGGTGTCCAGCATACTGGCGCTGAAGACGGTGCCTGCGGCGAACGGCAGACGAAACATGTACGAGATGTGCGAGCCCCGTTCTTTCTCCCTCTGGAAAAGAGACGAGAGCCTTAAGTTTTCGAAAAATTCCCAAACCTCATTGTCAGATTGGTCATAGTGAGTCACGTGATACATTATAGACGCATGCGCATTTGCTCGTAGAAAAACTTATTATTATTAACGAAACTCTCAGGGTCTCGAGAGGAAGTAAAAATATCCTTGAAAGCCTAAATCACTAAACAAATGATCACAGTGGACTGGTGCGCCATGCTATTAAAGGACCAGAATAAAACTCTCTGGCCAAACTCAGCCTCCACAACTTTATAGCGAAAAATAATCATCAGAAACAACATATCACGTGATGGGAAAGGTTCGAAAGATTTAGGTACTTCTGAAAAGAGCACCGTCTATACAGAAGCGTCTAGCTAGATCAGCGATTCTTTCAAACATTGAGGTCAAGTGACGTCACCCATGACATATGATATTTTTTCCTTCATTATATTGAGAAACTACGATGCTAGGAGTGAAGCTATAGCTTAGTGGTCTGTGTATCTGACTTTAAGTTGGTGACTGGGGTTCAATCCCTGCGAGGGGTCAATTGTTTTTTCACTCAATTGTTTAAAAAATATATACTTTTCAGAAAAGAGGTTCATCTAGGTCGAGTTAAGTTGGATGTACTTCCGTTTTTTATGCAGAAGATATATTTTCCTTCCTCATATTACCTTATAAGTCTTATGAACACGAATAACCTTCTGATAACCTTGAGGTTTGAAAGACTAGCTAGACGCGCTTGTCGTTCATACTAGCTTCGCACATGACCATAGTCATCTTTTAAAGAGGAAAGCCGCGGTGAGCCGTCACCATCGGTGAGCCCAGTCTGGCAACACTGTTCAGAAGGTCTACCTCCAGCCATTTGCACAAATAAGATAATATATGGGTTTTGCATGTAACAGAGTTATTGTTTGCAGTTTTCGAGAGTGAATTGATGTGTTATCAATCAATGTGGAATATTATTGTTGAAAACCAGTGAAAAGTATAAGGAATATTCTAGTGATCGAGTTATAGGTGGAAAGAATGTTTGTGTGTAAGTTATTTCAAACTTTCTCATAAGGAGATGCCAAATAATTGCTGTGTGACTGTGAGTCAAATTACGCATCGGAAACGGAATATGTTTCGATGTTTATGTTTCCTAAAGATGAAGAACTGCGAAGAAGTGGATATCTTCGATACCTCGTGAAAATTGGTCACCATATCAACGTGCCGCAGTGTCTGCAATCCATTTCGTTGAAACAGACGGATCAATTTAGAAAAAATTGCTGAAAACCCACAGTTAGTTACAACAGCAGTTCCCTCTATTTTTCTAAATGGGAAGAAATCAGGATAGAATGAGTACATTCTTATAAAAAAATCTCATGTGTAAATATTCTATACAGAGAAAAAACGAAATGATTCAAAACTTACCTTCTCCATTTTGGAAAGATGCAGTGCATATTTGTCATGGGCTCTGAACTGCATAAACCTCATATTCGATGATTGAGATAGCTCTGTTATACTTTTGATGCTCGGAAAAAATCTAAAGAAAACAATTTGAAAATATTTATTGTTCTGAATGAATTCAGAATGAATTTTTATTCTTTCGAATGAGACTCACTTGAACATTGTTTGCACAGCCACGATCGTATTACAATCAGACAAGGAATCCTCCTCAGCCGAATTGGACAATTCTTTATTGACGACAACCACGTTTTCGGCCAATGTAATTCCAGCACGAAGCAAATCATCCAGACTGAAAAATAATTGTCCCAAAATAATTATCCAATTCAATTAGTGAACTGAGTTCAATAACGATGCAATTTTTATCGTCACATGAAAAATGACAAAAAAGTGATTCTGTGATGTTTGCAGAATGTTATGACATCTTCCAGAAGGTTCGATAATATTCTATGATGTTCCGGGATGTTGTAGAATTTTCCATGAAATTGACGATTGTTCTCTAGAACGTTCTAGAACCTTCAGGATTTGCAAGATTGTTTCAAGATATCCTAGAAGGCAATGAAAAACTTCAGAATGCTCTAAGATCTAGAACCTTGGGAATATGCAAGAATGTTCCATGATGTCCGAAAATGCAATGAAATGTTCTAGAACCTTTGAGATTTAAAATTAATTGAAATGTTCCAGAATGTTCAAGAACTTTCAGCATTTGCAAGATTGTTTCATGATGCCCCAGAATGCAATAAAATGCTTCAGAATGTTCTAAAATCTAGAGCCTTGGGAATTGGCAAGATTGTTTCATGCTGTCCTAAAATGTAATACAATGTTTCAGAACCTTCGGGACTCAAAATTGAATAAACTGTCCCAAAATGTTCTAGGAACAGATTGTTTCATAGGCTCCTAGGATGAAATATGTTTTGAAATCCACTAGAACCTTTGGGGTTCGCAAGATAGCTCCATGATGTCCTATAATGCAATAAAATGCTTCAGAATTTTCTAAAATCTAGAACCTTGGGAATTTGCAAGATTGTTTCATGATGTCCTAGAATGCCATAAAATGTTTCAGAATGTTCTTGAATCTTCAAGATTTCAAAGACTGTTTCATGATGTCCTAGAATGCAATAAAAAGTTTCAGAATGTTCTAGAACCTTTAGAATCTGCAAGATTGTTTCATGATGTCCCAGAATACACAAAAATGTTTCAGAATGTTCTAAAAACTTCGGAATTTGCAAGATTGTTTCATGATGTCCGAGAATGCGATAAAATGTTTCAGAGTGTTCTAAAATCTTCAAGATTTCAAGGACTATCTCATGATGTTTTAGAATGCAATAAAATGTTTCAGAATGTTCTAGAACCGTCCGAATCTGTAAGATTGTTTCATGTTTCAGAATATCCTAGAACCTCCGGAATTTGCAGATTGTTTCATGATGTCCTAGAATGCGATAAAATGTTTCAGAGTGTTCTGGAATCTTCAAGATTTCAAAGACTATTTCATGATGTCCTAGAAGGCAATAAACTGTTTCAGAATGTTCCAGGACCTTCAGAATCTGCAAGATTGTTTCATGATGTCCTAGAATACACTAAAATGTTTCAGAATGTTCTAGGACTTTCGGAATTTGCAAGATTGTTTCATGATATCCTAGAATGCGATAAAATGTTTCAGAATGTTCTAAAATCTTCAATCTGCAAGATTGTTTCATGATGTCTTAGAATACATCAAAAAGTTTCAGAATGTTCTAGAAACTTCGGGATCTGCAAGCTTGTTCTATGAAGTCCTAGAATGCAATTAAATTTTCCAGAATGTTCTAGAACTTTCCAGCGAAGAACCTGATAGCAAATAATAAAAAACACTGAACCAACCATCTTCCTGAACTTACCAATCGATCGATCCCAACATCCAGTACACCAAAGGGAAGTACGACACCGCATCCAAGAACGCGATATCCGGCCTTCGCTCCAGTAACAAAATAATCGGATTCAGGGACGTCTTCGATCTAAAGTGCGCCCTCAACGGTATAATGAAATTATAGATCCCATTCGAGGCGTAATCCGCAGCAAGAATGATCGTCTTGTTCTGCCACTGGTAGTCTCTGGCGTTCCTGTAGCTGCAGTGCTCACAGATCTGAGCTAATTGGAGGCAGCAGAGAGGCTTCTTCTCTTTGAGGAGGTAGCAGAGGGTAGGGCTCACCCCTATGTAGGGGCTAACAGGGGGGAAACCCTTCACGATGCTGGGGGGAAAAATATACAAAAGTGTTTAAATACGAAACTCTTAGAGTTTTTGACTTGAAGAACAATTGGTGTGAGTTTTACAAACGGAATATCATAGACAGAAGTGCAAAGTCTGAAACGCGATGCTCAATATTTCTTTTTGGTATCCTTCCTTCTTAAGGAACTGATTTGAACAATCTTTGATGATAAAGAAGTTAAAAATGGTGGACATTGAATCTGGTTTCCCATCGTCCAAATTACCCCTTGGTTGGAAGTGAGTTTTTTCTTTGAGAAATAAGAAGATCTTTGTTAAGATATCCAACAGATAACAACTACTCTCCTGGCTAACACTACAGAATATCGAATTATATCTGTCAAATATTGGATTCATCGATTCAATCCCAATTGATTCGGAATGATGATGAATAAATAACTGTTTTTCATCAAATTTTATAGAGGAAACATTTTTATCAGGAGTAAATATATGATTCTTCGATTCATAACAGATATATTCTGTGGTATTAGCGATACAGGTATAGTTATCAGATGACGGTTAGAAATCTGCAGCCGGATATCCTACTATACGTGTTGTTCAAGTTTAATATTCAATGTTCATGATAACACAGAAATACCTTGTTCTGTTCTCTTTATAACAACTCCAATAAAACATTACTTGCATTTACCATATACAATTTCCTAGTTTTATTTTGCGTTCATATTTCCTTTGTCAACCGAGCTGTTATTGTATGCTGTTGACAATATTATTCAGGGCATTACCCGAGTGAAATACATACATTCAGAACACAGAAAGCGAGGGATGGATTTAAACTACAAACTACCACCATTGTATGTACGTCACTCTATAGTTTCTACACAAAAGGATCCACAATCATACTCTAAGTACGAGGTCTCACGGTCGTAGACGATCTATTGTCTCACTGGGTGTTGGAAACCTATATAATTAAGTGATTAATTTCAATAAAAATAAGAGAAATGTGCTTAGTGAGATTGACGATGTCAAGATATTATTGAATTAAATAGCATGAAATAACACATATAATTAGGAAAATAGCCACATGACTTCATGAGACTCTTGTATTTCTCGTCTATGAACCACTACGAACAATCAGAGATAAAGAATAGGTACTCGTAGAGGAAGGAAGCGATCACTTTAGTTTCATGTTTAACAAGTGTAGTACCATTACGAATCTCGGATAAAATCACACTCCGAGAGACATAACGATTGTGTTAAAGCGTATATAGGTCAAACTTGAAGATCTAATAGTACTAGGTTCAAGGAACATTTTGGCTTCACAAGTGATAACTCCCTCTGATAGAATGAAGAGGAAAGCAAGAGAGCAAGATATAGATAGAGAGAGAGAGAGGAAGAGAGAGCAAGATAGAGAGAAAAGGAAACTTACCTAACGCATTCACCATGCCATGCTATCCGAGCGCTATCTTCGGAATCTTGTCGGTAGTAATCGGACCTGGGGAGAGTGCTAGGGTCAGAGGAGAAAGAGAGAGAGAAAGACAGAATTTGTGCAAGTGATGATCGTGCTTGGGTAGGACGGAATGCAGGGGTGGGGGTCAGTCGAACGGAGAAAGCACATAGAGTTACACAGATTGAGGTTAGAGACATATAGAAACAGATACTTCAGTGTACAGACAGAGTGATTATTTGATGAAAGTTGTAGCCTTTGATGTTCCTGTTCGTGTTATACTCTGGAATCTTTTATCGTTTTTATTTTGCTGAAACTAATAATTTTTTATAGAAAAATCATTTGGTTGACCAGATAAATAACCCAGAGAAATTGTATCCTTGACTCAGTGGAGATCAAATAATCAATCAGTATGCACCTGATCAATAATATAATTGAATTAATTCTAACATGCATAATGGTTTATATAGATAGGGATTCACAATTCTCATGTCATATTTTCAACAAATTATATTTATTTTGACTCGAAACTTCTTTGAAGCTTTCCGGAACTGATGAAAGTTATTCGAAAAATGTGAATCTATGTATTTCATCAATTTTAGAGTTCGCAATATAAAGCGATTAATATCATGATGAAAAGCAATCGATAAACGTTGTACCTTCTATGGATGGGAGATGAATAAGAATAAAAGCCATGAAACTCGTATGTGGATAACGTCGAGCCAAGCTCTTTGAAAAGTTCGACGAAATTAAATTAGAAACGACACAAGACAGAACTGGAACAGAGCTTCGGAAAGTTACTCTCAGGCGAGCGGAACAACTTTCCATCGATAAACTTCACGAAATGATATTTTCTTTCGAGAAAACATTTTTCGTACACTAATAGACACTTGAAATAAACGAACCAACCAGTAATTTTAATATTAACTGGCGACTAAAGTATGATATACTGGTTTTTGAATAATTATTGTAGAGAAACAGAATAGGTTCGGATCCTACCGACTGCGCCATGTGGTATGTGGTCTCGGGAGAGTGCTGGAGACTGGATGTCTGAATTGAAAGACTACTGTATGATAACTGCTTCATTCATCATTCTATTCTACATCACAGACATTAGAATCAGAGCACCAGGCACAGAACAGTGAAATATAAATGCTGGTGAAAGGTTAGTGTAGTAGTGTAACCTAGTGTAGGTATACATCTGTCACATTAAGGCACTTTCCATGAGGAATCTGAATCTTTCACACTATTTTTCAGAGCGTTTCGGAATAACAACACTCAACTTTGGTTGTTTTTGCAAATGGAGCATTATAAAGAATGTCGACATCAAAACATAAAATTATGATGATATTGGCATGGGAACACAAGATCCACCATGATCTAGACGTGAAAGCTCAAGATCTAAGGTGACCTTGGTATTAAAACATAAGATCCATGGACACCACGACATTTGAACACAAGATCCACAACTGCAACACAAAATCCATAAAGACATCGATATTGAAACTGAAGATAAAAGGTGACCTTGGATTTGAAACACAAGACCCACGATCACCTAGACATCAAAACACTAGCCTCACGATGACTTTAATAAGGAATACAAGATCTACAATGACCTTGGCGTTGAAACACAAGATCCATGACCTCGAAATTGAAACAGAAGATCCACGGTGACTCTGGTCTTCAAATCAAAATTAGTGATGACTTCGAAAACATGAGTTCTATGGTTACCTTTGTATTCGAATACATGCAAGATCCAAGGATGATCCTGATATTGAAACATTAAAATTTCTGATGACCTCGATATCGTGACACAATTAGCACGGAAACTTCAACCTTCAAAGCAACAACCGAAATGATCTTGACATTGAAACACAAGATCCAAAATAACTTTGATAAGAGAAACAAGTTCCACAATGACTATAACTTCGATAAGAAATACAAGATCCACATTGACCTTGGTATTGAAACACAGGATCCATAGTGATCACGCATTGAATCATCAGATCCATGGTGTGACCTCCAATCGAGGTCTTGGATGACGTCAGCATCATAACATAAGTTATTCGATAATTGAAACACAATAACCACGGTGACTTTGACCTTCAAATCGAGAGTTATAATGATCTTGACATTGAAACACATGATCCACAGTGAGTTTGATGAGAAAAACAAGACCTTAGATGACTCTGACATAACTGATACGGTGACATTGACACAAATAATACAGTGACCTTGACACATAAATATAGCATTGACGATGTCCTTAACTATGACTTACGCGAGATGATCTTCATTATGACCTTGACTATGACCTCAACTATGACCTTCACTTACGCGATTTTTTCACTCGGCGATCTCCAAGGCACGTCGTCTTCCAATTCATCTTCACTTTCGTCTCCCTCCTCCTCCTCCTCTTCCTCTTCGGTGGCCTGGGCGATGTTGAGGGTGCTGCCGGTGACCATGTCTGGTACGGGGAGGATGCTGGGACGACGCGAGTTGCGACGCTGGTTGATGGCGTCGGGGCTCAACAGGTTGGGGTTGTCTCCTCCTCCGCAGCTTCCGGGGGTTCCGCGGGGGATGTCCAGGTGATTGCCTATGAGGCAAAAAAGGGGGATAGTATACCGGGTGGTGTAAGAGGATACAGAGGTAAGCAAATCCTCATATGCTCAGATAGTCAGGCGGCCATTCAATCTTTAACATGCAATAAAATCAGATCGAAACTGGTCTGGGATTGCCTTCAAAGCCTGCTAACCCTGGCTAACCACAACAAGGTAACTATTCAATGGGTGTCAGGGCATAAGGGATCAAAATCTAGTCAATTTGTTTCGTTATTTTGTTATTTTATCAGGTTTCATGAACGGAAACAATCCATCGATGACGTCACAGTATCACCATATATTGTTTTAGACAAAATGTTTTCTGTGCCGCCATTTTGGAAACAAATATCCTCTTGTGAAATATCACTGAAGAGGGATTGCTTTGCTCTAGAGTCGCTGGATGGTATTATTCAGATAAATAATACCATCCAGTGACTCTACTTTGCTCTATCTCATGGCGAAAAAATATATACAGATATCCATTTTAAATTCTTGAGCAAGATCAATTTCCGGTGAACCCGCTATTATACAACAAGTGGGGAAAGTTAATCTTTTCTCACGAGTGTGGAAGATTGTGGCACAATTCTGAAGGGCGAGAGCCTCAAACAAACAAGTTGTACAAAAATTCACGAGTATTTTTCCTACCTGTTATAGATACGTCGAAAATTATCGAACCAGGTGAGGCTTCCTTGAGACATTGTCTGGAATCGCTGGTAGTACTATCTGGAAAAGTGGCTGGAGAAAAATAAGTTACGTTGAAATATTCATTTAGCAAAAAAATATGTACACAAAGATTGCTCATGTAAGATGGGCCACACACCAAGCACTTCATTCGTTGCACTCTGTATATGAACTTTCAAGCTAGAGTTCAAATGACCAGAACTCTCCAATATCTTCTCGACATGTCTTGTCTCATACCCGACATTTTACAACTCTCTAAAGTTTATCGCTGTGTCCGTACTTCTTTACTTCCGTATGGCCCATCTTGCACGGTGGAGTTGTTCAGAGTGCGAGACATAAAAAGCTTATATTTTCCATGTACATGGTGACTCATTGATTTACGCCACTGCTACTTTCAGCAATTCAACACACCCAAGCAAAATCACTGGAATTGGAACATTCAAGTATATTTTTTCTGCAACCGAAACAAAATTCGTCCATTGTAATACCAAAATTAGCTCTTGAATTGACGTTTCTATTACTGACACAAACATAGGTATGTTGCTAGGCAACACTTTCAGTTCCTGAAGTAGAACTTCAGCTCCTAGGAACTAAAAAGGATGTACTAGACGCCATCACGAATAAACAACATTATTAGATTGGTTATTTGGGTTGAAACGCAAACCTTCGACAGATTTGGCATATTATAGTTGAGTATAATTGTTTTGATCAGGAGAGCCTCCAAGATTCACATACTGGCTTGATCTGTATCCATTCGTTATTCTCGAGATGGATAAATCTTTGAATAATCACGGCCAGCAATACTTTTTTGTCTCACACAACGATATTGTTTCCCTCCATTTGATTACCGAGCCCAACACAGTGGAATGGCACGGCATCGGTGGTTACTCCACATATTTATTTTGGTTAAATCTTTCGGTTGCAGAAAAAATAGCATGTTTCATTCGGTTTAAAAGTGACTTTGTTTGACTCGCAAATTTTGCTTTCGCTTGCTTCGTTAGACGCTCCGCCTCGCAAATGCAGAATTCGCTTGTCAAACAAAGTTACACTTTTGATCCTAATAAAACAATCTACTAGATTTCGATAGATTCGCATTGAATGGCAACAAATTCCTGAAAATAGGCAGTGACTCCATCCACACAGCGGCTATTGACGCCTTTGTAACCGTAGAAAATTGTGACAACACCGCATAACAAGCTGATCAGCACGATTAGTGATGATGATGAACACGAAAAATGATGCTATATCTTTGTTTTTCGTGGTTCAAATTTTCACGCATGACGATGATATTTCTCTCATGATTCAAACTTACCCCATCAAAGGCTAATGTAGTTTTTGCTACAGTGGGAAAAATCAAGTTAACTTTAAAAAAGTATGACAGGAAAAATGGGATTTTAGAACTATCGAATGAATAATTCAGATTCAACTATGAAGTATACCTAGAATAGCCATCATTGGAAGTTAACACTGATTTGATAAGTTTTTTAACTAAAAACGTCCAGCCCATTATCAGAATCAGAATAATGAAAATGACGAATTAATATCGAGAAGATATTTTTTACAAGAATAACACCTTACAAGCATCTTCACCATTCTTTTGATATAATTTCAAAAAATTGCGAATTTGATGGTTTAGTGATTTACATAACCACGAAGGCGAATGGATGATAAAAGGACTCGCAGTTCTTTCTCGGAGACGGTAATATTGGCTTATTTTTCGGAACCATAGCACAACAAAAGCCATCAACAGTGTATATATATGTGATATATATCCGGGAAAAAAGTACTCACTTTCATAACCTGTCATCAGAGATGAAATTTCAAACTTATTTCCCGTTACAGAAAAAAATATTATGAATAGAAGAGGAGAGCTTCAACCTAAAATTGTCCATATCGACAAATATTCCATCGAAACAAATGAACTATTGACATTTATCAGTATACCAGTGCCATTAACAGGTAGGTTTCCATTTAGAACGGCAAAGATAGAACAAAACCGACATTTCTGAAGTATTTTAAAAAAATTCAACACCCTCGTGATCATGACGACATTGCTAGTGGTGAAAAAATTATGGTAGAACCTAGTGAAGAATATCATAATCATGGAACCTTATGAGATGATTTTGGTCATCCCTTATCCCCTACTAAAAACAACAATATTTTTGTGGCAATGAGGACAATGAGAAGAGCCGACTTCCCACCTCAATGCCCACAAGAATACAACAAAGAAAACCAACCGCGCATGCGCTAGCGTGACAACACTCACTGACACACGTGGGCACTTGCAAGATGAGTTGAGGAGGTGGTGCGCTACCGTCTTTGCCTGCCGCTGTCGCCGCAACAACTGACCCCTTCTCCTCTCCTTTCGCTGTGACAACGACCGCCTCCGAGGGGGCGTTGCCGTTGTGCGGCTGCTGGTGATTGGCCACCGTGAAAGCGGAGTTCTCCTCCTTGGTGATGCTCATGTAGTAGCAGGTGTCGTCCTTTTTCATGATGTGACGCGGGCCCGGGTTCAGGAGGATGGTGTCCTCGTAGAATTCGGGCAGCTGAGCGGGACGGACGCCAACGAGAGCCACCCCGTACCTTCGGAACGATGTGGTCAGTGAAATAGTTATTTATTATACAACGAAAAAAAAGGAGTAGATTTCAGCTCCAGGTTGTGTTGTCTCCCGACGCGTAGCGTAGCGTGAGCTTAAATCTAATATTTTTTCCGTGTATGAAGCACTATTTTTTTCTGCGACAAAAATGAGGACGAATCAATATTGAGAAGATATTACATTATTTTGGAATCTGAAAATTATCGACATGAAATTTTAACTTTTTAATAGTAGGGACACCTGCGTTGTAGGCATCTTCATCATTTTTTTGAAGTAATCATATATCTGATGTCACTTCTGTCAGTCTAATTCTGTGATTTGATTGCAAAAAATTGCGAATTTAGTGGTTGTTTAGTAATATACGTAACCGCGAAGTCGAATGAAAGATGAAAGAACTTGCAGTTCTTTCTCGGAGACGGTATTATTGACTCATTTTTCGGAACTATAGCACAACAAAAGCCATCAACAGTGTATATATATCCGGGGAAAAGTACTGACTTTATGAAAAGTGACATTTTATAACCTGCCAACAGAGATGAAATGCCAACAGAGATGAAATGCCAAACTTTTTTTCCGTCACAGAATAAAGAATAATGTTTACCTAGTACTCATATAAAAATATCAAAACTTGTGTCTCGAATTTCAATGTTTTATTCCATTTTGTGTTCTTAATACTCTTCCAGTTGTAACTTTGACGAAATTGTCCTGAACTCTGGTTAGATATGTAAAGTAGTTTGATTATACTCTGATAGATGACTTTGTCATTATTTCAGTACAGAAAAAAACAATCTAAATGAATTTTGCTCCTGAATGATAGACGATACATCAACTTTGCACCAAACATAAGATAAATTTGAAGCAGGGATTATTATTCTCTGAGGAAAATCATAATGAACTAAAATTCTTCCAGTTCAGTGATTATATTGAATTTGTAGTAGTATACAGGGTGGCCCACGGTCGATGGTACCTTAGACGTATACGGAAAACGGTACATTGGATTATCCTGAAAATTTGGTAACTCCAATAAGCGTTTGTGATCTAACGATTCAAAATATTTTCAGCGATGCAGCGTTGCCACTTTTACCAAAAAGTAGCATAATCTTTGTTATTTCAAATGGAACACCCTGTATTTAATTGCGTTTTTAGATTCTTCTCAAAGAGCTGATTTCATCAATGTATCACACTTGTGGTCTAGCAGGAATTATTACAGAGATATAGGGTGTTCAAAATCGAGATTTTTCAATTTCAGGAATTTTTTGTGTCGAAATAACAAAGATGATGCTACTTTTTGGTGAAAGTGGCAACGCTGCTTCGCTGAAAATATTTCGAATCGTTAGATCACAAACGCTCATTAGAGTAACCAAATATTCAGGATAATCCAATGTACCGTTTTCCGTATACGTCTAAGGTACCATCGACCGTGGGCCACCCTGTATGTGTGTGTTTTGGTGCTTTGCTGTAGGACATCGAAATTTTTCGATGCAGGAATGAATCATGAAGTTGTCCTTTCACAAGATGGTAAGTGTAAATTTTACAGTAATGATTCGTTAGGTTTCTTAGAAAGAATACTGTCTATCAAATTAACATGATATTGATCCAATTTAATAAAACAGATTGCAGTCAACAACGGATGCAACGATAATTTGATAGACAGTATTCTTTCTAAAAAACTTCATAATAAAGCTATTCAAGAAGTTTATCCTACCATCAAGAATAATAATCGAAATTATAAAACTCCAACCCATTTTGGATCATCAACTGAGAAAAAATTAGCTTCATTTCTGCATCAGTATCTGTGAGTTTTTACATATTCCACAAACAAACTTACTTTCAGACTGATCAGTATTTCGTGAGCTGAACCCAGTAAGCATTCGGAATGTTTTAGGTGAAAATATCACGTGTAATCCGAAGTTTCCACTGACAATGTCCTATAGAGGTGGAAATCTACCCAAATATTTCCTGTTCACTGAATGGAAATAACGATGTCACGACGATAAACTGTGAATTGAAAGAGCCCGAGATTTCCCCAGTGGAAAATGTTATTTTATGCTCGAAATTCTCGAGGAATGATCATGATGAAATCACCGCAAAGTCTAATTGGCTGGCAAGATGAAAATACACTTTCCAACGTACAGGGTGATTCACCATGAATATCCTCATTTGTGAATGGATTTCAAAATTTGAAAATCCTCTTGAAATAATTTTCAGAACATTTTTTCCGCTACATCAGAAAATAGAGGATGGACGATCTACAGGGTGAGTAATTTTTTTCACACACACACACACACACACACCCATTATTTCATTACATTTTTAGAGTCCTCCTGAAGAGCTGATTTCATCAATGCATCACATTTGGGGCCTATCAGGATTGACTACAAAGATATAGGGTGTTAAAAATCTAGATTTTTCAACATTATATTTTTTTTTGTCTAAACTATTTATTATTGGTCAAATCGACTTACATGTACCTATCTTAACTTTTGATCTACTATCTACTGAGATTCAGTTGGTTCAAGATTCAGAATCCTGATCACCCTAAATCTGCTCCAATCATTTAATGTCAGTAGATAATAAATCAAAAGTTGAGATAGAAAAAATCCTAAAGTTGAAGAATCTCGATTTTGAACACCTTTATATCTCTGTAATCATTCCTGCTAGACCCCAGTGTGTTTTATTGATGAAATGAGCTGTTCAGGCATGGTCTAAAAATAAAATGAATCACAGGGTGTTCCATTTGAAAAAATCAAATAGTACCCTGTAGATTGTTTTGTTCCGAGCACCATGTATTTTCTGATGTAGCCGGAGAAAAATTAATCAAAAATCATATCGAATGATTCTCCAAATTTTGGGATCGGTTCAAAAATACCTGGGCTAGAGGGAGGGACATTTATTGTGAATCGCCCTGTACAATGCACAAAATTTTTTCCTATCACCACCAAAAAATCCGAACTTTCACTGTGCTATTTGCTGATTTCATAAATTGGTCTCAACTTGATATTCATCCAGAAATAGGTGCCATTATTTCTGACTGAACAATGTTTATACAGGTGACTCATGGTCGATGGTAGGTAAGACGTTTATGGAGATCGCTACAAAGGATTCCTCTGAAAATTTTGCCTCTCACATTTTATCACCTGATCTATCGATCTGAAATATTTTCAAAATTGTCAAAAGTCCTAGCAACTTCCTTTTTTTGAATGGCTCACCCTGTATTGTATTGCAATTTCAGATTATCCCTGAAGAGCTGATTCCATTGATGTAGGGTGTTCCTTCAGGATTTTTTTAAGTCGAAACTATCCATTATTGGTCAAAACAGCTCACGTGTCCCTATCTCAACTTTTGATTTACATTTAACCGGAACGAATATAGGGTGGTTCAAGATTCAGAATTCTGATCACCCTGTATCTGTTTCAATTAAAGGTCAGTAGATAGTAAATCGAAAGTTAAGACAAGGACATGTGAGCCATTTTGACCAATAATGAATAGTTTCGACACAAAAAAATCATGAAGTATGATAATATATTGATGATTTATATATATACAGTGTGATCCATTAAAAAAATGACGTTACTAAGACTTCTTGATAGAAGCGGTAACGTCGCATAGGTGATAAAATGTAAGATGCGAAATTTTGAGAGAAATATTTCGTTATTGCATTCTCCATGAACGTCTAGCCTCCCATCGACCTTGAGTCACTCTGTATAGTGCCCCTATTTACCTACTTTCTGTGGGAATGGAAGCTGGCATAGGTGAAACTTTTTCCTTCGTATTCCCCGAAGAATCGGCTGTCCTCCATTTTGATATGGTATATCTCGTTGCCCGAACATCGACCATACAATCGATGCCATTCTTCTTGAGATTGTTGGCCTTCTCTAAAAAATAACAACCACCTTTTAGAATATAGTCGACAGTCGCTTATCCAGAATGTTTCTGTTATTCAAGGTCAAATGCCTTCAAATTGATAGTTATCGGTTTGTTAGCTGGGTTTCATGAAGGTGGAAAAAATGAATTCAAATTCAGTTGAAAAAAAAAATTGCTTGAGTTCAAGTTGGTAAGACAATTTGATGAATACGTTGAATCACATTATTGTGGTTCGAGATTCAGAAATCTGATCACCCTGTATCTGTTCTGATTGAATATCAGTGAATAGTAAATCAAAAGTTGAGATAAGGACATATGAGCCGTTTTGGCCGATATTGAATAGTTTCGATACAAACAAATTCTTAAGTTGAGTTTTAATCTTCTCCTGAAGATGCTAGCATAGTTAGCGAAACACGTGTCCAGGCGTTTAGAAAATCGGTTTCGTTAGTGGTAAAATAGTGTAGGAATACAAAGCCAATAGAAACTAGAGCCTTAAATTATGCAGTATCTCAATGAAACATTCATATTTCAGTAACGCGTGTCGCGTGTGACAATTCCAAAATATTTTTCACAGTATCGAGAAGACATATGAAGCAATATGTTTTCGACCCCAAAAACAAATAGAAAAATCTTTCTTTCAAACGGCAGGCGTTTGAAATTTTTGGAAAATGCATGGCTCTGATTATCATCCTGTAGAATCTGTTCCGGAAAAGATGAAACAGTGATATCCATAGGTTCGAGAGTCAATGAAACGATCTTACAGAAACTGAAAAATAATTGAGAATCGAACGAAGAAATCGAAAGTTATGATGATTCTAATTTGATCGAAAAAATGCGATTTTACGTTTCATGTGTTGAGCAGTTTAGTATCAAAGACCAGACTCAAATATATTTAGTAATAAAATATTCGAAATCGTCTACTTCTCCGCGCCATCAAGAACACAGAACCGAAATTTTATGTTGGCAGCGGTGCCAACTACATTGCAAATCTAGTAATTCACACACATGCCCATGATGAAATGTAAAAAAAATTGCTGGAAATTGCGAGTTTTTTTTTTCAACGAATTCATTTAAGAGATGTGACTAACCAGATTCTTTTCTAGGAAAAGGGTTGATGAGATCTTTTAGCAAAAAATCTCGAAACCGTTTTGGCGGAAAACATCAAGCAATCATACTATCCCTTGAAAAAAAATCGAAGATTTTTCTATATGGTTGGAATAGCTTCGAAAATATTCATTTTTGTGATGGGTTCATGTTTCCCCCTGTAGATCTGAACGCAAACTTTATGGACAGAGTAGGTAAACATCTTATTCTTTTGAACGCTTTAATACACAACATGGAACAAACCGTTCCAGAATTGGATCTATCATGATTTCAAAATTTATGGAAATACTTTATTGAAAATGGACTGCATGATAATTTTGTGAAAAGTGTATTATTGCATTTTTCAGATTTTTTTATGTTCTGGTTCCCACGAGAAGGAATATCCTGTAATGTTCAGAGAAGATCGTGAGAACCAAGGGAAATAAGGTAGGAATTAGTGTTCTTCTTAAAATTCTGGAGGTTATATACCTCGGGAAACATTACCCTTGGCAATGTGCTCCAGAGCCTCGCTGTTCGTTGGATGAACGAGTCTTTGGAAAGAGATGTTCTGCAGGTCTCCAAAGTGACCACGAAGGGGTGCGAAGCCTCAACTCGACGGGTTAATCTCGCGGGGACTGCCAAGAGAGGAACAATTGTTGATATTTCAGAAGATCATCGTCTATGAAAATAGAGCCAGATCGCCAACTTTTCCACGGTGTTCCAGAGAAGTGAGTGAGTTTGTGAGCAAGGCATCACCCAATACAATAATACAACAAGAAATAATAACATCAACCCCCTTGACCAAACAATATAAATCATTGAACTATTTCTTGTGCTATCAACACTATCAACTAGTAATATAAGTACGTATTTCAACTTACTGCCCTCTCGAGGTATGTAACAGCAACGTGACCAGGGTGGAGGCTCCAGGACAAGTGCAATTGTTGGCCAAAAGAGCGTACTTGAATTCGTCCTCGCATACAACGTACTCCGCGAATTTGACGTGCAGCTTATTTTCCGGACGGAAAATTTGGACGTACTGCGCCACTCCCGGAGCAAAATCCTTGACGGCCCACGATCGCAAAATCGTGTGTTCATCCTTGAATTGTAAAAAAAATACATGCTTTCCAATTTCCAAACAAGAAAATCACATAGCTATATGGGAATTTTTGTTGAGTAGCGAAGTCGGTTTACAATGATCTATAAATCAGGAGGGGTGAAATAACTTACAGTCACAACTCCACCACATAAACAATTTGATA
This sequence comes from Phaedon cochleariae, assembly GCA_918026855.4. Lineage (NCBI taxonomy): Eukaryota > Metazoa > Arthropoda > Insecta > Coleoptera > Chrysomelidae > Phaedon > Phaedon cochleariae. The sequence continues at coordinate 37,241,140 of OU896719.1, forward strand.
ATGACCAAGGGTCATGGACATAAGGACATGTTTCGAAGGATCAATCCTTCATCATCAGCATATTCATGAAGAAACAAATGAATACATTTTCTTTGAAAGAGCACTATCTGATAAATACTCTCAAAATTTCTTTTGATATTATCAACAAACACCTCAAATCTAACTTCATATTGGTGAGGAATTTTCAAATCCATGAACATCATACTAGACAATATGACTTGTTTCATCTTGATGCTGGTAATTCTACACTTGGTAAAAAGAAGTTCACTCACGGAGCTATCTCAAAATATGAAATTACCTGATGATATCAAAAGTTGCACAAATATCACCCGATTCAAAATTAAAGTCAAGAAACATATCCTCTTGCAAAGAGAAAATCAAACCTGAGAGAATGATTTCTCATTCACTAATTTATTTCATCATGTCATAATGTACAGGGTGGCCAACTAATACTGCGAGGCACTGTATCGGGGAAACTATCCATCGCGTATCACTAAACTAAAACGCCCAAGAGAAAAACCTGGAAAATATTTTCAAGTTTCTCAAAGGACCGCTCTCAACATTGCAGAATGTCTGATATATACCTATGTATATGACATGCTCTCCCCTTTCCGATTCCAAAAACTAGAGATTGACGTACCCCTATTTTCGAACCACCCTGTATATAAAAAAAGTCGGTAAACTTCAATCAAGATTGAGGAAGTTCGTCCATCAGGCTTCAATTGGATCTTGAATTCTCATGAAAGAACTTACCCTGGTTGGTTTCAAATCAATCGAATTGGATATTTTTCTCTATTCACCCTGTTGTAGAGCCCAAAACGTGAAATTATAATGAATACGAGATCCAGATGACATTGTCCCATCATTCAGGCATGTTATTCCATAAATAAATTGGCGTTTTGTCAATTCTCGGAGTTGTTAAAACTTTTGAACAGAAAGCTTCTCTTTTCATCTTTGACACCCTGTATCTCGAAAACTGGTCAGCCGATTCCTTTGTGCCCATGGACACTTTTGCTTAGGGAGTCAAAATCTATATCATAGCAAAAATTCATGAAATTTAACCGAAAGCCATTTTCCATAAGGAAAGTGCGGGGTCCTAGGCTTCAACATATTACATGCAATTGGATCATCATATTGGTGTAAATAATAATAATTTCTCCTCATCAGTTATCCCTCATAAACATTTGGTGTTATCAATCAATTGCCTTGTCATTAAAACGATCCAGCTGATATAGGCAATTAATGGGAACCGTATAATAGGTGCCTCACGTCTCGAGATCAGTTGCAGATCCAAATTTAATTAGTCTTTGCCGCCAAACCATATTCGGAAATCCATTAGAGGGTGAAGCCTAAAAGATTAACTGTTGGTTTACGAGCAGACTTACTAGAATTGAAATATTTCGCTATTATTGACGAGACATAACGTCAGAACGTTTCTATGTGTACAGCAGAAGAGATTGGAGCTTCCTAGACCATATATCATGATAGATTATCGTTTTGATTAAATGAGGTTATGATAGTTCAGTGTACCGGTAAAATACAGTTCTGATGGATTGCCGTTTCGATAGAAAACGGCCTCGAAAATTCACACTAACGAGATGATTCACCTCCATATGTATAATGTTGAAGCCAAATTTGGCCTTATTTTTTAGGCGGCGCTGGTAAAATATGGGAGATTTATCTGCAAGTTTTTTCTTTATTTTTTTTAATGTTCTGGTACTCACGACAAAGGATATCCTGTAATGTTCAGAGAACATCGTGAGAACTAAGGAAAATAAGGTAGGAATTGGTGTTCTTCTAAAATTTCCGGAGGTTATATGTCTTGGGGACACCTCCCTTGGCAATGTGTTCCAGAGCCTCGCTGTTCGTTGGATGAACGAGTCTTTGGAAAGAGATGTTCTGCAGGTCTCCAAAGTGACCACGAAGAGGTGCGAAGCCTCAACTCGACGGGCTAATCTCGCGGGGACTGCCAAGGGAGGAACAATTGTTGATATTTCAGAAGAGCATCGTCCATGAAAATATCTATAAAATAGAGCCAGATCGCCAACTTTTCTACGGCGTTCCAGAGAAGTGAGTGAGTTTGTGAGCGAGGCATCACCCACGAGACGAATTGCCCTTTTTCGGACAGAATCCAACAGTTTCAGGGTATGTTTGAGTGCTGCACTCCAAATATGGGAACAGTATTCCAGGACAGGTCGGATCTGTGCCTCATAGATCATAAGCAGCTGACTGGAAGTGAAATAGCTCCTGGCTCGAAACAGAAAACCAAGTTTTTGGGATGCACTTTTAGCAATTGATCTCACGTGATTTTCCCAAGAAAGGTTATTGCTGATAGTGATACCAAGCATCGAAATGGATGTCTTCAAAGGTATGGTTACTCCTGACAAGCTTATGTTGGGCACAGTGAGATCGGCTTTTCTAGAGAAAAGTCTGGATCATAATCAAATCAGTGACAGCAGATTACGTGATCTTTATGATTTTTCGAGCATGTAGGGCACTTCAAACGAACTAGGATATAGGTACTGTGTCAAAAGAAACAATGTATTTGTGATGGATTGTTGATTCGATGAAGATAATTTTTCGTTTATGTGATTATGATTTCAAATTCGAAGTGAATCTCTAGTATCTCCAGTATCTATAATATAGAGTCTCCTCAGAAATGCCAGTTCGATGTAGCCGATTGATGCAAGTTTAATAAACTGAAAGTGAGAGGTGCAAGCTAATGCGGATAATGAAAAGTGCTCTCGGTTGTCTGGATTATGCATCGTCAGAAAGAAAACAGCTGGATAATCGCTACCAAACGAGTCAGAATGAATCTTGTAAATAATTGAATGCCTCTAATTTCCGCTCGGTCGTCCTTTGTTCGTTTTTTATTCCGAGAAAAAAACAGTTTGTATAGGAATAATTCCATGGTCCTAGGTTTTTCAACAGCCTACCTGATAATGCAAATAAATCAAATTCAATGCTCTTCAAGAGCAAATTGAAACAATATCAGATCAAACAATTTTTCTACTATATTCAAGAATTCACAACCTTATTGACAAATGACATAACATAGATGAATATTCTTAAAATTAACAATACTGTTGATGAATTCATCAGAATGTTTTCAACAATAAACGAATTTGTTGAAAGTGGCCACTCATTTCAAACAGTGTGGTATAGTCCAATAAATAAAGGGAAAACGGTTAACATTAATTACGCACTATTTTCATCTTCCGGTTGGAAGTAGCTTTTGGTACCTCATTAAACATGAGACAAAGTTTGACTGAAAAACGCGTGCGATGGCGGAGAAAATGGCCCCGAAAGACCAGAAAAATAGGTTTTCAGCCAATATCTCCTAAAATTAGAGATTTTCCGTTCAGATAAAAATTGAAGTTCAGTTAATTTTCTACAAAAATGGTCCTTATCATTTTTCTCGAAAATTTGCCCGGTTTCGAGAAAAACGGCACGAAGCGCACCTCGAATAATGAGCTTCTGTTGTATGCCGGAGAGCACAGTCCGTGTATTTACACATCGGCGGGGGGACAAATTATTCAATAACTTTGTTAAAAATGCATATTTTCTCATGATTCAAAGTTCATGGGAAAGAGGAATTCTGCTGCTATCATACCCTGTGAATTGAGTCACGCTTGACTCTTTTGGCTATATCGGAACATGGGTCAAACTTTCTGCTCCCGGTCAATTTTGACCTCGCCAGGAATTTGTTCCTATTTTTTTTGTATTGCACTAATTTACTCAAAATTTTCTTGATTTTGGGTCCTCATAAGGTCTTTTGTCATCCCTGAAATTTGTATAGCCTAATTTTTTTAATTTTTCATTCAATCTTTGTTTATTGAATCCCAATCTTTTGCTGTTCTTGGAGCGCGGGGAAATTTTGCGAACAACCATGAATTAAAAATTTATAAATGATCCGATTGGTTTCTATGATACATCATTTGAAAGCTAAGAAGGTCTACTTTTCGATTGTACAATTACTTTTTTAGACGAAGTCGTCCATTTTTCAATAAAATTAGAAAAAGCGGGGTCAAGGAAAAAACCCACTTTTTTTTCGGTGGTTTTTTTCTCCGTGCTCTTTATTTCTAACATTTTGATACCTTAACTAGTGTAACGGGGAAATTCCCACCTTTCCATCGATGTATATAAGTCATATCTTTGATATCCCGGGAAAAAAACAGTATATCTAAATGTACACGCTATAATTTATTACTTTCGTTCCTCCGTCGTTCGCCGCGTGTGTGCTCTACGTGGCGCTCGGGTCGTCTGCTACAAACCATGCGGCCACGCAGGGTATGATAGCAGCAGAATTCCTCTTTCACATGAACTATGAATCATGAGAAAATATGCATTTTTAACAAAGTTATTGAATAATTTGTCCCCCCGCCGATGTGTTAATACACGGAGTGTGCTCTCCGGCATACAACACAGAAGCTCATTATTCGAGGTGCGCTTCGTGCCGTTTTTCTCGAAACCTGGCAAATTTTCGAGAAAAATGATAAGGACCATTTTTGTAGTAAATTAACTGAACCTGAAACCTATTTTCCTGGTCTTTTGGGGCCATTTTCTCCGTCATCGCACGCGTTTTTCAGTTAAACTTTGTCTCATGTTTAATGAGGTACCTACCGAAAGCTATTTCCAACCGGAAGATGAAAATAGTGCGTAATTAACGTTAACTTTGCCTTTTTTTCCTCCTTCATTTATTGGACTAGAAATCTTCATTGAAATTCACTCACCGCTGCCGTTTTGTCTGCGTAATTTCTAGCTGCCAAAATGAAACAAGCTTCAGCTTCGTTCATTCTTGCTCTGGCCAGGTCGCCATCTTTAAGACAAGACCCTTGGATGTAGATGACCCTTTGCGCCCATATGGGCACTTGAAGGATCATTCGCATGGTCGTGTCCAGTTCCATCGGAGACAGAAGAACAACGTAGTAGTCCTTGAAAAAAATTGAAGAAATCATATATCTACTATTTCTATATCTCAACAAAAATAGGACCAGAATGAGAGGTACTCTTTGAATCTATAAGGATGGAAACTGGTGACGTGAGGATCAGATTTCAAGTTTGGTTAGGTTCGTAAATAATTATTTGATCATAATAAAATATTTAAAAATCATCAATTGTTGATAATACCACAGTATAATACCGTCAACTTCGATTTATTCCTTTATAATGTGGTTGAAATATAGCAAAGCATTTCCTGGATGTTACAAGTCTGTCAGTTTGGCATAAAATAATTATGGCTGTACTTGTCAAAATGAATCACTGATTTATAATAAATCATCTCAAATATTCAGAATATGGTGATAGAGATGTATAGAAATTTAACTGGTGCGCTTGCTCCCTATTGAAGGTCGTTTGCAAGTTTCTCGATGGCGCCTACTCTGATAAACCTTTGATAAACATACTTGACGTGGAAATGTCGCTAAGCTCATCCTGGTTACAATCCATATTCACAGGAAATATATTACCGACCGATAAATATCTGGATACGTATATGATTTGGACCAGAGCAGTGAACTGATTCCTGATCAAAGGATCGAAACGTCAATATGTCAAAAATATTCTTGAGCTGAAAAAATGGTTATTTCTGAGATTGGGGTCAAGTGTTCGTTAGGGACGTGTTCCGTAGTTTCTAAATTTTGTGTATAATACCTAATCCACCATAAAAAAAAGAAGATATCTCTGTTCTACAACAGTATTATTTCAGTGATTTGAAATATTAGCGTGAACTGGTTTGAATAAATTCTAAGGTGAGTACCAGTTACCATATCTGCCTATTATGATTTTCGATATTGGTCTATTTCAATAGTTGATACATTCTTTGTTCTGGTTCTTCAAAGAGGAAATTCATCAGATTTCATGCTTTAAATAGGTTCATGTCATGAAAGAAGTGAATCTTATTGAAATATAGGCTACAAAAAAGATTTCTTGCTTCTATTTGAAATTGAAATTTGAATGAAAATGTTGAGCACAGTATTTATTCGACCACAGAACAATGATGGAAATAGATTCATCCCCCACAGAACCAAGGTTTTGAACGATTTTCCGATTATGGCACCTCTATCGCAAAAACCTGAACCCCACGTCCAAAACTCGCTTGCAATTGTTCCATATCGAGAGTTAGTCTGACGAAACAATTGAAGAGTGAGCTCACCAGTTAAATTTCTATACATCTCTGTACTACCTATGCATCAGATAATATATTATCATCGAAAGCTTCCTGGATGTTACAAGTCTGTCAGTTTGGCATAAAATAATTATGGCTGTACTTGTCAAAATGACTCACTGATTTATAATAAATCATCTCGAATATTCAGAATATCGTGACATTACTTCCGGTAACTATGTTTCTCACCTGTAGAAGAGGATGAGCATAGAATTCGTTGAGGAAATCCATGATGGTGTCTGCGTGTAGTGTTGTACTGCAGACGACCACGTGTTTTTCCGATTGTGCCCTGTGGGATGAATATGAGCCACCCAGTTTTTGACGTTCCATCCATGTGAAAGCCAGCTGTTCGAGCTGCAATGGAAAAAAAACTCCATTGAAAATTGGGAATTCAATTTCAGGATTGAACAAAGCTTGTGGTTTCTTTATTCTCACCCTGTGAAGATAATTGAATTTTGTTTATAATTAAATATTTATAAACCTTTGATACCAAATGAGAAATTCAATAATGAACTGAATTGAAACTGAAATCAGTTGTTAACTAAATTTGAAATTATAACAAGATTATACATCGTTGCGTTTCAGTTGTTTGAAAAAGAAGCACATACATGAATAACATCAAATTATTGTGTTCTGTTATACACGGTGTCCAGAGACTAAAATAAAATAGGCCGATTGAACAACCTTAGCTCTATAGGAAAATGCACCGTTGGGCCGTGAGAAGGCGATGAAGGACAATTTTATTTTCAGATTTTCTTCAATATTTCGAAATCCTTGAATGGTAGGCAGAGATACGGCCAGTTTTGGAATACTGTTCGCATGTATGGGGTTCAGCACCCAAACATACGCTGATGCTCTTAGATTCCATCCAGAGAAGAGCCATTCGTCTGGTGGGTGATGCCACACCCACCAACTCTTCGACCCCATTAGAACACCGTAGAAGAGTCGGCGACGGGAAATGTTCCTCTGCTATAATTCCATCACTAGCAATACCAGTCAGACGAACTCGACTGGCCCAGTCAGCACATACCTTCGTCGTTAACCTTGCAAAATGTCGAAAAGCACTCTACCAAAACTCGTTCGTCTATAGAACGGCAAAGCTTTGGAATTCTTTGCCATTGGAGGTATTCCCAGGAACGTATAACCTCCGAAAGTTCCATCACCTACTTCCTGTTTTTGTCCTCCCTAGGTAAGTGCGATGTTCCACGAGCATTATAAGAATTTCTTTTCGTGCGCTCCAAAAGATAGAAGAAATCTGAAATTCGTAGGACAATTTTCTGTAGTGAATGTGCATCGGAAACATGTCGTACTAATGCAATCAATATACAGGGAGTAAGGTAGTTCGTATCCTCTTTGATAAAAATTAATGTAAGTAACTTTTTTGGGGTACGGCACTGATCATATTTTGATATTTCGAAGAATGACAAAATCTCACTTTTTTTGTAGGTCTCTTTTTTCGAGATAAATAACAAAATTTATTTTCGTGTTTCCCCATACTGCTCGTTTATGATATTAGAATAATCACGTTTCGCCCGTTTCAACCTCATGTCTGTTGAATTATTGACCACAATATTCATGTTCACCAATCCGTAAGCTCTTCAACATATGATATGGGAGCTGGTCATTTTCAAAAGTCAGTTCAGGATTTCTGGTAAAAAAACTTCGTTCGAGAAAAAATTAATAAGTCCGAAGATGAACAACAACATTATCATATGCTAAGGTAGTTCATGAACATTATCATTGTGGACACAAATAAGGAAAAACTTGCAAAACATGATAATCGGCATAATCATACACGGAGTATGGAGGACCACCAAAATAAATGTTGTTAGATATCTCTTGCACCAAGAAGAATTATAAGAACACTACAGTTAAAAAAAGTGAGATAATTGATTTTGACATTTATCTGAATATCACAATGTGGTCAGTACGGTACTGCAAAAAGAATTACATCAATTTTTATCAAAGAGAATGCGAAATACCTAACTCCCTGTATATTGATTCAATTGATATGATATGTTTGCCATGCACATTCACTATAGTGAATTGCCCTGACAATTTCAGAGCAGTATCTTTCGAAGATTCCTAAATATTGAAGAAAATTTGGATATAACATTATTGGTCTTCATCGATCTCTCACGTCTCACATACGTTGATTGCAATCGACCTCTGAAACACCTTGTATATTTATATCAAATTCCTTTCTTTCTTCTATACCTACCGTCGGCATCGTAAGTCTCTTATTTGTTTCAGAAAAAAAAAACATATCATTTACAAGTAACGAACTAAAATTTATCGTACAGTTCAGTGTGTATACGTGTGTTTTGGTGCTTTGCTTTGAAACATCGAGATTTTTCAAAGCAAGAAACCAGGTGGTTGTCCATCTCCAAAGTAATGAGTGATATTCATCCAGTGATTATGCGTAAAGATAGGCATTTTTGCTACGTTCATTCATCTCGACATCTCGACAAGAAGGAAGGTTTTATTTTTCTTGGTAGAAAAAACTGCTTATGATAATGTTGTGACCTCACATTTATGTATTCAATTAATCGAATTAAAATTTCCGAAATGATTCCTATGAAGAGCTCATTTACATAAAAAAGGAAAAGTATATCCGTCAGACTAATTTACAGTAACATGCAAAGCCACAGTTTGGAATTAATATTTCTTTGTATTAGATATATTGCTTGGACTGAAAAGTTTTAATTGAAGCGCTGCCAGTCGAGAATTTCCCAATATAGCCAGGCACAAAATTAATATTTCAGACGTCATTCCAATGAAAGAACCGGCAGTTAATGTTTTTTAATATTTTATAAAATTTGTTTAGGTTCTACCGTCCATCACTGAGTGAGTATAATTCACTGTGTTTGTGAAATTGTGGAATAATTTTTGTACTTACTTGTGTGGGCAAGACGATTAGAGCTACACATATCATGATTACCATCCAGAGCTGGGATGGCCAAATGTCTGGCACAAAATCTCCATATCCTACTGTAGAAAACGTCACAACTACATAGTAGGTGGCTTGAAATAGATTGAGATGTCTGTGACCTGCCCTTTGGCAGTGCTGTATACCACACAAACTGAAAAAAACCAAACATAATGACAGTAATATCGGAGACATTTTTTTCCCAATTTCTCACTGGGTTTAAGAGCTCAGACTGCAATCACTGAGGATCGTGTTTTTGTGTTCTGTTTCTCATTTAAATTTTCGCAACATCACAGAACAACACCCACCTCACGTTAATCCCCAACTCACGTTCATTCTCGCTTTGTTTTGTATCAATTTGTACCAAAATTAATTTGCAAACGAAAATATCCCCTGCTCGAATCAGAAAAGATATAACTCCTCACTAAAACAATCAAAATCTGGAAATTGAGACTGAAAATAATTGGGCTTTGAGTGGAGCGCTTTGGAGCGCTGGTATTAATTAGAGGTGTCAAGAAAATATCTGCTTTAACAACATTTCCAACTTTACAATTCATGTTGCTCTAGTTCATTTTCGAATAATTGAACTACTCATCAAATGAATCGCAATGAGTAAATTTTTGAGATGAACATGAAAATCTCACACCCTACATTCACGGGCAAATAGAAGACTGCATTTTGTATCGTTACCAATAGTAACTAAACAAATTTCCGAAAATGTTTTTCTCCACCTTGAAGAAAGGAGCATTAGATTACACTAGATATTTTTTGACGTTCATAGATAAAAATGACATTTAAGTTTAACTTCAGATTATGTCGAATTCATTCTATGAACTAATAAGCACATCAGAAACGGAAATAAAATTGATGACACCAAAGATCTACTGGAGATCTACTTGCCTACGTCACCCATTTATGGCAAGCTTCATTAGAAAAACACGGGGAATCTCTAGCTGTCGCGTTGGACATATCGAAAGCATTCGACCGTGTTTGGCACGAAGGACTCCTCCACAAACTACCATCATACGGCTTACCACCTCAGCTATGCCATCTCTTATCGAGTTTTCTTTCAGGCAGATCGCTTCACTTGGTGGTGGACGGTGTATCGTCTGATACCATTGGCATCAGTTCCGGCGTTCCACAAGGATCAATTTTGGCACCAACATTATTCCTTCTTCATATCAATGATCTGTTGGGAGTAACAACTTGCCCCATCCACACCTTTGCAGATGAAAGTACTCTCCATACTGCGTTCTCTCCCAGCATTCCTATTTCTTCCCAGGAAACTAAGAACTCACGGCGCAGGCAAGTCAATGTTGTCAATGAAGACCTTGCTGAAATCACAGCCTGGGGAACCAACAACCTAGTTGAATTCAACGCCACTAAAACTCAAGCCTGTATTTTCTCTAGAATGGCGGAACTCAGTATGCCCGATATTGTAATGTCTAGCACCACCATCCCCACCAAGCCCACCATATCCATGCTCGGTATTGCCATCAGCAACACTCTTTCATGGGATAATCATGTCAGATCCATCGCAAAAGCTGCTTCACAAAAACTCGGATTCTGGTTCCGTGCGAAAAGCTACTTTACACCTCAACAGCTTCTCATGATATAGAAAGCGCAGATACGGCCTGTTCTAGAATACTGTTCCCACATATGGGGTTCAGCACCAAAACATACGCTTATGCTCTCAGATTCCATCCAGACTCCACACTCACTCACTTTTTGACATCATTGGAACACCGTAGAAAGGTCATCGACCTTCCACTTTTCTATCGATACTTCCACGGGAAATGGTCTTTGGAAATCTCTGCTATCATCTCTTCACTAGCAATACCAGTCAGACGAACTAGACAAGCCCAGTCAGCACATCCTTTCGTTGTCAACCTCGAAAGATGTCGAACAGCACTTTATCGAAACTCCTTCATCCATAGAACGGCTAGGCTCTGGAATTCATCGCCTGAGGAAGTATTCCCAACAACATACCGGGTGGTCCATTCAAGACTATCCACCCTTGATATCTCCCAGAATAATTATTCAACAAAAAAATGACGAAACAGGTCGATTTTTATTTGGAGGGGGACACATTTTGAGGCAAAATAAATGATCCATACTTCAACCCTCTACTCTCCAGAGCAACCCCCTCAATAATTTGAATAGGGAATAAGGGTCGTGTTATACATCATTGGAAAGGTAATTTGATTTGGAAACTAGCAGTGCAAAGTTTTTTGAATTCCAACAACTCGTTCTCGAGATATTCGAGTTCGAATGGTATGTTTTTTAATTGTGAGTAAATGTATGTACAAAATAGATATTATTGAACAGGTATCCACAACAAGTGTTCAAAATGACCTCCATTGACTCCCAGACAGTGGTAGAGTCTATTTGAAAATCCTCTTGTACATTTGAGAATGTTTCTCTAGATATTGCCAGGCATTCAGTTCTTATTCTTCTCTCCAAATCATCGAGGACAGTAGGTTCCGTTTTAAAAATAACAGATTTCAAATGATCCCATAGGGAAAAATCATTGGGTGCCAAGTCCGGTGAGAGTGCTGGCCATTCTATTGGTCCTCTACGACCAATCCATCTGTCTGGAAAATTCTGGGATAGCCATCCTCTCACCTGCAATATGTAATGGGGTGGAGCACCATCCTGTTGAAAAAAAATATTTTCTGCTAATAGATTTGGATTACCATCATCATCGAGGTCAGTGTTGACAGCATTCATAATGAGTGGTTCGATTAGATTCTGAAGCATATCCAAGTAGGCCATATCATTCAAATCACCCTGGATAGATATTGGTCCAATGATTGTATTACCCAAAATCCCTGCCCACACATTCAACTTCTGGGGCCATTGTGTGTGCTCTTCTCTCAGTAGATGAAGGTTATTCTGACTCCAATAACGACAGTTGTGTCTGTTTACTAAACCGTTCAAATGAAATGAACACTCGTCACTAAAGCAAATATGCTTAATAAATTCGTGGTTCCTCTGTATCATTGTGATATTTTCGCAAAATTCAGATCGTCTATCATAGTCATCCTCATTTAATGCTTGGTGAAGATTCAACTTCTAAGGATGAAATTTGTGCTGTTTCAGCATCTTCATTATAGAAATTCTGGATATTCCTGTGATGCTACTTAGTTGTCGAGTAGACATTGTAGGATTTACTGCAACCTATCCTAAAACTTCTACTTGGTTGATTTCATTTGTGACAGGATGCATCCTATTCCTCTTCTTATTGGCAACTGATCCAGTCTCCCGAAATTTCGTTACAAGATCCAAGATATATCTTAAATGAAAAAAGTAATATTCACATTTTTTTGAGATAATCAGATATATTATGAATAGAAAAGAATGGAGTATTGAGAAAAATACAGTGAGAATTCGCATTTTCTTTGTTATGAAAGTATCGATTCTCTCTCGGTATATTCAGAATGATGATATGTATTATGTTCCATGATATTTTATCTGAAAGAGAATACTAACTCTCAACATCAGACGGTTTTATTTATTTTTTATTCTCCAAATTCTTATCGTGTGTGTTCAAATTCAATGTTTGTCGATAGCGAGAGAGAATCAATACTTTCATCACAAAGATAATGCGAATTCTCACCGTATTTCTTTCAATGCATCAATTTCTTCATATTCATCATATTTCCCACAAATTGTATTTCTGATACTCACTTGTGAGTTACGTTTCTATTTTCGTGCTGCTCATTGGAAATTCGAGCTGTTGCTCGTGCACACTCATTTTGAACAGCAAAAATAAAAATTATTTCAACTTTCTCGTCTTTCGTGTAAACCATCGTGGTAGAAGTAAAATTCTCGAAATGCGTGGTCATTTCTCGTTTCAACACTGAATTCACAAATTCAGGAAAAAATTGTCGGAAGATAAGTTTTTCACCGATTTCAATCATGTTGGCAAAAAAAACGAACACGTGTACTCGGTGAGCAAATAATTTAGGTTTGAAAATCGGTAGATATCCATCAGTGGATACTTTGGGCAACCAACAAGGTTCACATTTCTCTTAAACATTTGAAGATATTCATCTGGTATTCGATCCTCATTCTTCTTTCCACATCGTTCAGGTCAGTGGGTTTCGTTGTATAGATAAGGGATTTCAAATAACTTCGTAAAAGGAAATCATTGGGTGCCAAGCCGGCAGATGTGCTGTCTATTCTAATGGTCCGCTACGGACCTTTATGATGATGGTAGTCGAAATCTATTGGCAGATAATATTTAGTTTCAACAAGATATGTGTCACCTCCCGTATCACACGTGAATGAATGGCTACCCCAAAATTTCACAAACAAATGAATAGGTGGTGAAGGATCAATAAAATGGCCAGCACGCTCGCCGGACATGGTGTCCAATGATTGTTTCCTTTGGGGTCAACCAAAATCCGTTATTTATGAAACGGAATCTACTGATCTGGACGATGAGAAAAATGAATTAGGGTTGAATGCCTGACAATAACTAGAGGAATATTTCAAATTTGCGAAAGGAATTCACAAATAGATTCTTCAACTGTCTGGAAGTCAATGTAGGTGATTTTGAACATTTGTTGTAGATGACCATTCATTAATTCATTTTGTACATTCAATTACTCACAATTATAAAACATACCATTCGAAAGCGAATATCTCGAGAACGAGTTGTTGGAATTCAAAAAACTTTGCACTGCTAGTTTCCGAATTAAATTACCTTTCCAATGATGTATAACACGACCCTTATTCCTTATTCAAATTATTGAGGGGGTTGCTCTGGAGAGTAGAGGGTTGAAGTATGGATTATTTATTTTGCCTCAAAATGTGTCCCCCTCCAAATAAAAATCGACCTGTTTCGTAATTTTTTCGTTGAATAATTATTCTGGGAGATATCGAGGGTGGATAGTCTTGAATGGACCACCCGGTATAATCTCCAGAAGTTCAAAAAAAAATCCAATACCTACCTCCTGTTCCTATTCTCCCTAGGAACGCACGATGTTCTCTGAACATTATAGGGATTTCCTTTCGTGCGCTCCAAGCGATGAAAATAAAAACATACAAAGTACCTCATCGAACAAAGTGAAACAAGAGAAATCTTGTGTTATAGCTGTAGAAAAAATTGTTTTGTGGTTCTGTTCTTGAAGGAGGCATCAAAGGTTCGATGTCATTCACATCCCAAGTTTCACTCATTAAACGAACTCTGTCAGAAACCGAAGAGATTTCCTTCACGTGGAAATTAATTACTGCCAAAGTTAAACGAAACTCCTGATGGTGTGGAAGTGAAGCCTAACTACACAGCCAACGTAAAGACGAAGTCGATATTTATCAATCGAAAATCAAAACTTTCCAAAGATATACGACGTTGCCTCGTCAAACATTGACTTTGTGTTTTAACGAAATAATCGCAAGTCGACTAAATAGTGACGAGCTTTCGATGAACTGTTTCCCAACACCGCTTTTTTTAAAACGATATGTCATCGACTATCAACCAATTTTTTTTTCACACATTCCAAAAACTCAGACCATCTCCCCAAATATCAAGTAGACAATATTAACTCGGATAAATTTCACATGTGAATGATAATTGTAGTTGCCATAAAGGGAAGCCACATCCTGAATATTGCTGCAGTCTGTTGTTGAATCATTGAAAGGTAATTAGCTGATGGAATTGTAATCAAAATGGTGTTGGATTAACGACCCTTTGCATCGGCAATAATAGATTGCTTCGATAGTGTATGTCAAATGTTCACATATCAGTATTTTGCTAATTATCTGGAGAGGAACAGTAGATCTACTACCATCAGGATCACGTGTGTTCGAAAAGGTTTTATCATATTATGTAATATCGCGAAATTGAAGCAGCAAGCTGGAGAATGTGAATCGAGGAATATTTCCAGGAAAAATAGTATCACGAGTTGTATTCGTATGAGTATTTCATGATTGAGACAATGAACGAGCGACTCGCGACAATTGCGTACACTGCATACATCATTCTGGCTTTCAACTTAATTGACGTTATAGACGTAAAAAAATTCATCAACAGTAGAAACACAAGAGCTTTATTTTATCGTATGAATTTCTCTTGGTAACGAAACACATTTGCCGATCAGTAATTTTACAAGGAAAACTGACATGGAAAATTTGCGAGATCGTTGGTCGGAGAAATTTGTTAAATGTCAGTTTTTCGAGAGAAATGATGGAAACTGTTTGATATTTTTTTTATGAACCTTCCCAACGTACTATTGTTCTGTGAAAGTTCTGTTTTTACATAGAAATGGAGCTTATTTTACAGTTGATGATCCAAAATATTTGCCTCGGCTATCAATTTGCAGATTCGACTATAATAGACAGTGTTTTATCCTTGGTGCATGAATAACTATTTTTCATCTTCGAAAAAGCTTAAAATCATCTCCATAGGCGTACTCTTTAACTGATACACAAACGAAACCGCAGATATAGGTCGCTGGAAAGCTTTGTGTTTACACGAGTATGGCCGTAAGCTATGCACTTAATATTCCGAGCGAAACTAAGCAGATTACAGCTGGATCCGAAGAAAAATAAAAAATACCGAGATAGCTCATTCGCCATTATTGAACCACCTTTTCTCTGGCGTGTCTCCAGACTGGCAATTACCTGGTAAATACGAGGCAGACTAGGGTCGCAGAGAGGATCGTGAGCTGTTGAGATAGAGCCGATTGAGATTTCTGCATGGCTCTATGTAGGTCGTTCTGAAACAGAAACGATGATAATGCCAATGTATCAGATAAAAATCTTGATCTAGTGACCGATTCGAAAGCGGGCCACACGCATCATTTTTCTATTTATGGAGCGATTTTCCTGAAATGTATAGAGGGGGAAAAGGTGTATTCTGGGGCTGAGCGGTGTCCACTTTTTCAAAAAAAACTTGGCCTACTAGATCATATCCAGTAGCTGAACAATGCAAAATCCATATAAGCGATTTTGTTAATCCTTTTATTGCTACAAAACTTAAATTAAAAACCAGATATTTTTCTCTTCGAGGAGTTTATTTGCTTCTCTGGTTGATATTCAATATCTATTTATACTAAATTTGAAACAATACCATCTTCATTTATAAATTACTTCTGTCTCGAATTAATCAATTGATTCAATAACCATAATTTTTATTTTATATTCCTCACAACAAGTTATACTTCGTGAGGTTTTCTTTGTTTATTTAATACCAATATGTATACTTCCAGTTTATATCGTCAACATTTTGAATAAACTTTATTATAATCATTACTATTATTTGACGTCATAGGTTTCCTTATCATTATCCTTTCTTGGAACTCGTATAGCATAAAATAGATCAAAATTGTTGACAAGGTATTTTCCGATGAAATGAATATCAACTCGGCTAAGGCCTCGTCTATCAATTTACAGACTCGACTATTTAAGACAGTTTTCCGTCCTTAGTACATAAATAACTATTATAGATGGATTGCGAATCATCAACAGTGATATCCCAAATCCATGGCGAATAGCCCACTATTTTTTTCTTCAAAATTCTGTCGAGAATACCTTGTATTTTGACAGTTTCATCGATTCATGTATCATGAACATTAGCATTCTGAATTCTATGATCAATATTGTCTCAGAATGCAAGTTGCCCGAGATGAATTACCTGCTGAATATACTCTCATATTATTACATATCATGTGATTTCGATCACGGGATTTAATAGGTGCAGCCATGTGTGAATGAAATAATCGCAAATATCGATTGAATTTTGAGTGAAGAACAATTATTAACGAAGAGGAGTATCAGTATCCTGAGCATTGCCATAGAAACGCATTCATAGAGGATGTGCTAAAAAGGATTGCAATCTCAATTATCATGTATTTTGGATTGAAAACAGGAAGGAAAAATACAGTTATAAATATTTGCCTCCCGACGCATACCGGATGGAGACAAAAAACCGTGAGCTGAAATCTAATATTTTTTCCGTCTATAATACACTATTTTTTTTCTGTGACAGGAAAAACGAATCAAAATCGAGGGAAATAGAGAATAAAAGGCATGATAGACACAATATATCAATCAATTCAATTTCATCTTGATCAACCTTTTACCTATCTAATTTTTCAACCTCATGTATTTTTTTCATGTCACATGTCACTTTGACAAAGTTATATTAGTTTTATATCCATGAATTTATGCATTTTTTACAATTTTATACTACTTATTCTGATTTGCAATTACAATCTCATATACTGTAAGTAATTTCTGATACCCATTTCTCTTGAATATTATAATAATTGTACATTTCATTTTAGAGAGACTGACGAAGGAATTGAATAAATTCCGAAAGCTTTCTCAAAAAAAAAAAAGAGTTTTCTTTTGAGTCCCACATCAGCTGCATCCCCACAAACCATATACCTAATATATATATATATATGTATCCGGAAAAAAGTTACCACTTTTTTCCCGTGAGGAGAAAGTAATTTTCGAAGAGTGATGAAATGTCAAACTTTTTTTCGTCACAGAAAAATGCGAATTTTTTATACTTTGAAGTAATGTTTCTGATCTCATCTTGATTTCACTTCTTACTCTCAATTTCATTCTCACATTCTTACAATTTCGAATATGTAAATGTAAGTAGAGATGCAAATTATTGACATGAACATAAGACCATCCACTATATCCTAATCTAACTGTGAATTATGAAAGTTGAGCCAAAGTATCAGGATTATATTATAAGCATCTGCAACAATCTCGGAATATTGCTTCAGAATAAATTTGTTTGGCATGAGCAGATATTTGCTCGTATGTGGGATATATTATGATGTATACAATTCAAAACCACTTCGAATGAGACGTACCTAGAGGTAAACATTCAATATTTTGTCCCTAAAGAGACGGGAGTCCAGGCGCGTAGGTATGTTTATTTTCTAGGGGGGGTACTCAGTAGCAGATATTAAATTTTAATTTGGGGGTTGCCTAGTAGTACAACGCGTTTCAGTGTATAATAAATCAACACAAAATGGTGGTTTATTAGCTTCAACTTTCATTAAAGCTGTTTTTATATCTTTGAATATTCAAAATTATCAAAATAACAATTATCAGTCATTCGAATGAACAAATCAAGATAAAAATTCTCGATGAAAATATATTTTATATGCGTATTATATGAACTAGATGAAGAAAAAAAAAGAAATAATCTCTCAATTTCACCATATAAGATAATATAAAGTAGGTAACCCATCATTCAAAACTCTTGATTGAATCTAATTAACAAAATATCAGGTACACCCGTGACTAGATTATAAAACGAAGTCTTTTACATTGCTTTGAAAACCTCGAGGAAAACCTATCGATCTATTTCAATATATCTATGAATGTTCAAGATAAAGTTAATCCGACTAGCCTGACCCATTGTACACCTCAACCATGATTTCATTGTCTCGATAACAGCATCTATATCTATTTCAATATATCTATGAATGTTCAAGATAAAGTTAATCCGACTAGCCTGACCCATTGTACACCTCAACCATGATTTCAGTGTCTTAATTAAGTGCATAAAAATGATCTTTCAGCACTCGCCACACTCACCGGCATAACATATTTTGTCTGCAGGACTGTATAAATAGTGGGAAATATTTCGATACTGCAATGCTGTGAAGTATCTAAGGCTGTAAGACTGCAGGAGTGTATAAATAGTGGGAAATATTTCGATATTGCAATTCTGTAAAGTATCTAAGGCTGTTTCTTTAGGTAAATTATTATAGGTTCATTTTTGGTTTCTTCCCATTCATTTTTCCAAAGATCCATTTCTGATTGCAACAAATCTGACAAAAATGTTTGGGAGAGAATTCATTTCTAAATTTACTAACATATTCAGAAACTTGTTTTACTAGAATCTTTGAATCACTGGCATAGAACATGATCAGGCATCAACCTGTTGATATGTAACATTTTGAATTCATTATTAATTATTGTTTCTGAGTCTTTAACTGGTTTTACTATTTTTGTGCTTTCAGGGAGGGGGGGGGGGTATTGTCTCTCAGTTTCCCCCCCTTATCTACGCCGATGTGGGAGTCTGGATTTTATGAAAACGCGGGACATATTTGCATAATGCATTCAAATATCCCATCAAAAATGTGTAAGCAAGGTGTACTACACAGGATATTTACGTTTTCGGTGAACAAACAGCACGTGTATGGGGATGCAGAAGGTAGAAGTTCGTGCCATAAAATACTTACGAACATGTTTTCCAACGCATGTTTAGCTAGCCAACAGTTCAAAAATACCGGTATAAACAGGTTTCGCATCGATGGATAAAAAATCTGTGAACAAATTGAAGTACCTATTAGTGACAACATGTTGATATTTCACTACGAAAATATATCCAAGTAAATTATCGATCCAAATACTCACAGTTATCGTGAATGGAATGGTGTTGACTATTTCTAGAATGAAATGGAATGACAGCAGTTGCTGCCATATGTTACCCTGAAAAAGAAAAACAGAAATCATGATAATGTTTCCAGTAGAAAATCATTGGTATCACGTAAACCGTAAGAGTTATCTGGGCAGAGTTGGGCAATATTATGCTCATCAAAATGCCGTTTTGACATTAGGAAAATACCGAATACTTTCCTTTTTTATTTATTTTCTCAAGTTATTTGGGGGAATTCATTGAAATGAGACATTTCATCATAGCCAATTTTTTTACCCTACAAGAAGGCGTTTCAAAATTTGGATTCTGACGCTTCGTCTTCCATAAACCATAATCCACTTTTCCAATACGGACCTGGTTTTTTCATTTCATTACACCGAAAGCTATGATCTATGACAAGATCTTATTTTCGGATGTTTCGTTTTAAAAAATTGACATTTATTGTTTTTTCTTTGGATATCCAAAGGTGTGAACTAATGAAATGAAAAATCTTATGCCGTATTAAAAAAAAAATTGAAAATGGTGGAAAACGAAACGTCGAATTTCAAATCTGGAAAACACCAATTTTTAGGGAAGAAAAAGTGGTCATGATGAAGTGTCATCCATTTCGATCAGTTCGACTTTTACAAGATCCCATTGATGAAATTTTCAGCAAATAAATGTGCAAAAATGTTGGCTTTCTCCTGGACAGTTTGACATATGACAAGTCGTTACTACTTGATTCGAGTGTCATTCCAGTGATTATCGCATCAGAAGTATCAGAACAGTGAATTCAGGTTAATTACAACAGAGGTGGCTATGGTCTTGGTAGTAAAAACACAGTTTATGCCTCGAGAAGGAGTAAATTATGGTATGTTTCATAGCTAATGGTGGAAAAAAGTCGTAAATCACCTCTGTTCTACCTTATCCCACCCATGAAGGGCATGGATTTCGAATAAAGATGAACATGAACATCCATGTGGCTGTGCACCTTCCATTTGAGAAGTTGAGACCTACAGTACCTATAGCAATAGTTGGCTTCAGCAGTATGTCCCATGACAAGAGGCCATTAAGAGAGGAAGAAGAAGAAGAATGATGCTCAGAATACCACGAATTCATGATGGTGGAAAATATTGTTCATAACACAATTCAATGAAAATTTAATTACAAACTCAATCTATTAGTCAAGCTGAACGATTCACTCCATTTCCTCATCCTTGTTTTGTGTGATACTATGTCGGTTCATTTCCTGTAGAAGCAAAAAACAGAGCATGAATAAATTAATGTTTTGATGTAGCTCGTACAAATACGAGTCGTGTAACAAGAATAATACATAATACATACTTATTTGAGAGGTTTCAGTGCCGGCATACGATGCAATATACCGGATCCGAATGTATATTGGAAATGTCAAGAGATGCAACGATGTACAGGGTATCCCAATTTGGGCACTTTTGCGGGGTATCTCCCTTATCAGTAAAGATAGAGCATTGCGGTTTTCGCGACAGTGTGCTACTTTTTTATGAAATTAAAAATGGAGCAAGCAGAATTGTGATAGCTCTTCCGGTTGTCGAGATACAGGGTGGAATTGAAAAATATCACTTTTCAGGCACATTTATCTTTGAACTTATCGAAGAAGTTAAACCTTGTTCTCATAGAGTTTGTCTCTTAGAATCCAGTGGCGTAATCATTTTTTTGCTAGCACATTTTGTATTTTAGTTATGGAGCAAACATATGTTTTTTAAATGGAACACCCTGTATATTATCTCATATATCCATTGAGCATGAAGTGGGCTTTCCAAAAATATATAATTGTATACAGTTATTTTCAAAAACAAGCTCAGAATTTCAGATTTTTAAAAATTTTCTTCTGTGTCTAATTATGATAGGTAGGCATGGCTAATTTTTTTGGAACAAAAAGCAAAATGTCAAAAACATCACGCGCTATTGTCAGTTTCTGATTATTAGTGAAATATTTTTGCTGTTTTGATATTTCTAATTCCCGATACAAAATATTTGAATCATTTTACGTTACGTTCACGATAATAATGAAAAGTATGATATGATGGTTTGTTTCATACAATCTAATGATGCTTCGGAATTATATTCACAAAGGTAACATATTTGGAGCGCTATGTTTACGATAATTTCTTAGGGATTCTTTATTT
Source organism: Phaedon cochleariae (assembly GCA_918026855.4). NCBI lineage: Eukaryota > Metazoa > Arthropoda > Insecta > Coleoptera > Chrysomelidae > Phaedon > Phaedon cochleariae. The sequence continues at coordinate 37,262,799 of OU896719.1, forward strand.
GTTCATATTGGATATCCAGAAAGAAGACAACCTTTCCCAGACATATTTTCCCGCCTCAAATCAAATTTAGTAGTGTATGGATCATTTATCCAACCCCGTCCTAAGGCATACACCAAACAAGATAGAGAGAGAAAACTGATGAACGTGTTGGCGTTGATTGAGGTATTGAACCAATACTTCAGTCAACGGTGTTGGGTTATGTAGAAGCGGCGCCCTCATCTTCTTGCAAGCAAATAGAGGAAGCAACTGGTGTATCCAAGTCTGATGCTCAAAGAATTTTGCGAAAATATAAGTATCATCCCTATAAATTTCAAATAGTACAACATTCACACCCTGGCGATGCCGAGCGCCGAATGATATTTTGTCAAAGGTGTTTACAACAGATCCTTGCCGATTAATCTTTTGGAAGACTTGTTTTCTGGTCCGAGGGATGTTATTTTTGAAGTGCGGGAATCTCAATGGAAGTCTTGAAAACACCTACACTGAAATTTGGGAGTCAAATCGACTTTTTATTGTTTCCCCAAAAACTAAGCTAGGTACAAAAATCACAGAGAGGATGAAAAAGTTGTTATTTCAATAGTTCAAGCTAATAAGAATATGAAACTCAGATAAACCGTTGGTGTGACGCCACTGGACATATTATTTTGAATCTAATTACACTAGAAGAAGCTCCATATTACTATCAACAAAACTACAACGTTTTATTGAGATTGATGAAATCACAATTGAGAAATGAATAGAAAAAAGATTTTTCATGGAAATATAAATACCCTGTATTTCGAAAACGAAGCAAGTTTGGACGCATGTTTATATTAACTTCATTTCCGGAAATATCACAAGCAATCACCACTTGAATTTTTTCGGTCTTCTTCAGATACAACCCTGTATATCATCAATTTTGTACGAGCACTCCGGAACGGACACATCACCCGTTTCTGAAAAGTTAATGCTAGTGCGAATTTCAGTATTTAAGTTTTTGCTGTTGGATTCCCACCAGTTTTGTGTTTGGTCACCAACCAATTCCGTTTTCCGGTGAAATATATCACACCTGCCGATCCTCTCGGGCAAAACCCTTCGTGGAATTTATTTTCAGTCGTCTGTGGAAGTTCTCTTTCCGCAATCTCACACGGTGACAGACGAGCGAAATTATCATGGGATCAGGATAGAAACAACTACGTTGTACTGCCCTTCTACCTCAAATGCTCATTGAGGTGTTCATAATCCGAAGCAGATAAATTCAATCAAATAAAGCACAGTAGCCAACGAAATATCTGGTCTCTGGTCTCTAGACTCCACCCTGTCTGTGTGCGTTTGCACTAGGTTTCGGAGTTTGGCACTGGTTTGAAACCGTTTTTCACTTGAAAAATATCAGCACAGACAAGACAGATGTTTAAGTTTTTTACTGAAATTCAACAACAACCTTCAATCACAACAAAATTATACAGAATGATAAAATCATATATTAATAAACTTTATTCCAAAGAATATAAACTTTCCGCAGGAACACTGTCTCTCTCAGTGTCTAGTCTCTGCTTCCTATAATATCTCTATATTTCTAGTCTATGTCTATTTTGTAATCTCTAGCCCTTGAAGTCTCCAGTCTGTCTCTATCTCTAGTTTCTATAGTCACTAGTCTCTAGTCTTTAGAGTCTATAGTCCCTAGCCTTCAGTTCCTATTCTCTGGTCTCTAGTTTCTCCAGGCAGGGACTCTTAAGTCTCTAGTATTTTCTTCTTGTTCTGGTTTCGATGGAAAGGGATATACTGTAATGTTCAGAGAACATCGTGAGAACCAAGGGAAATAAGGTAGGAATTGGTGTTCTTCTTAAGTTTCTGACGGGTATATCCCTCGGAAAAGACCTTCCTTGGCAATGTGTTCCAGAGCCTCGCTGTTCGTTGGATGAACGAGTATTTGGAAGGATATGTTTTGCAGGTCTCCGAAGTGACCACGAAGGGGTGCGAAGCCTCAACTCGACGGGTTAATCTCGCGGATCTGCCAAGGGAGGAACAATTGTTGATATTTCAGAAGAGCATCGTCCATGAAAATATCTATAAAAGAGAGCCAGATCGCCAATTTTTTACGGTGTTCCAGAGAACGAAACGAATTGCCCTATTTGGACAGAATCCAACAGTTTCAAGGTATGTTTGGATGCTGCACTCCAAATATGGAAACAGTATTCCAGGACAGGTCGGATCTGTGTCTTATAGATCATATATAAGCAGCTGACTGGAAGTGGAATAGCTCCTGGCCCGAAACAGAAAACCAAGTTTTTGGGATGCACTTTTAGCAATTGACCTCACGTGATTTTCCCAAGAAAGGTTATTGCTGATAGTAATACCAAGTATCGAAATGGATGTCTTCAAAGGTATGGTTACTCCTGACAAGCTTATGTTGTGCACAGTGAGATCGACTTTTCGAGACTATTCGAGAATTGTTGCCAAGTCTTTATTTATGTTGTCAACATTTTTCCCTCGTACATTTCTGATTTGCCTGGCTGGTATTGGAGCCCTGGAAGAGAAGGCGGTATGGAGGGTACTATCATCCGTGAAGCTGTGTACTGGACATGAAGATACTTTCAACAAATCGTTGATATGGAATAGAAATAGTGTTGGTGCTAGAATTGATCCTTGCGGAACACCAGCATTTATGATAAGAGAGTCAGATGAAACTCCGTCGACCACTACAAAGACAAACCTGTTTGTGAGAAAACTAGCTAGCAGAGAACATAGCTGGGGAGGCAAGCCATAAGATAGAAGCTTGGCGAGGAGTCCGTGTTGCCAGACTCGATCGAATGCCATGGAGATATCAAGTGCCACAGCTAAGGTTTCACCATATTCTCCAATAGATTGCTGCCAATGTGAGACGTAAGCGAGCAGGTCACCAGTTGATCTCTGATGACGGAAGCCATATTGCCTATCGTTGATAATACCTGAATGTTCCAGGTATTTCATGAGCTCAATGTTGATAGTTTTCTCTATGATCTTTGAAATAATAGATAGCAGTACTAGTATGTAGTCAGTAAACTGAAATCTCGAGTTTCTACTATCTATGCTGACTCTCTTGTCTTTATAATCTGTCTCCTGTTCCTATAGTCACTAGTCTCTTATTTCGAGTCTATATAACTAGCCATCAGTCCCTAATCTCTTCTCTGTGTATCTGACTCTAGTATCTAGTATCTATCAAGACATTCAAAATTGTGTTTATTTGTCAAAATTCTGGTTTGAATTGAGAACGAACGTTTTCCTTTTATATTGTTACCATATAGACTTTTACAATATACAGAAGTTTCCGCTCATCTATCAATCAATTCTCTGCAAATGAGCGAATATTTGATTCTGTCTTAGATAATTCATAATTGGACAGGCTTGATAAGAATTTGATAGAATACGTTAGTTTTTTTTCAGAGAATAGGTACAGAATGCGTTTTGTGATCATTGTCACAGAAATATTTATTGCAAACGTCATTCTGGATTAAATAAATAAAAAAACATACAAAAAAATTATCAGAGAGTAATATTTTATTTTCATGAATAAATGACTATAACATATGACAAAAAAATTACTTCAAGTAACGAGATAGGCCCAACTGCAACCCTCTTGAGGTTGAGACGATCATTTCTACAAAGGAGTTGCCGCCTGGATTGAAAAGATAAAACTAGAAATCATTTTTTCGAACAAAAATATATTCCAAATCAAAACAGTATACAGGGTATTTCCTAACTACGGTTCCTAACTGCAGGTGGTGATTCGTTAGGTCATTTTAGGAAGAAAAGTTCCTATTAACGTATGTCCGGAGTTGCTTCGTTTCTGAGATACAGGGCGTTGAAATTAAAGATAAAAAACGGTAATTATAAAATATCATGAATATCCTAGAACCGATTTGGTTGAAATTTGGTACTTTCATTTGAACTAATAAGGCGCCTATTCAGCCCTATTCAGATTGAAATTATTGGCGCCAGTGGCGTCTCAGTAGGCACCACAGTCAACAATATTGTGAAAAAAAAGTACGCCACTGACTTTTTTTGGTAAATTTTTATTTTCTTTAGATTGAGTAACTCAAAATACAACTTTTAAGCCTCGTGCATTTTCTTCATATCCAGCTTCGTTTTCGAGAAAAAAAATAAAAGCTACCGTATTGCATATCATGAACAACTACATTGGAGAAATGAGTTTTTCATTATTTCCGCCAAAAATTTTATTGACACTTGATATGCTGGAATTTTAGAAAATTTGACAAATAAAGGTACCAAATTTCAACCATATCGGTTTCAGAATATTCATGATATTTTATAATTACCGTATGTTTTCTTTAATTTTAACGCCCTGTATCTCAGAAACGAAGCAACTCCGGACATATGTTCATAGGAACTTTTCTTCTTGAAATGACCTAACAAATCACCCCCTGTAGTTAGGAACCGTAGTTAGGAAACACCCTGTATATCGATTTCTTCATGTTCATAATTCATCTGAGGATAGTTCTTTCCAATACTGAAATGATTTCATCATTATCATTATTATGTAATTATGAATTTTTCGAAGTTGTTTTTCTAAGGAATCTAAGGTATAATGTTCCCCAAAGCTCCTCTCGTTTGGATAGTTCGATTTTTCCGCTAGAAGATTTCCATCGGAAAGAAAAAAGAGAGCTAGCAAGGCACAAAGAATTAGAGCAAACACTGTTCTTCGACAGGCGCATTTCTGTAGTCGTCCCTTATTAGGGTAGAAAAGTGCCTTCTTAACTCTAACGTCGAGGGCTTTTCACGCCTTGATGAATTTTATCTCAGGAAATGTTTTCTCACTTTTTTGGGGTCGAGTGTCATTTCCAGTTTTATCAATACATGGAAGGAAAACTTATGACGATGAAAAATCTATAATTATTAAACGTTGTCCTGATAATTTTCCCTGAATTTCAAGCTTGATATTCTCCCTAAACGTTGCCCTGATATTGACGTTAGTTCAACTACAGGTTGATTGATCCATCAATAACGTTGCTGTGGTAGGAATTCTCAATCAAATTTCAATTTGAGCATATCGGTACTAGGTGTAAGAGTGAGATAGTTGGTTCAGTGACCGTATTTTTGAGGGCAGTTCATAAAATACAGGGTGTATCTAAATAACACCGAAAGAAAAAAAATTCAAAGAAATAAAGTTCATATAAACATGTGCGCGAATGGAGCATAGAATCCATATCGAATCACTAGGAAGAAACACCATTACTTGGTATACGGACGGGTCTAAGACACCCGAGGGAACTGGAGCAGGAGTCTTTGGGCCTCGCACCAAATACTTCGAATCCACGAGACAATTCCCCAGCATTTTTCAAGCAGAAATAAACGCCATAAGAAGATGCATCCAGTTCAACCTATTAAGACAGGAAATACCGGAAGAAGGACATCGCGATTTTATCCGATAGCCAAGCAGCCATCAAAGCGTTGAGCTCTCCTTACATCAACTCGAAGATGGTATGGGAATGCCTAAGCAAATTGAATGAGCTAGGCAGCAACAATAAAGTGATCCTCCTCTGGGTGCCAGGGCATATTGGAGTGGAGGGGAATGAACAAGCAGACACTCTGGCACGACAAGGGGCTTCAACGCCACTGATCGGACCAGAGCCATTCTGCGGCCTTGGAAATTCCTATTTCCAAGGAGAACTTGAGAAGGCGGAAGGAGCCTGGAGAGCCAGACAATGGAGAAGACTTCCAGGACTACGGCAGGCTAAAGATCTCCTTGGAAATTTCAACCGAGAAAGATCTAAGACACTGACAAACCTCAGCAAAGGAAGTCTCAAAGCAATAACGGGATTTCTAACGGGGCATTGCAGACTCAAAGAACACCTAAGGAAGCTAGGCTTACAGGAGGACGGCACCTGCAGATTCTGTGAGGAAGAACCAGAAACATCCCATCACATACTGATGGAGTGTGACGCTGTACATCACAAAAGATTGAACATACTGGGAACACACCAGCTGACTGTGAAAGAAATACCACAGCTAGACCCCCTCAAAATCCTCAAATTCCTGAAGGAATTGAATCTCGAGGGGCTGCTATGAACAAGCAATCCTTGATATAGCAGAAGCAGATGGGGCACAATAGATCTAATTAGGTGGCAGCGCATCTGTCACCATCCAACCTACCAATACCAATACCAATAAACATGTGTCCTAACTTGCTTCTTTTTCTAGATACAGGGTATAAATATCTCCATGAAAAATCTTTTTTCTATTCATTTCTCGATTGTCTTCTCATCAATTTCAATAAAACGTTGTGGTTTTGTTAATAGTAATATGGAGCATCTTCTAGTGCAATTAGATTCGAAATAATATTGTCAGTGGCGTCACAGTGGGTAAATTTATCGATATTCATAGTGAATGTCATTGTACACTACTGGTTTTTCTGAATTTCATATTTTTATTAGATCGAACTATTGAAATAACAATTTTTCTAACCTCTTCGTGATTTTTGAATCTAGCTTAGTTTTTGAGGTAACAATAAAAATTCGATTTGACTCCAAATTTAGATGTAGGTGTTTTCAAGACTTCCATTGAGATCACTCAATAACCCCATTCAGAATCATTTTGAAATTTTGGGGCTTAGTCAGTCTTTATCCATACTGAATTTTGGCACCATGCAAGTTTATACAGGGGGTTATAAATAAAAACAATTAATACTTTTAACTTCAACATCCTGTATTTCAAAAACGGAGCAAGTTAGGACACATGTGTATATGAACTTTATTTGCTAGAATGTCACATGGTAACCCCCCTCTGAATGTTTTCAGTGTTATTCAGATATGATGAGAATTGAAACAAAAAGTACTCCAATTGTGCACTATTCTCTATGTTTTCTCCTGAACAGAGAATTGAACTGTGACAACAATGGTTCCTTTTCTAGATTTCTGATTGGTATTTCGAGCTGATCGGAAAGTGATATCATTCAATTCAGAGAATGTTTAGTAGGCAATACGCTATAGTGAATGTTATTTTTTCATCGGTCGAAAAGAACCTACCTACATATAAATTGCTATTAAGATTAATGACTTTTTGTGACGGAGGAATGTGATTCACTAAAACGTGCAGTGAACAAAGTGAAATAAATGGAAAACGGGTAGAACTATAGAGCGAATGGATCATTCATCACTATTTCGTTCACTTCGAAGTTTGCATTTAACGCTAATTTTTCTATACTTGCCGAAAATTGAAATAAAGTCACGCATTCAGCGAATACAATTTGAAACATAATAAGTTTTTTTTTATAGTCAGTTAATGCATAAATGATACAAAATTACGATAAATCAACTGTCAATTATTATATCTTAATAACATCGAACCAAATTGAGTGCTGATTCTGTGATGAATATTATGGAGGGTATTCGGTATGAATTTTTTAAAAAAATCTCTTCTGAAAATTAAGAAAAAAAGGTTTTTCTTTTTGATTTTTCCTGTATGTTAGGCTGAAGACACGAAACTTCGTGAATATTATTTGTCAACCCTGAATATGCTTAGAAGGGGTTGGAATATTCAATACCCAAGATATTTTTTTGGATGAAAATGTTTCTTTCAAAAAAACATAGCATATGCTCAAGTTTTCGAAAAAACTATTAGAGATACGGATATTAATAAATGAATTGGGGTTTCCAGCCGTGTTTTCTTAGAAGCAGAATATTTCTCAAAAAAAAAGTTGTATTCAAAAATATTTTAGGAGTTGAAATTTCAACCCCTTTGATTGATACCTTTTAGGCATACTCCAGGGTTGAAAACATTCCAAGATATGTAGTTTCACTGGATAATATTCACCAAGTTGCGTGCCTTCAGCTCAATATACAGGGAAAATAAGAAAGAAAAACCATTCTTTTCTGAATCTTTGGAGAGGTGTAAATTTTCCAGGGCGAGGTTTATCAAAAAATGTTTCTTCTTTTCCGCATGTCTCAGAACTTTTCGCCTTTTTTTATCATCATTGGACAATTTATCCATCACGATGTACTCAAATGATATTTTTTACAATATGATCAAAACGATTTGGATAGCGTTATTCAAAAGCAATCTGTCTAGGAGTTTATGTATTTCGAAATTTGTTGACCCTTGACCTTCATTCGACATCTAAAATTGAATGGTTGTCAGCTGGTATGATTAATTAGTAAAATTTGAAATCTCACGAAAAAATCATATTTCTTGTTGATTTTCCTATATAAAATGTGCTATTGAAGTACATCATGGGTGTATAAAGTGTGTTCAATGAAAATATCAGAAGAGCAAGTAGCTGTAAATCAGTAAATCCGTATCCAAATACAAGCGGAAAAAAGAATGCCATTTAGAACTTTTTCGTGAAATATCTCGATAAATAGTTGTTTGTTCCCATTATCATTATCAAATTCGTGTTTTAGAGACAAAAATACGTAGGTACCAAAGACATTTTCGAAAAAAATCCGATGAGTGCAAAATTACCATTTTATAAAAACGAAGAGAAAAATCCCAAATAACTACACTCACCGGCACCAAAAACTTTTGCCAAATCGTTCGCCCTGTAACTATTTTAATTCTTGTACGATCCTGGTGAAATTTCGACCAAATCGTATATTGATGTTTCGGAATGTTAGCCTGAAAATTAGGCCCTGAGAGAAACTGACGACTTGATCATTATACAGGGAAAAACAAAAGCTACTTGTTCACCCTCAACTTCCTAACGCCCTGTGGAAAAGGTAAGTCGATGAACTCAGCTTCATCAGGTTTTGGATCGAAGTGTGTTTCCTTCTTAACACAATGGTTCTTGATTCACGTCGATAACCACTTTTTAAGAGAAGATACAAGTGTTTTAAGCAAGTATGGATTTTTAATATTTTTATTGAAAATAATTCAGAACCATTCTCCAATCTTCCGCTTCATCTTGTTTCGAATTGAATTGTGATCCTATTTTGTCCCCTCTTAACTCCAAGTTTCATAAAAATCGGACAAGGATTGAAAAAGTTACAGGATGAACAATTGAAATTGGTTGAAAAAAATGTTGTCTCACCTTGTATCCCAGATAGGCCAAAAGGACGGCCTCGGTGAGACTGATCATGGCTAGGATGACTTGCACCACCCACAATTCGAGGGGACGGTTCACCCACACAATGGCGTCCCAATTGATGATGGGGTTCTCCTGGAATTTCTCTTCCGTCAGATTGGCAGAGATCAAGAACTCCGTTTTGTTGCCCAGCCGGCAACCATAACTGAAAAATCACTTCTGTATTTTCACTAACTTGTAATACCACTAGAGGTCGATTTATTTAAGGAAATTCGCTCGACCTCATGAATTTTCGAGATATTTTTGAGCGTGGAAAGAATTCCGGAAATAATTCAACCTTGTGTGGTATTCGGTGAGAGAATTCACACCAGAATGTGGTTGGGAATTGAATCATCTTAGAATTTATATTCATAAAAAAATTCAGTTTGGGTCGCAGTTCTGGTACCAAGAATAGATTTCTACGGGTGTGAAATTTTCACTTGTGATACAACGAGTGATTGATTTATTTTCGAACATTTTTTCGAGCTAAGTTAGTGTTTCTTGAGGAAACAATCAAAAATCAACCATGTGCTCGAGCCTACGAACATTTCAAGAGTTTGTCAAGCAAAATCCATAATTCACTCAAAATCTATATACAGGGTGTCCCATAAGTAATGAATCAAAAGAAGTGGGGTGCTCGGGAAGGTCATTTGTAATCAAACTAACGGTATATGTAGTTATCCATGTTGATGGTTCAAAAGTTATTCATTTTTTCTGAAAAGTGCGACCCATTCGAAAAAAATTAATAACAAAAAGGCTCTTTTCAGTAACCCCATATGTTAAACCATTTTGGAATCTCTATTGAATGGGCAAATTTTCCATATGGTTGGTTATCTTTGTGGGGTAGTTTTTGAATCTGCTAGTGGCATTTGAAAATCGACTTCAATATTTCATTCGATGACAAAATTCAAGGAAAACAACATTTTTCTCACGTAAATGATAAGGAGTAATACATGTCATAAAATTATTTCTGTTGAAAGTTGCATCCATGTGGAGGAAATTTGTAGAAGAAAAAATCACAAATGTGACAGTTTTATTGTGAATAATTATTTTTATAGAAATGAAAATACATTGATAACTTTTGAACCATTAACAATTGAACAACCACATATACGGTTAGTTTGATTTGAAATGACCCCCTCAACCACCCCACTTCTTTTGTTCCTTCACTTATGAGACACCCTGTATATACAGTTTCAACTGACCCAACTTCAAATTGATACAACTCTGTTAGAAATATTTTATAATAATAATTATAGTATGACCTACCTAACTGAACGATAGTATCATAATGATCATTCGAGTACAAATAATTCAGTAGGAAGTATTGAAGTTATATATGAACCGACAATAAGGATATAATGGAAGTTTCATGTTGAAGATACAATCAACGATTCGAATATTGTGTTCGCTCGACAATGAAAATCGAAAAACATAAAATTCGAATCTCGATAAAATGTTTACTAATTTGTATAACAAATAAATTATAACTACGAGATAGCAACAATGCTCCAAATGGAATAAATAGAATGAAGAACATTTGTGGAAATGACTTCGAGCTTTCTTGTATTCATTTGAATAAATTATAGAAAAGGAATATTCTCAGTTGAATTATGAACATGAAATAATTGATATTTGTTATATGAAGATACCCTACCCTCTAAACTTATGATGAATATCATTTCTAGTATATTTCTATTGCATGGGTATGAATAATGAATCTTGTGATAAATATCAGGTCAAATTCGAGAGCATGCTGGAATGGATTATTCTTATCGCGTAACTAACAAAAGCTCATTGTTGAGGCTCATGCGAATCTTTTCATGATGAGATGAAATAAATTCTCTTTCGAATAGCAAGTACAAAACATCCAAGTACGGGAAGCTCTCGGAAGAAATTCACCATAGGTCTTAATCGTTTGTAATAGAAAAAAAAGTTTTTCGGAACACTGGATTTCATCCCGAAGACATAACATAACAAACATATGTCGGAATCTTGGTGTTATTTTTGATTCTCAACTCAATTTTGAAGAACACGTTAATAAGAAAATTCTAATTATGTTCATGAAACTGAAGTTATTGTATAAATTCAAATTCATCCTCAATGAAAAAATCAAGTATAAATTAGTTGAGACTCTCCTTTATCCACAAGTTGACTACTGTATGACAGTGTACTACAGCTTCCTGACAATTGAACTTAAAAATAAATTACAGTTGGCTCAGAATTCTTGTATGCGATTCGTATACAACGTAAGAAAGTTTGATCATGTTACTGCTATTTACAATGATAATAAACATCTTGAAACAAATTACAGATATTAAATGTTTTTTGCTGTATATATTTTTAGAATCTATACTGACAAAAAACCAGAATATTTGCACAATTATCTTATCCCAAGAAATGAAATTCATGATTCATGATTCATGACAACTTCGAAATATGTGGAGATACGATATTCACCAACACAAAACATCAAAATTTGAAAATTGCTTTGCTCATCTATCAGTCAGTTTTATGAATAATATCGATAATTTTGATATGTTGCAAGGTAGGTTTCTTTCGAAACATTATTCAGGGATAGTTTACTAGCAAGACAATCCAATGAATCAAACCATCTGTGATAGTTTTAGAATGATATTAATGTGTATATATATTTTTTTTTCATTAATTTTAGATCGTTTTTATGTATTTGATATTAGATTTTTGTTTTTTGTAATTATCTTAACTTGAATGTACCTGGTAAAGGGGGCGTGGAAGAACGTGTTTATGCGAACTTACCCCTATTGTAATAATTATATTATTACAATAAATATTTTTCTATTCTATTCTATTTTATTCTATTCTACATAAAAAATAGATATAAAGAAATACATTGAGAATTCGCATTCTCTATGTGATGAAAACATCAATTCTTCTCGGTTTATTCAACAGAAAACAACTACTTTCTTGGCTATATGCCACGACGAACATCAAATTATTTCTATTGAACACATACGATAAGAATTTGAAGACAAATTCTTCTGAAGTTGAGAATTTGCATTCTCTTTCAGATAAAAATATGTGAATACACATAATATCATTCTGAATAGCCAACATATAAAAACTACTTTCCTGGAGCATGAAGATGATAATTCTCTGATATTTAGAATTGACATCACCAATATGTTCATCATCAGAATGAAAATTGAAATGTATACGAGAAGTATACTTGATGAGCTTGAAACTCCAAAAAAATCATTCGTATCAGTGATATGGGAATTATATCTCTCACAAACAGGTTATATCACTTTATTATAATGAACTCATTTCGGATATCAAACCTTCCTCAGTAACCTGAAGTCTAATTATTCTTCCAGTAATTTCTCATGATAAACACAGTTCATATGTCTATAATATGACTTATACTATAACGAACTGACATCTGAGAAATATCAGTAGACATTCAATCCCTGTCATCTGGTTGTTTTTGTGTTTGAGTGTATAACAAATTGATATTCATCATACAGGACGTGGAAAGAAATTCTGAATTGAGAAAACCTAATCACAAACCTGTGATACAAGTTATATTTAGTTGAATTGATTATAAAAATTATATGTGGGAGTTCTTACCATTTTGCATGTAGAGGGTCCACATCCGTAACAACCCTTATGATGTAGAGCAGGCATGTCAGTAGCTTAAAAAATAGATTGGCTATCCGTATCCTAAGACCTGAAATTGAACAAATGAACACAAAAACATTAAGCGTGATTTTTCAGTAAATTTTATAGGAACCCAGAATTTATTGTCAATTTGGTATGTGGTTATTTCATAGTAACACTGTTCATCTTATTCGTAAATAATTCATGGATGTAATACTAGTTTCAAAACTCCATTTTCTAGTTCATATGAAAATACAAGCAGAGCGAACCATTTTATGGACCTTTTACAAGTTTACTGCTATGAAATATAAACTCAAATAGGTGGAATCCATTGGTGTTAAATTATTCAATATCGATCATTCAAAAATATTCAACCCGATTCTATTCTCTTTATGATTCCCCTTTCTCTTCTGAATTTCACAAAATACAGCATTTTGTAATGGATAGCCTATAAGATGAATGTAAAAATAATGGTAGGTAAGTTAAGAACTCGGGAAACTTTTCTACACTGGATAATTAAAGCCAAATAATTAAGCCAAAACTTTCGGATTCAATAATTAGTTTTGTTTTTTTATAGTCACTGTGTATCAGGTATCAGCTACAGCTACAGAAAAGTACATCACTGAGCAATACTAGTAGATGCATTATCATTAACAATTCCACAATAATGTCTTCTTATATTGAAGGATATCAGTAAAAATATAGAGTTTGCTTTCAAAAAACATTGCCCATGACTAAAATCGGATTGTCACTAACCTATACATGCATACACAAAATACTTACTAGATCTTTGATTTTTGATGAAATAAAGTTGAAGTCGTTCCTTGAAAGTATTTTCGTTCACGTAATATTCCACACGAACCCTAGAACAAGGAGAAAAAAACGATTAGTTGATAGCCGTACGCAGAGACAATCAGAATTATCATGAAAACTAGTACCAGAATCATGAGTATTGATTCTCATCTTTGTCAGGAGCATAAATTTAGACAGCCCGTCCCGTATATTATGTTTCATGTGGCATATTTTATTGATTCGGTAGAAATCGTCGATTACGTAATGTCACCTGTTGTTTTGGTCAGTAGTTCATCGACCTCAATATCTATCTGAAATTGAAGTTGAAATCACGAAGTGTTCAACGTGAGACAGTTTTGATCAGATTTACAAATCAGGATGTACATGGTGGGCCAAATTAGACCCTTCTCATGAAAAACTCAATGGTGAAATCTGCATATCGATATCTGTCTTCGTTTCGGGGTTACAAGGTGTTTTTCGAAAATGGGCATTTCTGAAAAGTGGCTACAGATATTTTTTTGGCAAAAATTGTCTGTTCTCATGAAAATAACTGCAAAGCATTGAGTTTGTGATGAAAACTGTTCTCGGGACACTGATATTGGCCTTCCTATATCTAGTTCAAGAATATAACTTGTACTTCTTGAAGGAAAAGTTATATTTTGCAACTGAGGATCAATTTTCATGACAAACACGATGCTTTGGAAATGTATTAATGAAAACGAAGAATTTTTGCCAATGAAAAAGAGTTTTAGCCACTTTTCAAAGATTCACATTTTCGAAAAACACCTTGTAACTCTGAAATAAAGATAGATATCGATATGCGGTTTTCACCTTTGAGTTTGTGATGTGAATTGATTAACAGGCACCGACATCAGTTTTTTTTATATCTTGAACGGGAATAGGACTTTCCTTCTCAGAGTGCTCAACTTGGCCCACCCTGTACAGTTGACGAGAGTCGTGATGTATCTGTTTAATAATGAGTTTTTGAATAATATGAATCATTTGGCATTCAGACTTGGCGTAGATGTTAAGAAATGGTGGCTGCGCCTGGTACCAACTATTTTCTATAATATGGCGAATGCGCTTTTATAATGAAATCTCGCCATGAGTGAAAATTCGTTAAATTGGAGTCATAGTGGTCTTATAACTACATATATGGGTGTCCAAATTGAAAACTGAATATAAAGATGCATACCACGTGAAATGTATCAGCATAATCATTTCCTGAAATCCAATAACTTATAACTTTTTTATTTGAGATGGTGTATTGTTTATGACGAACATTCTGTTGAAACAGCAATTTTCCTTATTTCGTTTATTGTTGTCATGAATTCACGATAAAAGCACCCTGAACTTGATACACGACTCGTTGCTATCTAGAAATAACTAAAGAAAATTACGTTTATTCGACGAAAATTTCAGTGTGGCATGCTGTTCAGCCTCGCGGGTAAACCGGAAGAGAAGAAAAAAGTAAAATGATTTCCTCAAGAGTCGAGCTTGAGGATTATCTTCAACGATGTGATACAGTCACCAGCAAAAAAAACTGGCCATTGAAAAAATCAGACAACTTGATCGCTCTTTTTTGTGGCTCCCTGTACAACGATCAAGCTATCAGCTTCTCTCAAGAATTTGAATCCAAGCTGATACTTCGAAGCATAATTCTGCAATTTGGTCGGAATATCATCAAAATCCGACAAGAATTGAGAAAGTTACAGGGTGATCAATTCTGGCTTCCATTTTAGCGAGTATAAACGATTAGGACGTCAACATTGTCATTGTCTAACAGGATCTAAACTATTTTGTGTTTGATAAATCACTCTGTATTTGTGAGCCCTGCAAACCACTTTGAGAAACCCAATATAGAATTGAAAAAGTTACAAGGTGATCAATTTTGGCTTCCATTTTTGCGAGTATAAACGATTAGGACATCAACATTGTCATTGTCTAACAGGATCTACACTATTTTGTGTTCGATATATCACTCTGTATTTGTGAGCCTTGCGAATCACTCTGAGAAACCCAATCGATAGGCGTTCGAATATGGGCAATTAGCGCGTCAGTCGTCTGGCAAGATAAGACCGAAATATGGTTTCGAACCGCTGATTAGATAACCATATATAAGGAAATATCCTAGAGAGGTTTGTAGAAGGCACTAAATAGGGCGCTAGGAACTAAACACATACACATAATTGGATTTAATGCCATTATTGGCCACAGACTAATACCTTTAATTGTGTTCTAAACCTTTTCCAATTGTAATTGAGAAAGCGTCGAGTGTAATTCGGACAATATCATTTGTAATTCAGAATAGTTAATTGAAATTCAGAGAATATCAAATGTTATTCAGATTATCAGATTATAGTCAATTGAAATTCTGAAGGAGTCATTTGTAATTCAGATTAATCAATTAGAAATCAGAAAGCTTCAATTGAAATTCAGAAAGCGGCAATTGAAATTCAGAAAGTGTTTTTTGTGGTTCAGAATGTATCATTCGAGGTATCATTTGTAATTCAGAATGGGTCTATTGTAATTCAGACTACGGCATCTGTATTTTAGATTAGTTAATTGGAATTCATAGAGCGTTAGTTGAAATTCAGATTAGTCAATTGGGATTCAGAAAATATCAATTTCGATTCAGATTGGCCAATTGATATTCAGAAATAGTCTATTGAAATTCAGGAAGCTCCATTTTTAATTCAGAAATATAGAACAGTGTTACCTTTGCTTGTTGAGCCAAGCGTGATGAATGTAGGTAATAGATTACAAAGCAATATTTTTTTCGGAAATCACGTTTTTTTATAACTTCTCCATTTCACCTATTAAAATTGATTTTAATTGACCATCAATTAAAATATTCTATATTTCTGAAGTCACTGGTTCAACATGAATACCTTCATGAATCCATCAGTCTGAATTCCAATTGACACATTCTTAATTACAATCGATATTTGAATTTCAATTGATGCTTTCTGATTTTCATTCGACAAATTTGAATTACAATTGAAATTTTCTGAATTTCACTTGTCTAATCCGAATTACAATTGATATTTTCTGAACATCATGTTACTTATCTGAATCACAAATAACGTAGTCTGAATAACAATTGTTGCATTCTGAATTACAAATGACGATATTCAAATTTCAATTGACGCTTTTGAAATTCCAATTAAAAAATCTGATTTACAACTGGAGTTTTCTGAATGACAATTTACTCTTTCTGAATTACAATTGAAAAGATGTAGAATAGTCACTTGTATGAAAGTATCAATTGTATTTCAAAATACACAATTGAATTTCAGAAAGAATCAATTGTATTTCATAATTGTCACAAGAGAAGATACAAGTGTTTTGAAACAAAATAGATATTACAAAATTGCAGAACCTACACGAACCTGCTGTTTAAGAACTCGAAAAAACATATAATGATAATTGATATCACTCATTTCCACCGCATTTTTTCAGCTCTCACCATCGAAGAAAAACGTTGGGATCCAATAACGACCGAAAAGTAGACCACTTAGATGTTATCAATAACGAGTATGTCCTCGAGCTTGAATCAAAACATTCAACAGCCGTGGCATCAAGTTGATCAAATTTTTCAAGGAGTCTGGAGTAATCGCCAGAAATTTTCCTCGAAGGACTAATTGTAGGTGTTGAAGAGTATCTGATAAGGCCAGACAGAGGTGGATGAACCTCTGGATCTGATTTCGACGTTTTTTGTAATATACAAAAAACATCAAAACAGCAGTGTCAAGTACATTTAGGAACTCTAATACTACGAAACATTAATCTACGTTTTGGTCGGAGTTTCAACAGAATCGGGCAAGACTTGAGAAAGTTACAAGGCGATTAATTTGGCAGCATTTTTTGACGGTCAGTTTTTTTTACCGGTGAGTGTATTACATCGTCAAAGATATCCTCGAGCTTGACTCTTAACGAAATCATTTTACTGTTTTCTTCTTCCCTGGTTTAACCGCCAGGCTGAACAGAATGCCACACTGAAATTTTCGTCGAATAAACGTAATTTTCCTTCGTTATTTTCTGGAAAACAAAGAGTCGTGTATCAAGAGAAATGTTCAGGCTGCTTTTACCGTGATCCGGTGGATGACAAATATAAAGGAAATAAGGAAAATTGCTGTTACAACAGGATGTTTGTCATAAACAATAAACGTCGCACTCTTAAACCATCTCAAATAAAGAAGTTATGTTATTGGATTTCAGGAAATATGCTGATTCATTCTGAGTGGTGTGCATCTTGATTTTCAATTTTCAATTTGGACACCCATATCTGCAGCTATACGACCACTATGACTTCCATTTAACGAATTTCCAGTTATGGCGAGATTTCATTTCGAAAGCGCTTTCGCCATATTATTGAAAATTTGGCGCATCCACCATTTCTTCAAAACATCCACGCCAGGCATCATAACCGTTCTAAAGAAACAGTAATTCAACAAAAGCGTATTTTATAGAGAAAACAATTCATCAGAACCGTATTTTGTCGGGACAGTAATCTGTCAGAATCGTATTTTGTCAGAAATGTAATCAATCAGTACCATAAATCATCATGATATTAAATAATCGGGACTTTAATTTGTCGGAATTGTATTCTGTTAGAACAGTATTCTGTCGAGACCATGAAAAATCATTTGTTGCAACATCTTCCTGTGAGAATCGCATTCTTATGATTTTAGAACAATAATTATGTTTTACTGTTGCGACGAATTACGGTTCTGATAGTTTACTGACTCGATGAAACACGTTCCTATACGATGAGGCTTTGGCGAAATACAATTCTGATGATTAACTGTTGCTATGAAATAAGGGTCTGTTGAATCATCATTTCTATGTATCACGATTCTGTCGACAGAATGAGATGTTGTCAATTACGTTTTCTACGAATTACAAATACAGACAAGTGCACAAAAATCAGTTGGTGTTCTGAGCTTTGAATCATTCGAGAACGGATTTTGAAAATTCGTGGGCATCAAGTATTCTAAATTGCTCATTTATTGACAAAACAATTTTTATTCAATCACTCCCGGTTTTACCAGAAACTTTTGATTTTTAAAAGGAACACTGTGTATTTTATTTCATAATCGGTTAGGAATTATCATGAAGAATGCAACGACACCGGGTGACCGGGTTTGGTAGGGTTATTTCGATCAATCACGAAGATATTCGATTTCTAAGTTTTCGTATGCTCAATGAGTGTGACAGAGAAGAAGCTTCGCTATCGCGGAGACACACCCATCGAGCTTATGGAAACTTCGAACAACCTATCAAACCCGGTATCGTTCAGTTCGTCATGACAATCCCTAACCGATTATGAAATGAAATACAGGGTGACCCATCAAACATCAAAAGTTATGGTATTTTCCGGTGAAACCGTGAGTGATAGGAAATAAAAGTTTTTGTCACTCAATGAGCAATTTGGTATACTTGTTACTCCTCAATTTCCGAAATCTGATCTTGAATGATTCAGAAGATACAGCACTGGAAGTTTTTTGTGCACTTCTCTGTATGTAGTCCGATATAGTATACTGAATCACTGTATTACTTTATTATTCGTTCTGCACAGTGTACAAGATATCTTTGGCAAATGACACTGAAAATGGTTGCCTAAACTCCTTTTATCTTTCATCTTCCCTATAAAGCAATAAGATACATTTGTTTTTATTGGTTCTTTTGTTCTGGGGCACGAAAAAAACATATCTCTCAACCGCTTTATTTTATGTCTATCATGAAAAAAACCCTTGTCACAGACGATTTTGTCTAACGGGGCTATTCGTATAGGGTCTGGTAAACGAATGGACCATAATATACGAGATAATATATGATATTCAGGTTAACTCACACGTTGAATAAAATAGTATTCTCAATCAGAATTTTATGTTCAGCATTGGTTTATTTTCCTACAAGAGATACGTGAATGAAAGAAAAATTTATTTATTGTTTTTAGTATCTCTCTCGGGGTGTACGAAAGAAAATTCCTTCGGAGAACATTATGCGCACCTATAGGAAAGATACGTATTGGATTTTTTTCAACTTCTGGAGATGATAACAAGTTCTTGGGAATTCTTGTGATTCTGCCATTTTGAATGTTCATCAAATGTGAAGACCTAAAAATTTTAATCTCTCACACACTGTTATTACAGTGTCAGAATTATCATTAGCTCTAAAGCTTAGGATATCACACCTCCGTTGCCGATGATGGAACCTCATTCAATCTGTTTGTTTCGAGTTCAAAAACAAATTGTTTGCAGAAAACCATTTGTTGATATTTTCAAAAACTCTGTCACATTTTTCTTTCAAAACTGAATCTGATTTGTCAGAAATTAAAATTGACGTGTCGTCTGCATACATTGTTATAAATGTTTCAGGAATTGAATATTCCAAATCATCAATATACAAAACAAACAATATGGGTCCCAATATCGACCCTTCAGGTATTCCTAATTCAGAGAAGATCATGCTTTGTTGATAGCGACGTATTGTTTTCTATAAGACAGATAGTCTGCTATCCATGCTAATGCTATACCCCGCATGCCATAACGGAATAGTTTGTCTAAGAGAATCTTATAATCGACACAGTCGAATGCCCTGCTGATATCACAAAATATCCCAACAGGGCACTCGCCTGCTCCAATATATAGTTCACAATCTCTCTGTGATATGATATTGCTAGTGATGAAATGATGGCAGAGATTTCTGAAGAACATTTCCAGTGAAAGTATCTGTAGAAAAGTGATTGGTCGCCGAATTTTCTACGGTGTTCCAATGATGTCAAAGAATTAGTGGGTGTGGCATCACCCACCAGGCGAATGGCTCTTCTCTGGATAGAATCTAAGAGCATCAGCATATGTTTGGGTGCTAAACACCATATGTACGAATAGTATTCTAGAACAGAACATGAGAATCTGTTGAGGTGTGAAGTAGCTTTGCGCACGAAATAAAAATCCGAGTTTCTGTGAAGCAGCTTTCGCGATGGGTAGGACTAGAGTCACTGGATGGTATTAGTAGATTAGAGTTCGGAAGTTATGTCATTTTCTATTTTTTATATCACAATGGTTTGAGTGAAAAAAAGAATAAGACATATAGCTACGGCACTTTTCACAGAACAACAGTTATAAAAATAAAGAGAATCAATGTTTATATATGTTATAGCTAGTTCGGTCGGTATTGAGATCGCCATTCAATGATATTTCACATTGCAATTCACTTGATTTCCTCAGTTTCGTTCTCGAATTCTCAATTTCATTACGCAGTTTTGCAATTAATTTCTTATTCTCCATGATAGTTTTGTTTTGCATTTCTTGTAATGATAATAATGGATTCTCTCTTCGAATAGTCTGTTTTGTAAATGGATGGAACAGCAGATTTTCTCAAACGGATCCTAAAATCTTCTGTTCGAAAATGGGCCCAAAATATAGTTTCGCTCTAATCTGCTGTTATGAAAAGTGAATTTCAATGTATGTACCTCACGAATTTTGCTGGCTTTCGAATTAATTTTCCATCCAGGCTGTTTCATACATTCCTTGGGCGTTGATATTTCCCTTGGCAAATTGAATAAGTGAAATCCATTCTCTTCAGATTTCCCACAATTCATTACACAGCAGGACATTTTATTTCATGCTTTCTTCTCAATTGTTAATACAATAATCATACTCCAATTCTGACGTTCATAGTATTTTTCTACATTCATGCAAAAAGCAGAACTTTATTGAACTATATTTAGTGGAAAAAGAAGTTCTTTATTGCAATTAGTGCAATAAAGTTTTTATTGCACTCATCTGTCATTCTACTTCAACGTGTTGTCATCATGACAAACATTTTTTATATTGCAACTGTGGTTATAGAAACGTCAGTCAAAAATTAATTCTGACAATTAACAGAATTGTACCTAGTGCCGCACCTCAATAAATCATTTTTTGCTTTTTGCATGAACGTAGAAAAAATGTTGTATGTTACTCGTGCAAAAATTCATTCACTTTTTGCACTTGTTGCATAAATAACTATTATTGTCAAATCATGAAAATCATCCATTTTCTCAAAGTGGTCCACAGTATTTTCAAGAAGAAAAAAAAAAAACTAGGTGCTCAAAGTCGGTCGACCACACTTCATATAATAGTAGTAACTAACATTTTACATATGTAACCGGTTTCGGCGCTACGGCCATCATCGTACAAGTACCTAAAAGTTTAAAAAAACGAAGACAATCAAATGTGAATGAAGACTATAAATTCAACATACCGAACAATACAATTTAAACAAACATCACTGGATAATCAATCATGCCATGGGTTGAGACACGGGCAATAAGTTGATTGGTTTAAATCTAATGAAGAGCCAGAAAAAACTGGCTCTGATGAGGTCAAACATCATCAGAAATCGGAGATAAAAACTACATCATATTAAAAAATTTACATACTCATTTAGGTTACATATGTAAAATGTTAGTTACTACTATTATATGAAGTGTGGTCGACCGACTTTGAGCACCTAGTTTTTTTTTTTTTCTTTTTTTTTTTCTTCTTGATATTATTGTCAAATTCAAACAATTTTGAATGAAAAAGCGCGGAACGACTATGGTACTCTGGTCACAATACAAGGTGTGTAACTTAATTTCTGTGCTCGAACTCACTCTAGGTCGGACGTGATTATCCCATGAAAAAGTATTGCTGATGGAAATACTGAGCATAGATATAGTGAACTTGGTGGGAATGGTGATACCAGACATTGATATATCAGGCATACTGAGTTTTGCCGTTCTAGAGAAAATACAGGCATGAGTTTTTTTTGTTGCCTTGAATTCAACAAGGTTGTTGGTTCCCCAGGGGGTGATTTTAGCAAGATCTTCCTTCTAAGTGGTTTACATTCTCAGAGACAAACATGTTGATATATGCTGTGACCATTTTGGATAGAGAAAGAGTATAGTTTATGCAAAGTCAGTTGGAAACACACATCACCGCAAGCCGTGGGTCCCTTCGAAATGATATGTTCAACTGACTTTGCATAAACTTCACAGGTATATTAAATTCGAAACTACGTTTCACCAACGACACATCTTGATCGCTATCTTTTTAAAAGCTCGTAGCTCTCACATATCAGCAAAAAAACTCATCTAGATGAGTTTGTTTTCATTAGGTTCATGGTAGAAATTCCCATGCCATCTAGTTCAATGTATAAAACCCTCTGAATAATGCAATTTTCATAAAATAGTGAAGAGCCACTATATCGTATAATGAAAAGAGGAGCAGCTAATTTCATCCCAGACATTCCACTCAGCAGAAAGCATAATAAACCAATATAGCCGAGCGTAAAATAAGGTGTAGGTAATACCACTTGACATATTTATGTTATGACAAACACAGTGAGCTGTTTTGAGAATAAACTCTCTGTATTTACAGCCGAAATATCGATTGCGGTCTTCCGGAGTCCAGGAGTACACAACAACTAACACATGTTCGATGTTTTTCAATTGAGAAAAACGATTACGATATTATCGATCAAATTTCCATGTTTCACAACAAGTAGTCTACTCCGACAGGGTGGATTCATCGACTTCAATATCAACAATAACATTATCCAGAAACCAGTATACGATATATCCACGTCAAAATCCATATCTACCATCAATGATTGAATAAATAATCGAATTCTGGAGAGGTGAAGGTAAATTTCTCGACCAATATCAATAATGGTTTACAATGATTGATGAGCTTCTTCATAGAATGAATTATTCAAACGAGTCCGGGAGATGAATAATTTACAAGAGTATGGAAAAATGGTAATTTTATATCCCATCGAATACGAGCATTTATACACGTAGGTATAACTTCTTCAAGAAGTTTGATGACCCCAACTTTTAATTCTTGAATAGGACACCCTGTATGCTATTCCATAATCGGTTAGGGATTATCATGACGAATTCATCGATACCGCGGGTTCGATAGGGCATTGTCGATCCAAAGCATTCGATCTCTGACACCACGAACTCCTCGCCAAGCTTCCATCTTATGGCTTGCCTCCCCAGCTATGTTCTCTGCTAGCTATTTTTCTCTCAAACAGGTCTCTCCATGTAGTGGTCGACGGAGTTTCATCTGATTCTCTTACCATGAATGCTGGTGTTCAATTCTAGCCCCAACACTATTCCTACTCCATATCAACGATTATTTGAAAGCAACTTCATGTTCAGTACACAGCTTCGCGGATGATAGTACCCTCCATACCGCCTCTTCTTTTCCAGGGCTCCAATACCAGCCAGGCAAAATCAGAAACGAACGAGGGAGAAATGTTGACAACATAAATATGGACTTGGCAACACTACTTCTCGAATGGGGATCTAATAACTTGGTAGATTTCAATGCAAACAAAACACAAGCATGCCTTTTCTCTAGAAAAGCCGATCTCACTGTGCCAAACCTAAGCTTGTCTGTCTGTCTGTCATTTGTTTATGTCAAAATAGACAATATCAGGTTGACACTCTCTTCTTCTATTTTTCTCCAATATTTAATCAACCACAGACGTACTTTCCATCATTGACGTGATTTTTTATACGAAGGCAATGAAAAAGAAGATTCCTTCATGAGATTGAGATGTCGTAATCGTAAAAGTATTTTTCGCATGATGATTCTTAATGTGATTTCTTCACATCAATTCGTTTGTATCACTCATAGTTTTCCGATTTTCAACTGGAAAACTATCTATGTAGGTACTGATGGGGGATATATAGATGACTGGAACCTTTGGCACGATAATACACTACACTGCTTTACCACTAACTAAACCGATTTTTTTCACCTCGACACGTGTTTCGCTAACTATGTTCGCATCTTCAGGAGAAGATTTAATGCTCTATCCATACAGAGGGCTAAATGGAATAGGTACATCATCCTTATTCATTACTCTATTACTATTCTTAAATATCTTAGTCTTAGCTTTCATATGCATCTGATTTTCTAACATTATTAACTTGCTTAACTTAACTTGCTAAACTAAATTAGTAGTAGTATGCTCACTAACCTAACATTTTCCACGTCTTGTTCCTATACCAGGCACTGGCGCGGTATTTGCCACTCTATGGTTGTATTTATATTGAAACTACAATTCGAACATCCTTGAATATTGAATAATCCTGCTGTTAATGCAGGTAGAATATTCTCACCACACGGATTATTTGTGCATTGCATACAAATGGCACGACATTGGTGGGTACTTCACATATTTATTTGAGTTAAAAGTAACTTTGTTTGACTCGTATATTTTGCTTCCGCTTGTCAAACAAAGTGTCACTTTTGATCCTTATACAACAGTCTACTATTTTTTCACACATTTTCGTAAAATAATGGGACAGTATTTCGATATTGAATAATTGTACACTTTAGGCACACAAAGTACATTGAAAAAGTGCCATTTTTTATACAGTTATCGGGACACACTGTTTTCCAACTCAATAAGGAAAACATTTTTATCACTTTTCACTTGCATTTTTTTTGTTTTATTTCAATAAATCCTTCTATCCTCTATTAACATCCACCTGTGGAAATCGATCACCTCTATCGCGAACAAAAAATGGGCTTTAGAATGCGGTCTGATGTGGTCGACCCCAAAACCATTACCCACCCTTGTCCAAGTAGGGATGATAAGGTTCTGATGGATTCAGTCGGGCCAGCCGTTTAGTTGAACCCATTCAAAGCCGGATAATAGGGATATCAATATTCGATGGCTTTGTGTTCTCATCAATACCACGGGGTCATAGTAGGAATAGCTATTTGTTTTACTGGGTAGGAAAGTTGTAGATTGACTGCTGCGGTTGATAGTTCATAGCGAGGCTAGTAATTCAGCTAAGGCAGTCAATCTACATTTATTGCCGTGTGAAACATGTAATTTTTTCTCGAAATGTTATGAAACCAATTTTGTGTAATTTTTTTATTGAAAACTCCAACATTTTGTGTTCACCCAATGTCAGTGTCAATTTTAATCACCAATTTGAATCAGGACATTCACCTTTGGTGCCTGTTAAGTGTCATAGGAAGTCACTATCTATGCCGTTTGGAAAAAAGTTATTTTTCTCAAAATGACATTGAAAGTGGCTTTTTGATGACACTCAACAGGTATAGATAACGAATGTAGGGTAACTACTGCCTAGGTAGAAAAACAACAGTTTTGTTTCAAACTATTAGTCAGAAAAGCATAAGATTCAATGCCGCAGCTGGAGTTTCATGTAGACGAATACTGATACAAGTGATCCTTTCCTGAATGCCCATTGATTTCGATTTAGCCAGGTCACGCTAGACACCTACAGACCATTTTCGAGCTCTTTGACTCTTATCAGTGCAGGGCAGTCTCCAGCCAGCAGCAGCAATCCAACATTTTGTGTTCACCCAAAGTCATTGTCAATTTAGATTACCAATTTGATTCAAATTATCATACTTGAAACGTTGCATAACAAACAAACTTCTGCCTAGGTAGTGAAAGTACAAGGTCATTCCGTATACAGAATGAACAACATAAACAAATGAATATCTCTGATATAATAAATGGGTACCAACTTCGACATTTTTTAAAATAATTGAAGATCTTCTACTGATTCATCATACAGGGCGTCGTTCATTTTATGAATATGAAATAATGGATATAGATAAAGGAATAATAATATATCTGAGAATATTCCTTTCAGTAGGTTGTTGATATTTGGTTCAGCCTTTATTTATAACTTCGTTATTAGATGATCCTCATATTTTCGAACCTCCATGTGCGAAAAATCACCTCATTCAGAATTAACAGAATCGGCTTTATTTTTTGTTCATTTTCAGCCTCGAAAAATTAGTGAATTCAAATTAACTGCGAATTTTGGAACGTTAATAGCTCTAGTAGGTATAGAAAATCATGAGTTGAAAAAAAAACCAGATACACTACATAATGTTGAACTCACAGTTTCCTAGTAAATAATCATTATACGTTCGCAAAGACGCTGTTTAAATATACCTGTTTTTTTTTAAACCGTTTGAAGGAATTATATGAAAATTCACATATATGGGAGTTCTAAACCATGACGCTAGTGACAATACAGAAAATTTTTAATGAAAGGGGATCTGAAAATCTGCCCAGTTGAAAGTGATTACTCGAAAGATGTAATTATAAAAACTCAAACCAATTGTGAAAACCCAAGTAATTCAATTATTTCTCCGAAAAGCCAGCTTTCCAAACATACAACATTTGCAAAAGCCGTCAGAGGAAGGAAGAAGCTGTCAAAGGAAGGAAGAAGTCGCAAGGGTCTATTAAATAAAAACTTTAAAGTCTTTTACGCTAATGTACAAGGTATTAGGGATAAAATTTCTGATTTTGAAATACTTCTCGAGGAATCGAAGGCTGATTGCTTTTGTACTAATGAGCATTGGCTTCATACTGATGAGTTCTCACAAATAAAAATAAAAGGCTTCGTGGCCATTTCCAGTTTTTGTAGAACTAATAAAGCACATGGAGGTGTTGGCATCTATCTTAAAGAAGGTTTGGACTGTCAAGAACTTAATCTACCAAACCTTTCCAGGGAACTACAGTGCGAGGTAGCGGGGATTCACATTTCCTCTATCAATACCAACATTTTAACAGTTTACAGATCTCCTAAGGGTGAACTAAATACATATTTTGAAGTTATGTCTCAGGTTCTGGATAAATTAGACCTCACAGGTAATACTATTTTATTTGGTGATTTTAATGTGCATTACGAACAGCCGAGCTGTAAGGAGGCTGAGTATCTTAACCTATTTTTTAACTCATATGACCTGTTTCCAACTGTTAATTTTAAAACTAGGGGGCAAGCTACTCTAGATAATGTTTACGTCAATTTTAATACTTCAAATCTCGATATCTCCCCTATTGCTTTGGAAGGTATCTCAGATCACTCTGGAATAGTTTTTAATACACCTATACAATTTGCTTACAATCATAGCACTAGGATCAATTACAGACCGATTACGAATGAAGGTCTTGAGTCTATATACAATCAGCTAAAAGTTTTTAATTGGTCTTCTATAACACAAGCCGATTGTGATGTCGAGGCCCAATTATGCAATTTTCTTAGCATCTTAACCAATGCAATAGACAAAAACCTACCACTTCAATCCAGGATGGTTAAAAAAAATCAGCGTTTTTGTAAAGTAAACTGGTTTAATGACAATCTTAGGAATATGAGGGGTAGGCTACAAACACTAAGTCTCCTGCACAAACAAAATCCAACTCTGGTCCCCAAAAACATGGTCAGTAGCTATAAACTTCAATATAGGAGAGAGATAACCAACTCCAAAAAAACCGCCCATGATAACTTTATTAACAATGCAGCCAATAAATCTCAAGCAATGTGGCACATCATTAATTCTCATAGGAACTCTCCCTCTACCCCTGAGGGTACTGGGCTTAATGCTCATGTCTTTAATAATTTTTTCATCTCAATAGCTGACGAAATAATCAAAAACCTTGCCACTACAAATTGCTCCTACAATGATTATTTAACAAACCAATATACAGGTCATAGCTTTGTGTTTCGAGAAGTCAGTCAAGAAATGGTTCTAAATAAAATCTCATGCCTCAAAAACAGTAATAGCAAAGACTGCTATGACATTAACTCTAAAATTATCAAACATCTTAAGTATATATTATGCAAACCTTTGACGGACATGTTTAATCACTGCATTCGTGTTAGTAAATTCCCATCTCACTTCAAGCTAGCAAAAGTTATACCCATCTTTAAGAACAAGGGTGATCCCGAAGATCTAACCAACTACAGGCCAATATCATTGTTGCCAATAATAGCAAAAATTTTTGAATCACTGTTAAAAGACCAAATGAATGAATATTTTGAACAAAATGGCATTTTTTCACCAAACCAGTTTGGTTTTCGCAATAAAAGAAGTACTACTTTAGCTATAGATCGACTAATTGAGTTTGTAGCTGAAGGCCTTGATAACAAACAGAACACTTATGCTACCTTCCTAGATTTGACAAAAGCGTTCGATTGCATCTCTTTCGAAATCATCTATAAAAAACTAATTCACTACAATTTTCACCAAAGCAGTGTAGCTCTTGTCAAGTCCTATCTGGAGGAGAGGGAGCAATATGTTTTCTTCAATAATGTGGAATCAAAAAAGCAGAGGATTCAGCATGGAGTTCCTCAGGGCTCTGTGCTGGGTCCTCTGCTTTTCCTCATTTACATAAACGACTTGCCTAACTTCACCAATATCACATCTCTGCTTATAATCTTATTTGCAGACGATACCACTACATTGATGCGTTACCACCCCTCAGACCCAATACTTCAGTGGACCAAAAATAAAGATGACCAGATTAAGAATTGGTTTTTGGCTAACAAACTAAGTCTAAATGCTGACAAGACACATAATATGAACTTCACTTTGCAAACTTCTGCAACAAACCTGGAAAGTCAGGCATCAGTTAAATTTTTGGGGGTCTACTTGGATCCAGGGTTGACATGGAACGTTCATATAAATCATCTAAGCTCCAAGCTGTCTAAAATAACTTTCCTAATAAGAAGTCTTTCAAAAAATGTATCCAGGGACACCCTACTTTCGGCTTACCATGGATACTTTAATTCCAATTTATCCTATGCTATCTTAAACTGGGGTCATTCCCCCAATACTGTTCAAATTTTTAAATTACAGAGACGTTGTGTTAGAATTATCGCAGGTTTGAAGTATCGAGAGTGTTGTAGAAATAGTTTTGCAGAACTGAGACTCCTTACACTTCCATGTACTTTTATTTTTCACTGCCTAACCTACATAAAGCAGAACCTAGCTAACTTCAGATCACATAGTGATATTCACTCATATCCAACAAGAAATAAAGACAATTTAGTACTCAGCTACCACAGGTTGCAACGTACAAGAAGGGGCGCTGATTACTACGGCATAAAATTTTTTAATGCTCTTCCAATAGAGGTCAAAAACCTAAATTTTAACTATTTTAAAAA
Source organism: Phaedon cochleariae (assembly GCA_918026855.4). Lineage (NCBI taxonomy): Eukaryota > Metazoa > Arthropoda > Insecta > Coleoptera > Chrysomelidae > Phaedon > Phaedon cochleariae. The sequence continues at coordinate 37,292,252 of OU896719.1, forward strand.
CAAAGTCAAAACGTATCTCTTGAAAAATGCCTTCTATTCCATCGAAGAGTATCTAGAAAGTGACTTTAATATGTAAATGTATTCCTTACTATATTTTGATGTTTGTCTTCCTATGTATTGCTACCTATTAGATTCGTATCTGACTAGCTGTATCATACTAGTGACATGTTTTATACTGTTTATGTACTATTTGTAACATTTTTTTTTTTTTTCTCTCTCATTTTCTTATATCTGACTTGTAAAAGCACTTTAGTGTAATACTTTGCCAATAAATAAACTAAACTAAACTAAACATGAAGAACAATAATATGAGATCAGTTTGCCTGTAAAATAATCCTAATCTGATTTAATTAAAAATCACTGCGACCTAGAAGATCTATTGTGATTACCCTCATCTAGTTTTGGTCCTCTAACCCTAGACTTCTGATGAAGCTTACAATTTTCCTGACGGTTGAATTTTCCACCTCAGCAGGGGTGAGATAGACCTGTTCTAGGTGGTTCAGCCTTGGGCGGACTAATACTTCACATGAGCAAAGTATGTGTTCCGAGGTTTCGGTCGCATTGTTACAAAAGCGGCAAGTGTCAGTCTCCGCCAGGCCCATCTTTTTGAGGTGGTACCTCAGAGGGCCATGTCCTGTGAGAAAGCCTGTGATCAGCTTTAGCTCTGGTTTGCTGAGGCTGAGTAAATCTTTGGCTCGGTTCTGCGAATAGTTGATGAACCTTTTCGCTTTTCGTTGACCTGGAGTTGCTCTCCAGTAGGAGGACTTTTCAATTTCTTCCCATTTCCTGAGTTCTTCCTTTAGGTGACATTTGCTTATCCCACAAAAAGGCTCAGGACCAAAAAAAATGACCCCTTTTTAATTTGATTAAAACGCACGGCACTGTCCATATACCGGGCCAAAATTTCGTAGAGATCGCACTAATTGCTGGGATATGAATGGGGGGAGGTTCGAAATGAGACAAGCTGTATAGTCTAAATGGACATAAGTTTCTATAGGTGAATGTTCAAAGGGAATTCAGATGTCTCATCAATAGACAAATACTAGGAACAGGTCACTCACGCCTACAATGCCCGCCTACTATAATTATGGAAACTCTGAGAACTCCTTTTGTACTCCACACAGAGTTATTCGTGGACGAATAATAATCTTTCTCAGAAGATTTGGGTATATGATGTCTTCTTGCAAGGTGTCAAAGGACCTAAATGTAGATACGCATCAGACGAAATTGAATTTTCCACTTATTGCCGAAAAGTGCTCTTTAAAATTTTCGATATTTTCACCTCAACTTCTCCACTCACAGTGATCATATTACATTCCATGTTCATGGTTATAATTCAGTTGACAAAAATGAAGAAGAATCATTTGGAGAATTAAAAATTCGCTTTGTTTGCCAGGAAAAAAACTCATCGACACAGGTAGGGAATATATATACCCCTTTATTTTTAGTTCCATTTCACGACCATGTTTGCCATGGAATTTTTTAATGGAAAGGAGTGGTTAACAATAGAATGACGCACGTTTTTAATCAAGTTCCCCAGGGATTCATATACCAAAACGCAAACGCAGTTGAAACGGCTACGAAAATAGCATATAATAATATTATTCACTTTATTGCTATACCTGCTAATAACATAATACATACAGGGTGGTTCAACGAAAATCCGGGGAACCGCTCGAACCATCAATTTTTGATTTGAGGGGAACAACATTTCTCTGCTTTCTTCATCCCTGTAACTTCAACCCCCCTACCAGGGGGAAGGACGACCACAGAATTTTGAATATGGATGAGGGGTGTTGTACCCCATTCTGAAGATTTAATCATGTACTATCTGACCCTTTAATTTCGCTTCGAAATTCTCATCAATAACGAAATAGTGGAAGAGGCAATGTGGAATATACGTTGATAATATTATTCTTACACACAAGTCATAACCAAACTTTTTACGTTTTGCTTTTTATGTTTCGTATTGTGATTGGTGGAGCAAAATCAGGAATTGAAATGACGCGAAAAGCAGAAAGTATTCAGCTTTTTGCGTCGTTGCAACATGCTATTATCTGTGAACGTGGTGAAAATAGACAAGTACTAAAATACATGTGAATCCAGGGAATAGTAGGTAATGTTCAATTTCCTATTATCTTTCACACACCTCATTGATGGTGTTGCCAATCCAATATTTCGTTTACTCACTTAGGATTGATTTTTCTCCCTAAGTATATAATAGGGAGCAATTTACGTCTTTGCCAGTTCTCATTTGTTTCGTTTCCACTCACTTCATAATTTTATTTTCAATATATTTTGCTTATAATTTAATATTAGTCTAAAAAAAATCTCCTTCTATTCTTTTTATTACTTATACAATTTTGGTGCGTTATTCTGCTGTGATTTTCCACAATCTCGTGGATTCAAACCACGGAAGAGACGACGCGAGTTTTTGGTGCGTACCTGCGTACCTCCCATGGTACGATTCGGTGACAGCGAGTACAGTCGAAAAATATACGTTAATGGTATACCACTGTGGTGTTGTGCACAATCTCGACCGGCTCAAGAATTCTCGATCTCGCTCAGAAATATTTTGATCGACCACTCTCTCGATCTACATCAATCTTCACTTAAGTTAGTGGTTATATCACAGCTCGTTTTTCTCATGTACTAAAGATTTTGTTTATAAGATATTCACATATTCACAGAGTGCAAAACATAGTAAATAATAAATACAGTCCATTGATTCGTAGAAGATAAACATTTCTGGTCCTTCGAGCCGGATTTGAACCAGCGACCTATCATTCATTATTAGGTTAATATTGTTGTAATGAAAATTCCACACCAGTGATTTTTATATAGTTGAATTGGGTTTCTATGACGAGTTACAGAGACATTTTTTTCTCGTGGGTACCCACCATCGTATGAAATCGGAATTTCTTTTTGACGTTTTTATGACAGAATAATATGTTGACGTCCTAAGAATATTGGTTTTCTGCCCCTTCAATTGGGTAGAAATCAACAATTAATAGGCTCATACCATTTCCTCGGCCAGTGTAAGGCTATGTTCGTCGTGGCATATAGCCAGGAAAGTAGTTGTTTTCTATTGAATCAACTGAGAAAGAGTAAATATTCTCATCACATAGAGAATGCGAATTCTCAATGTATTGCTTTATATAAATATATATCCATTTTTGTATGTTCATAATTTATCTGAGAATATTCCTTTTCAACATTTTCATACCCAATCAGGGGGTTCAAACTTGAACGATGGAAACTTGTGATTTTTATAGACTTCTAATCACAGATTCGTGATAGAGTCTCAATTCAGAATTTCTTTCCACGCCCTGTATGATGAATGTCAATTTATCATACACCCAAAAGCAAGAATGAACGCTCTTTAAAATAATATGCATCTTGATCCCCCCCTTTCCTCTCTAAAGGTAACATCTACTCCTCCTAGGAGGTTGAACTAAGAGTCCTGAAAATATTAATTTTAAGTGTCTCCCTCGAAAATAAAAATGACCTGTCTTTTCGATTCTTCATATTATTAACTGGGAGAAAGATATTGAGGATGAGAAGTCTTCTAAATGTCCCCTTGTATAATACGAAGTTCTCCTACTAAGTGGACTTTTTATGTTCACTTATTTTCCAACCAATATTCTTTCTGATCTAGATTTGTGTGACATATTAAATTTGTTATTCTCCTGAATATACACACCACACCGTATAAGAGGAAACTTGTAATCCTATAAATGATTCGGTGTCGATGTAAAATGCCAGGATTTACGGTTGGATCATAAAGACATATACGAATTACGATATATGCGAGGAAAGGGCTTTGCTGTGGATGCGAAGGGTATATTGAGAGACGGCTTTATTGTTATATACAGGAGACATCAGAGTGATCCTATTTCTTTTGAACGATAGGTATGTACCGATGTTCTACTAATATTCTTGGAAGACTTTAGTCGATTCGAATCTACAGGGTGTCCGTTGTGTCATTTTTAATTTCTGAATTATTGTAAGAAAAGCGAGCAGAAATTGAGTGTTTTGTATGGGCATTCAGAATATAGTACTAAAAAATGCGAAAAAGCACTGATACGAATAATGATTTTGGAAGTTTCAAGCTCATCAAGATCAGAGTTTATACAAGTATACCTACCCCCACTATTTATTACACATAGGTAAGTTATATTTTCATATTATAATACATTGAATTATATACACGTCCTGCATGATGAATATCAACAAAAAGCATCGTGAACCTGAAAATTCCACATAAACTGGTATTTTTCGAATGAAACACCCTCTATTTTCTCCTAAACGGTGAAGCTCTTATATATATATACTTTATTGAGGTTATCTGTGTAAGATTTCGAAGAATATAGATTCTAAGGCAGCTGTATGGAACTTCAGAAATCGCAGCATTGTCTTCTAGCATTCAACACCTGCCTTAGATACCAAAAAATCTATATTTTCCAAAAACTGACAAAAGATTATTTTGCATCTTCTAGTACTTGATTCTGAATTCCTATAAAAAATACCTACTTCATTTCAGTCCATATGAACGATCCTGTCAGACCAATAATACCTGAGATTGAATAAAATATAAATAATCACCATTCCATATAATAGAACCTATACTTGTTTGAATAATAATGATAATAATAATAATGATAATAGTACATTATTGAACAATGATGTTCTAATGTCTATCGACGGAAATTCAATGCCACTCATTCGAATATGCATCCATAAAAACAACAATGACAGTACCTCGGGATCTTATCGTAACTGTCCCAGCTGGTCAAACAATTGTACGAGGAGTAGCGACTTGAGGATCCCATATCGTCCGAAACGTCGCCTCAATCCGAAAAAAACAACACACTACATCGCGCTTCAGCCACGCTTTGGACGCCGTTCGGACGCCGGGCGTCGGATGGTGTACGGACGGCGATGAGCGCGAGACGCCACTAACGACGTCGCGGCGTATTTCGACGCCGGGCGTCCCTCTCCCGTGAAGCGTAGCGACGCGCCAGGTGAGGTGAGCGCGATTCAACCACCGAAACAAAGCGATTGATTCGCGCCGAAATTCGTCTACATTCAAGATTATAAACATACGAATAAGTGACACATCACCAAATATCAGTGAAAGATGAACACGGATAAGTGGCAGATAACACGGATGAATGTAAAATAACACGAATAAGTGACATATCAGCACGAATAGGTGACACATCAACACCGATAAGTGACATACTAACTCGGATAAGTGATACATTGACACATATCAGTGCTAGATGAACACGAATAAGTGGCAGATAACACGGATAAATGTAAAGAAGACGGATAAGTGATCATCGGCACGAATAAGTGACACATCACCGATAGGTGACATACTGTCTCGGAAAAGTGACACATGAACACATATCAGTGCTAGATGATCAGGAATAAGTGGCAGATAACACGGATAAATGTGGAAGAACACGAATAAGTGACACATCAGTACGAACAAGTGACACATTAACACCGATAAGTGACATACTAACTCGGATAAGTGACACATGAACACATATCAGTGCTAGATGAACACGAATAAGTCGCAGATAACACGAATAAATGTAAAATATCACGGATAAGTGACACACCAGCACGAATAAGTGACATACTAACTCAGATAACTGACACACGAACAATATTTAGTGCTAGATTGACACCAATTAGAAGCAGAGAACACGAATAAGGGAAAAAAACAGATGAATGACACTTTAGCATGGATAAGTGACATATAATCACATATCAGTGATATATGAACACGAATAAGTGGCAAAGAATACGGATAACTGGAATAAAATTCAGATAAGTGGCACATTAGCACGGATAAGTTTTTTTATGTTCAGGTTTCCTCGAAAAGGGATATCCAGTAATGTTCAGAGAACATCGTGAGAACCAAGAGAAATAAGGTAGGGATTGGTGTTCCTTTTGAATCACTGGAGGTTATATGTCTCGGGCAACACCTCCCTTGGCAATGTGTTCCAGAGCCTTGCTGTTCGTTGGATGAACGAGTCTTCGGAAAGAGATGTTCTGCAGGTCTTCTAAGTGAGCACGAAGGGGTGCGAAAAAAAATCCGAATACTTCTGAAATTTTTGAAAAAAAAAATATTCGCGATTTCATTTTCATATTTTTTTACTCTATTTGAATAGATATCAAAACAAATTACACATTCTCATTCCTATTTTTTCTGTTCTACAAGATGGTGTCAGAAACAAAACCGAAGTTTCGTCTTTGAGTTGCCATCATCAACTTTGTTTTTTTAAAGACGAACCTGGGTTTTTCATCATAGATTTTAACTTCTGATCTACTGAAATCAAATCAATTTTAACTAAAACGTCAGTGACTGTCAACTTTTTGAATTTTTCACAACCCGTTACCACGTTTCATTCACGCTTTTTCAAGCTTTTTGATGTTATAGTTTCGGTTTTAGTTGTAGAGGGTGGACTAACGGATGTTTACTAAGCTTCTTATTTATCCGAAACACCAACTTGATATTTACACAACAAATAAACAAACAAACAAACAAACAAACAAACAGTATTGTGTTTCCAGCAATGAAGTTGGAAATAACATTGGGAATTGTATTTACGCATAACTAATATGCTCATGTGTAGTTTGATAAATGCCAAAGGCAATCGCAGACCTACTATGTCATGAAGTATACATCATAGTACCTACATACAGGGTGTGGGTGTACACAGATCACTCTATCCCCGGAGAAGTTTTTGACAAGAATTAGAAAAGAAGGTCAGAAAAAACTGTTCCTAACACGTTTGTTAATTTAGTTATTTTCTATATAGAATGAATAGTTCTTTCGATATCCAGCGTGTAATTTCAGCAGCTATACACACATTGAACCATCAAGCCCTAAACAGGGTGTCCCAAGTTATCGTATACAGGCAATGTCTCGCTATTTGACAAGAGATAATCAGAAACTGAAAAGACTGCTTTGAATGGCATCGAAGCACCTTCCGAATAACTCATAAAAAAATGGATTACATTTGACAGCCTTGTGGTAGCTACCCTTCACTCTTTATTTTGAAAAGACACACCCTGTATTTTATTCCATAATCGGTTAGGGATTATCATAACGGATTCAACGATACCGGGTTTGATAGGGTTATTTCAAACGATTACGGAGATATTTGCGTTCGAAGTTTCCATAAGCTCAATGTGTGTGACAGAGAGAGAAGTATCGATATTGCGTCGTCACACCCGGTATTCAATTTGTTTCCCAACTCAGGCTTAGATATAGCAGTAGGATGGGCAGACATAAATTAATTTGAAGTGATATCTCAAACTATATTATTCTTTTTTTTTCAGTCATTCCAAACTTGATCTGACATACCTGTATAATATGTATGTCATTCATATCAGCGGATTCTTGTGACGGCTCCGTCGTTGTTCTGGCGATAAGCGAGCCATCTATAAGTGAATTAGAAGACACGGACACAAAAGACTGACGAAGATAATCTCATCAAGTCGTCTGATACAGAAATTCGTTGGAAAAAGAGCGATTCAATTAGGGGTATCGACACGATTCGGCTCGAAGGACCAAGAACCAATCAACGGCTGAGAAACTATATACAGCATGTCTCAGAACAAAAATACAACCAACCGTTCTGCATCAGGTGGTTAGACATTGCTTGGAATTCGCATTCTCCATGTGATGAAAATATCAATTCTTCCTCGGTTTATTCAACAAAAAAAACTACTTTCCTGGCAATATAACACGACGAACATTGAATTATATCTGTTGAATATCCAAAAAGAGAGCATGAAAAATCGAAATCCTCTGAAATTGAGAATTGATGACAGTATCTCTCAAATAGAATAGAATAATATGATGTATTATGTTATATTTTTATATCATAATGGATCATATCATTTCATTTCAGAATTTTTTAACTCTTTTATTGGACAGCTTTGCTTGCCTGTTGAGTTTGCCTTTCATTGTAAAATATAAAATTGAAATAAAATAATATGACCCTTATTCCCTATTCAAATTATAGAGAGGGTTGCTGTTGACGTGTTCCGTCATTTTTTTCTGTGAAATTATTTTTCTGAGATATGTCCAGGGTCGATAGCCTTGTGCCTTGAATGGACCACCCGGTATGTATAAATCTTTTTTGTTGTATTATTATTATGATTGATGAAATGATGAACGTTTCAAGAGAATCACCTTGTAAGAAATGATCAATTGATATAATCTCTTTTGCAGCGCACTGAACTACAATACAGAAAGTCTCTAATTTGTATCAATCGATACTATGACAAGTTCAGCTTCTTGGACATAGATGGCAGCACTAAAATAATCTCTCGATATGAATCTACTAACGGCAGTAAACCACTTTTAGTTCTTAGGATTTCACGTGAAACTTTCATGCAACCAAGATTTCATCATTGAAAATGATCTCTTCAAGGCAATTGCAGAAAGAACCAGCAAGTGGTTGAAAAACTCAGGAGAAAAAATATGAAAACTTCGGGCACTATGTTTCCGAATTTCAAGCTATAAATGTAATAGGCGTTATTATATATTTCGGAAGCCCTATACAGGGTGTTTCAGAATTGTGGTGACAAGAGCCTAGGGGAGATTCCTCCCAACAAAATATGAAAAAAAAATCATATGAACATGGGTCAAAAAATGCTTTGTTTTGTTTCCTTGTGATATTTGAGGAAATAAAGTATTAATATTTCCATGAAAAATCGTGTTTTCATTCATTACTCGGTTGTATTTTCATCAATTTCAATGAAACGTTGTGGTTTTGTCAATAGTGATATGGGGCTGGTCGAAAAATATTTTTTTCCTGATTGACCTGAAGATCCCAAAAAATTCATAGACACTAATTCAGACCCATGAAGAACGAATTCGATGTCAGATTTGAGGAAGAACCCTTCCCCTAGATTTTCAAAATCAGCGGTTCACGCGATGCAGTAGGCTTATACTGGTCGAAAAATAATTTTTTCCTAATCGATTTAAAAATCCCAAAAATCTCATAGACACTGATTGAGACCCATAAAGAACGAATTCGATGTCAGATTTGAGAAAAAACAATTCCCCGAGATTTTCAAAATCAGCGGTTAACGCGATGCAGTAGGCTTATACTGTTCGAAAATAATTTTTTTCCTGATCGACCTAAAAATCCCAAAAATTTCATAGACACTAATTCAGACCCATAAAGAACGAATTCGATGTCAGATTTGAGAAAGAACCATTCCCCTAGATTTTCAAAATCAGCGGTTCACGCGATGCAGTAGGCTTATACTGGTCGAAAAATATTTTTTTCCTGATTGACCTGAAAATCCCGAAAAATTCATAGACACTAATTCAGACCCATAAAGAACGAATTCGATGTCAGATTTGAGAAAGAACCATTCCCCTAGATTTTCAAAATCAGCGGTTCACGCGATGCACTAGGCTTATACTGGTCGAAAAATATTTTTTCCTAATCGATTTAAAAATCCCAAAAATTTCATAGACACTGATTCAGACCCATAAAGAACGAATTCGATGTCAGATTTGAGAAAAAACATTTCCCCGAGATTTTCAAAATCAGCGGTTAACGCGATGCAGTAGGCTTATACTGGTCGAAAAATATTTTTTTCCTGATCGACCTAAAAATCCCAAAAATTTCATGGACACTAATTCAGAACCATGAACAACTAATTCGATGTAGGATTCGAGAAAAAACATCTCCCCGAGATTTTCAAAATCAGCGGTTAACGCGATGCAGTAGGCTTACACTGGTCGAAAAATATTTTTTTCCTGATTGACCTGAAATTCCCGAAAAATTCATAGACACTAATTCAGACCCATAAAGAACGAATTCGATGTCAGATTTGAGAAAGAACCATTCCCCTAGATTTTCAAAATCAGCGGTTCACGCGATGCACTAGGCTTATACTGGTCGAAAAATATTTTTTTCCTAATCGATTTAAAAATCCCAAAAATTTCATAGACACTGATTCAGACCCATTAAGAACGAATTCGATGTCAGATTTGAGAAAAAACATTTCCCCGAGATTTTCAAAATCAGCGGTTAACGCGATGCAGTAAGTAGGCTTATTCTGGTCGAAAAATATTTTTTTCCTGACTGACCTGAAAATCCCGAAAAATTCATAGACACTAATTCAGACCCATAAGAACGAATTCGATGTCAGATTTGAGAAAGAAACCTTTCCCCTAGATTTTCAAAGTCAGCGGTTCACGCGATGCAGTAGGCTTATACTGGTAGAAAAATATTTTTTCCTGATTGACCTAAAAATCCCAAAAAATTCGTAGACACTAATTCAGACCCATGAAGAACGAATTCGATGTCAGATTTGAGAAAGAACCATTCCCCTAGATTTTCAAAATCAGCGGTTCACGCGATGCAGTAGGCTTATACTGGTCGAAAAATATTTTTTTCCTGATTGACCTAAAAATCCCAAAAAATTCATAGACACTAATTCAGACCCATAAAAACGAATTCGATGTCAGATTTGGGAAAGAACCATTCCCCTAGATTTTCAAAATCAGCGGTTCACGCGATGCACTAGGCTTATACTGGTCGAAAAATATTTTTTTCCTGATTGACCTAAAAATCCCGAAAAATTCATAGACACTAATTCAGGCCCATAAAGAACGAATTCGATGTCAGATTTGGGAAAGAACCATTTCCCTAGATTTTCAAAATCAGCGGTTAACGCGATGCAGTATAGGCTTATACTGGTCGAAAAATATTTTTTTCCTGATTGACCTGAAAATTCCGAAAAATTCATAGACACTAATTCAGACCCATAAAGAACGAATTCGATGTCAGATTTGAGAAAGAACCTTTCCCCTAGATTTTCAAAGTCAGCGGTTCACGCGATGCAGTAGGCTTATACTGGTCGAAAAATATTTTTTTCCTGATTGACCTAAGAATCCCGAAAAATTCGTAGACACTAATTCAGACCCATAAAGAACGAATTCGATGTCAGATTTGGGAAAGAACCATTTCCCTAGATTTTCAAAATCAGTGGTTCACGCGATGCACTAGAGGCTTTTACTGGTCGAAAAATATTTTTTTCTGATTGACCTAAAAATCCCAAAAAATTCGTAGACACTAATTCATACCCATAAAGAACGAATTCGATGTCAGATTTGAGAAAGAACCATTCCCCTAGATTTTCAAAATCAGCGGTTCACGCGATGCAGTAGGCTTATACTGGTCGAAAAATATTTTTTTCCTAATCGACCTAAAAATCCCAAAAATTTCATAGACACTAATTCAGACCCATAAACAACAAATTCGATGTCAGTTTTGAGAAAGAACCCTTCCCCTAGATTTTCAAAATCAGCGGTTCACGCGATGCAGTAAGTAGGCTTATACTGGTCGAAAAATATTTTTTTCCTAATCGACCTAATAATCCCAAAAATCTCATAGGCACTAATTCAGACCCATAAAGAACGAATTCGATGTCAGATTTGAGAAGGAACCCTTCCCCTAGATTTTCGAAATCAGCGGTTCACGCGATGCAGTAGGCTTATACTGGTCGAAAAATAATTTTTTCCTAATCGACCTAAAAATCCCAAAAATTTCATGGACACTAATTCAGACCCATGAACAACGAATTCGATGTCAGATTTGAGAAAAAACATTTCCCCGAGATTTTCAAAATCAGCGGTTAACGCGATGCAGTAGGCTTATACTGGTCGAAAAATATTTTTTTCCTGATTGACCTAAAAATCCCGAAAAATTCATAGACACTAATTCAGACCCATAAAGAACGAATTCGATGTCAGATTTGAGAAAGAACCATTCCCCTAGATTTTCAAAATCAGCGGTTCACGCGATGCACTAGGCTTATACTGGTCGAAAAATATTTTTTTCCTAATCGATTTAAAAATCCCAAAAATTTCATAGACACTGATTCAGACCCATTAAGAACGAATTCGATGTCAGATTTGAGAAAAAACATTTCCCCGATATTTTCAAAATCAGCGGTTACCGCGATGCAGTAGGCTTATACTGGTCGAAAAATATTTTTTTCCTGATTGACCTGAAAATCCCGAAAAATTCATAGACACTAATTCAGACCTATAAAGAACGAATCCGATGTCAGATTTGGAAAAGAACCATTCCCCTAGATTTTCAAAATCAGCGGTTCACGCGATGCACTAGGCTTATACTGGTCGAAAAATATTTTTTTCCTAATCGATTTAAAAATCCCAAAAATTTCATAGACACTGATTCAGACCCATTAAGAACGAATTCGATGTCAGATTTGAGAAAAAACATTTCCCCGATATTTTCAAAATCAGCGGTTACCGCGATGCAGTAGGCTTATACTGGTCGAAAAATATTTTTTTCCTGATTGACCTGAAAATCCCGAAAAATTCATAGACACTAATTCAGACCTATAAAGAACGAATCCGATGTCAGATTTGGAAAAGAACCATTCCCCTAGATTTTCAAAATCAGCGGTTCACGCGATGCACTAGGCTTATACTGGTCGAAAAATATTTTTTTCCTGATTGACCTAAAAATCCCGAAAAATTCATAGACACTAATTCAGACCCATAAAGAACGAATTCGATGTCAGATTTGGGAAAGAACCACTCCCCTAGATTTTCAAAATGTGCGGTTCACGCGATGCACTAGGCTTATACTGGTCGAAAAATATTTTTTTCCTGATTGACCTAGAAATACCGAAAAATTCATAGACACTAATTCAGACTCATAAAGAACGAATTCGATGTCAGATTTGGGAAAAAACCATTCCCCTAGATTTTCAAAATCAGCGGTTCACGCGATGCAGTAGGCTTATACTGGTCGAAAAATATGTTTTCCTGATTGACCTAAAAATCCCAAAAAAATCATAGTCACTAATTCAGACCCATAAAGAACGAATTCGATGTCAGATTTGGGAAAGAACCATTCCCCTAGATTTTCAAAATCAGCGGTTCACGCGATGCACTAGGCTTATACTGGTCGAAAAATATTTTTTTCCTGATTGACCTAAAAATACCAAAAAAATCATAGACACTAATTCAGACCCATGAAGAACGAATTCGATGTCAGATTTGGGAAAGAACCATTTCCCTAGATTTTCAAAATCAGCGGTTCACGCGATGCACTAGGCTTATACTGGTCGAAAAATATTTTTTTCCTGATTGACCTAGAAATCCCGAAAAATTCATAGACACTAATTCAGACCCATAAAGAACGAATCCGATGTCAGATTTGGGAAAGAACCATTCCCCTAGATTTTCAAAATCAGCGGTTCACGCGATGCACTAGGCTTATACTGGTCGAAAAATATTTTTTTCCTGATTGACCTAAAAATCCCGAAAAATTCATAGACACTAATTCAGACCCATAAAGAACGAATTTGATGTCAGATTTGAGAAAGAACCTTTCTTCTAGATTTTCAAAATCAGCGGTTCACGCGATGCACTAGGCTTATACTGGTCGAAAAATATTTTTTTCCTGATTGACCTAGAAATCCCGAAAAATTCATAGACACTATCTCAGACCCATAAAGAACGAATTCGATGTCAGATTTGGGAAAGAACCATTCCCCTAGATTTTCAAAATCAGCGGTTCACGCGATGCACTAGGCTTATACTGGTCGAAAAATATTTTTTTCCTGATTGACCTAAAAATCCCAAAAAATTCGTAGACACTAATCCAGACCCATAAAGAACGAATTCGATGTCAGATTTGAGAAAGAACCTTTCCCCTAGATTTTCAAAGTCAGCGGTTCACGCGATGCAGTATAGGCTTATACTGGTCGAAAAATATTTTCTTCCTAATCGACCTAAAAATCCCAAGAATTCCATAGACACTAATTCAGACCCATAAACAACAAATTCGATGTCAGTTTTGAGAAAGAACCCTTCCCCTAGATTTTCAAAATCAGCGGTTCACGCGATGCACTAGGCTTATACTGGTCGAAAAATATTTTTTTCCTGATTGACCTAGAAATCCCGAAAAATTCATAGACACTATCTCAGACCCATAAAGAACGAATTCGATGTCAGATTTGGGAAAGAACCATTCCCCTAGATTTTCAAAATCAGCGGTTCACGCGATGCACTAGGCTTATACTGGTCGAAAAATATTTTTTTCCTGATTGACCTAAAAATCCCAAAAAATTCGTAGACACTAATCCAGACCCATAAAGAACGAATTCGATGTCAGATTTGAGAAAGAACCTTTCCCCTAGATTTTCAAAGTCAGCGGTTCACGCGATGCAGTATAGGCTTATACTGGTCGAAAAATATTTTCTTCCTAATCGACCTAAAAATCCCAAGAATTTCATAGACACTAATTCAGACCCATAAACAACAAATTCGATGTCAGTTTTGAGAAAGAACCCTTCCCCTAGATTTTCAAAATCAGCGGTTCACGCGATGCAGTAGGCTTATACTGGTCGAAAAATATTTTTTTCCTAATCGACCTAATAATCCCAAAAATCTCATAGGCACTAATTCAGACCCATAAAGAACGAATTCGATGTCAGATTTGAGAAGGAACCCTTCCCCTAGATTTTCGAAATCAGCGGTTCATGCGATGCAGTTGGCTTATACTGGTCGAAAAATATTTTTTTCCTGATTGACCTAAAAATCCCAAAAATTTCATAGGCACTAATTCAGACCCATAAAGAACGAATTCGATGTCAGATTTGAGAAGGAACCCTTCCCCTAGATTTTCGAAATCAGCGGTTCACGCGATGCAGTAGGCTTATACTGGTCGAAAAATATTTTTTTCCTGATTGACCTAAAAATCCCAAAAAATTCGTAGACACTAATCCAGACCCATAAAGAACGAATTCGATGTCAGATTTGAGAAAGAACCTTTCCCCTAGATTTTCAAAGTCAGCGGTTCACGCGATGCAGTATAGGCTTATACTGGTCGAAAAATATTTTCTTCCTAATCGACCTAAAAATCCCAAGAATTTCATAGACACTAATTCAGACCCATAAACAACAAATTCGATGTCAGTTTTGAGAAAGAACCCTTCCCCTAGATTTTCAAAATCAGCGGTTCACGCGATGCAGTAGGCTTATACTGGTCGAAAAATATTTTTTTCCTAATCGACCTAATAATCCCAAAAATCTCATAGGCACTAATTCAGACCCATAAAGAACGAATTCGATGTCAGATTTGAGAAGGAACCCTTCCCCTAGATTTTCGAAATCAGCGGTTCATGCGATGCAGTTGGCTTATACTGGTCGAAAAATATTTTTTTCCTGATTGACCTAAAAATCCCAAAAATTTCATAGGCACTAATTCAGACCCATAAAGAACGAATTCGATGTCAGATTTGAGAAGGAACCCTTCCCCTAGATTTTCGAAATCAGCGGTTCACGCGATGCAGTAGGCTTATACTGGTCGAAAAATAATTTTTTCCTAATCGACCTAAAAATCCCAAAAATTTCATAGACAATAATTCAGACCCATAAAGAACGAATTCGATGTGCAATTAGAATCGAAAAATTATTTTCATATTCATATTCAATTCATCAATATTTATGGTAAATGTCATTGAACGCCACCGGTTTACTTGAGTTCCATATTTTTATTAGATTGAACTATTGAAATAACAACTTTTTCATCCCGTGTGTAATTTTTGTATCTAGCTTGATTTTTGAGGAAACTATAAATATTCGATTTGACTCCAAATTTTAATGTAGGCGTGTTTTCAAGACTTCCATTGAGATCATTCAATAATCCGAATTAGAATCAGTTTGTTATTTTGGGACTTTTTCAGTCTCCAACCATACTGAATTTTGGCACCATGAAAGCTCATACAGGGGTTTATAAATAAAATCAATTAATACTTCCAACTCCAACATCCTGTATATCAAGAACGGAGCAAGTTATGACACATGTTTATATGAACTTTATTTGCTAGAATATGTCACAAGGAAACATCCCTTGAATTTTTTTGGTGTTATTTAGATATAAATAGGGTAGGGTGTCTGAGTTTAAAAAAAATAGTTTGTTATTAATTTTCTAGAAAAGCTCAATCCGATTTAAATAAAATTTGAATGGTTTATTTAAACAATTATCAGACATTTACTGGACCTAAAAAAACAAAAAAAAACATATTTCCTTTCCTTATTTCTCAAAATTATTGTGATGAATGTTTCACAAGGACCCGACTCAGTCATAAATATTACTTACTAAAGACGTACACATATGTATCATCCAATTTCTCTCGACATTACCCAAATTACCATAAATACCCTAATTACCCCCTATTTCTTTCATTTTCAAACATTTTCTACTTGAGTGCTATTTCGCCTCAAATAAGGATATACATTTCATTCAGATGGCCTTACTGGTATAGAAGTCACAAAACAGGCTTGCAAGCCTAGGTGATTCTATTCTAGTGAGACATCTCATTTTACACATGAAAAGTAATGTATTGTTTTATTCCATTCCATTACCATTGATAAATAAATTGATGTAATCCTTTTCCGGGTTCTTCTTGAATATTCAGATGGACCTACCGAAACTACAACATTTTTGTCTTCAACTATTTTTCCATATCTTGCTTCGTTTTTGAGATAAACGGACAATACCCTATGAGAATTAGGAATATGATTGTTTTTGTATGAGAATGTTCATTTTGTTCATTTCTATTTTGATGGAAATAGGTTACTTCTCTGTTTACGAAAAGTACATAATGTGTTGACGTCATATGTTTATTTCATTATCCTTTCTTGGCAAACCGATCTATTCGCGAGATTCACGAAGTGGGCGACATCTAGGTTACATAATACGAACTTCAAACTGGGGGAAAACAAACTGTTGTCTATGGATGAAGTGCATAGACTACATTGCATTCAGCTTGCTGTAGCTGTAGTCAAACTTGTCAATGACATAAAGTGTTGGTACTGTTGGTAGTGATGATGGTTGAGTTGGTTGATTTTTTTACATTATTACATTTTTATTAGTTTAGTTAACAGTGAAGAGGTGAAGAATTGGAGATATTTCAAACAATTCAAACTAATTATGACGAGCAAATCAATTGACATATAAAAGAACAGCTACAACATGTTTTCAATACCCAGATTGTCACTAGCGTCTAGCGCAAGGAGGTATTTGTATAAACAACGTAGTGGGAGAAACGCGCAAGCGAGACGCAGACGCGGACAAACATCACCTATGCCTTCACCTATCGACATGCGCGACGAACGTTGGAGCGAAGGAATATATATACAGTATGATGCAAATGTATGGAATAAATTCATTTCAAAACAAGACGACTTCCAAAAAAAAATCCAAAAAGTAGAGTTCAGAACTTTTTTATCGATGTATTTTTTCAACTAGACGACCCTTCGATGTTCAATTCTCAGTAGAAGATCTCTGCAAGATTCAGTTAACCAAATGATAATCCATTTTAATTTCAATCTTCTTTTGCAAAATTTTGACTATTGGATATACGATGAGTAGACCTTTCAAACGAGGTGTCACATGACCCCTGTTTGTATTTAAAAAAACCGTCCATTACGTCATTACTCCAACACCGGTGACGTAACATCTCTCATATGAATGTCATGAGATGAGGTTTCAAAAATTAAAACTCACGTGTTTTTGGAATATCTTCAAATGTTGCCCATTTCTGAAATAATGAATTCATTCCATACATTTGCATCATACTGTATATAGAACTTCACATTTTCTCCAGATACTCTCTGCGATGACCACGTCATTCTGACCATCTACCACTTTTGGATTTTCGAATGGAATAATACATTCTGTACATTATTCTATCACTGATTATGGGTTATACCATTACGATACCACAAATATACTGACAATATATCAACTTACTTGCCATTATCACTAGTCTTATTATTAGTAATTAATTAAAGAAAAAATGTATTGAGATATTCAGTTTCTTTATTCATGATGTAAACTTAAATGCTTAAAGAATAATATTGTATTTTCTGTAATAGTCCATGCTCAAAGTGGAGTGGAATGATCAATAGAGAAAAAACCCAAAGTCGTCTCCACAATTTTTAATGTATAATCAGGCAGTCAATCCTGCTTCATTAAGGTTGATACATGTTTCGGCCATTCAAATGGCCATCTTCAGTCAAAAGAATATAACAAAGTGTATCTACAATAGAAAACCAAACATGATTTTTTATATAAGAAAAATTGAAAATGAAAAAGACAACAGTTGTAAATTCAAATTGAATTGATTAACAATTTCGGTTAGATCAAAGAGCAACAGTGATTTTTATGAGTATACAATGATAATTGATCAGTAATTGATAATAAAAGTGAAAAACAAAATTTCATCAAATCAAAATTCTAAAAAACAAAATGGAGAACCATAGATAGATCAATTACTGATCAATTATCATTGTATACTCATAAAAATCACTGTTGCTCTTTGATCTAACCGAAATTGTTAATCAATTCAATTTGAATTTACAACTGTTGTCTTTTCCATTTTCAATTTTTCTTATATAAAAAATCATGTTTGGTTTTCTATTGTAGATACACTTTGTTATATTCTTTTGACTGAAGATGGCCATTTGAATGGCCGAAACATGTATCAACCTTAATGATGCAGGATTGACTGCCTGATTATACATTAAAAATTGTGGAGACGACTTTGGGTTTTTTCTCTATTGAATATTGTATTTTATGAATACCTATAATAGGTATAGGTATCCCAATTTTATTTTTTCATTTTATGGCCTTCAATCTCCAAATCCTCATATCAGTATATAAAGTGTTAGTTTTGTGTTATTAGACTTTTAATAACATGTGTTGTCATCCGCGCGTCGCTATAGGTGATGGGCACAGTTGATGTTTGCCCGCGTCTGCGTCTCGCTTGGCGCGGTTCTCCCACTACGTTGTTTATACTAATACCTCCTTGCGCTAGACGCTAGTCAGATTGTCCTGCTTTACATGAACAAATACAAATCCATTGTTCTACAGGAGTTCCTCTGCACCCCAACTTCAATTTTACTCCATGTGAGGAAGATTTCATCGCCGAAGTTTGTAGACAAAGTGCAAAAATGTGCTTTTTGTTGAAGTCTTCTGCCTCACACAAAATCACATGATTAGCACGGAGAACTGCTTCTCTTTCCACTACTGGTCGGCTTTTTCCATCTGAATAAAGCAAAATATCTACAACAGGCGTTTTCGATCGAATATTGACAATTAATGTCAAGAAATTTGAAAACTTATCACTCTTATCAGTACACAGTACACAAGCTAATGGCACTAATGGGATTGAGTGAGGATTGAGTTTGTTTTCCCCCAGTTTTGACATGGAACGATGAAAACCGAGCGCCACCTGGTGACATTGATTCCCGTGAATTGAAATCAACAACAACTGTGATTTGCTGTTGCCAAATTAATTATCCACGAAATCCGATAGATTTCACGTGTGACTTGGTCCGTGATGTGAATAGAAGTGTTTAAGGTCGACGAAGAAATGTAATATGCACCTCGGAGAAAAACTGTCTATTTTCTCGCCTGATTGCAAGCCTCGGCTGTCAATCAACTCTACTATAATGGACAATGTTTCGTCTTTGGTACATAAATAACTATTTCAAGATAAGAATTAAAAAAAAAATTTTTTAAACTTGAACACCCTATCCCATATCTCGGAAAGACTGCATTCTCAGACAGTATGAATTTTGTTGGAACTGATTCTCCCGGTAACCTCAATCGTCAGCCTTACCTGAACAAAACAAAATATCGAGGGAAAATATTCGACCCAAATTCATGGGAACAAAGCGGATTGCAACACATGAAAAATCCATGTAATCACCTATATTATTATGATCGTGCCTTATTATTTATTTAGTTATCCATATACCTTGGAAATCAATATGTATATTTTCAGTAAGCTCTACAGGTTGTTTCACGCAACCAGTTCTCAATGAAACTGTCATAAGAAAAGGAATCAGTCATTCAATATTCGACCAACATGTATCGATTCTCAGTATATCTCTATTCAATTATAAGATGACCATGTGACTCATGTTTATTTTCCGCAATAACCCAAGAATGCGATCACGTGACCCTCAAATGATGAATTCATTCATCCAATGATTCATGGTATACATGTTTGAAGGCTATAGAATGAGGATTCAATAGCTGAAGATGGACCTACATAGGCTCAAAACATGTGGGAAATATCAATGATAGATATCGATGAAATCAGTTGCCATACATTTCTGAATGAGTGGGATGTTCTTTATCAACTTCTGATCTCATGGTATGGCGTGCTACATTTTGATTCCTACATGAAATTTGAACCTTTCTAAATGGCGCCTATAGATGCCAAAAAAATACTTACTTCCGCTTTGATAGGTTTCAATGCAAAATTAGCTGGAAAAATATTCAACTTTGCTATCCTTCGGGTGTATATCTCAGTTATGCTGCTTGGAAAAAAATGACTTCTGTCAAAATGTCAAGTGTGATACATCGTTGAAGTAAGAATTGACTGCACTTCACAATTCAGAAAAAAAATTATGGGGTGCCACTTGAAAATTTGAGGTTGAGTGTAGTTTCTCAGAAGTTGACTTTAACACAATATAGGTTCAAAGTCATACGGGTTTGATATAAGTGTATTTTTTTCAATCTTTTTCCAAGCAGCATAACTGAGATAGTGTCTGTATGAAAAAATCTGGGATACCCGGTATAGTTCTCAATGCGAAATCTGCATTCTGTTAATTTTGGCGAAGAAGATGCTTGCCCGAACTCCGCTTCGCGTCGTGTCAACGGCAGTCGCGTGCGGGAAAGAATCACTTTCCGCACTTGTTAGGAAAATTACTATTCTATGATTTTTCTTTTCAGATAGATAAATTCAGAGTATCCTTCGGATAGCACCTGGGGATCTGCAGCGCCACCTCGTCCAGCGAGTCCGAGGGCGTCAAGGGTGGCCTTTCGAACAGCCTTGAGGGCGCCAAGGTCAAGGCCGACGTGCCTGCGTAGCGATGGTAGCGATCGAAGGTGCCGCGTCGCTGCTGCTGCCGCTGCTGCTGCTTGTGGCGCTGCTGCTGCTGCTGCTGCTTCTTCTTGTCCTCTTCGGCGGCGCGCCGAAGGTTGTGCAGCCGAAAGAAGTACATCGACATTCTGGGGAAAGAGAGATTGAGAGAGGGGAGAGCAACAGGGTGGTTGGCTGTTGACTTCACGGTTCTTTATTTCACACTTATTTCATGCTTTCTCGTGCTTTCTCATGCTCAACCGGGTGAATGGAATCAGAGTAGATGCATGGGAACTTGGAAACGTTGAGAACACCAAAATTTCGAAATGTTCCTCCACCAAATATTCAAATGTTCGTTCTTCCTTCGAATAACTTCATAATGCTTTTTTATACCTTGAGTACTTGGTACACAACAAAGGACGAAGGTGCAAATTTTTTGTGGTTGTTTATTCATCAACACACTTTTATCATTTTATTTTCTACTCTTTTTCAGTTTAGCTATTCATAAAAGCGAGTTTTTTTTGTTTCTAACACCCTTTTAGCTTCACCTGTATGCATGTGTGTATGTACGAAACCGACTCTTGGGGCTCAATTTTCACCCACTTTATACGGACCGATTGATTTGAAATTTGGCAGGTATTCATAGTTCCGGTGGCAATGCATCATGAAATTTTTGTTATACCAAAAACAAAATGGCATCTTCAAAATGACGGATGAATTTTGGAATTATCATCCGATTCTATTCAAAATTGGTATCTGAAGGTTTTCGAGGTGGGAGATTGTGATTTCTTCAGCAAAATTAGTAAATTCAAGATGGCGAATCCAATATGGCGGACGACTTTTGTGATTATGATCTGAATCTATTGAAAATTTGTATCTGCGGGATTTCTGGATCAGAGATTATGATGATATCGTTAATATTTCGAAATTCAAAATTTGAATATGGGGGTTTTTGAGGTCGTAGATGATGAATATTTCGTCAAATTTGGTGAGGTCTGTCTCACACAACGATATTGTTCACATTACTGATGACATTGTGAAGGCTGCAGATGAAGGTCAGGTTACTATACTTAAGCTACTAGCTTTTAGTCGTGCTTTTGACATCATTAACTATGGTTTACTAGTTTAAATCAATCAATCAATCAATCAACTTCATTATTCCCAAGAAACAACATTTGTTTATAGCAGGGAACATGGTGAATACATAAATATATTTGACAAAATAAAATAAAGAAGACAGTAAAATAAGACTCACACTCAAGAAGAATCTTTTTTTTTTCAAGTTCAAATGAATATGATCCTCAATTGACTCAGCTGTTAGGTACACAATTGAAAACTATAGTAGTTGTACAAGGAAACTATAAAAATGAGATAAGATGTCAATATTACAGGAGTAGATGTTTCTTGAATTCTCTTTCAAATTTTTCAATCCTATTAATCAGCTTCAAGTTATTTGAAATATATGGGCTTTTCCAACAACACTTCTACCTTGATCAAAAATTATCTCGGTAATCGACAACAGCAAGTCTGTATGAATGATGTCAGCTCGGATTATATGACTCTAAGATCTGGGGTCCCACAAGGGTCTATACTTGGCCCATTACTATTATCCATATACATCTCTACGCTGACGACACTCAGCTTTACCATAGTTTCAAGCCTGAGGAAATAGAAAACGCCTGTGCAGTGATGGATGAAGACTTCGAAGCTTTTTATCAATTATGCCACTGATCACTGCCTGCTCATCAATCCTACAAAATCTAAAGTCATGCTGTTCGGAAGTAAATATCATAGGCAAAAGTTACCTATTGAAATCAATATTAATATAAATAATGAGAGAATAGGGCTGGTGAATGAATCAAAAAATCTGGGCGTAGTAATGGATTCTGACTTGAGATTCGAAAAGCATATAAAAACAATGATACAGCGTGCTTACTCTAATATCAAATTGATTTTTGGTAACCGACATCTATACCCTATATGAAAATAAAAAAGTACTTTGTGAAACATTAGTTTTGTCTTTATTCAACTATGCGGATGCACTGTATGGACCTAACTTAACTGTACAATACAAAAACAAAATTCAGAAAGTTCAGAATTCATTCCGGAAAATGATATTAGGAGTCAAAATAGGTCGAAAATCACTTCAGATTTGGAATCAGGACGCCCAATTTACTAACTATTAAAATTTTTCCTGAAATATTTTCAGTTCGGAAAAATGAAATTTTGTCGCCTTTTTCATGGAAGCACCCCCGTATCTCACGTAATTATTGAGGTAGGGTTCTGAAATTTGCCAGAGGAAGAGAAAGCCCTGGAAAGCCCAAAGATAAAGTCAATTACGTGAGATACGGGGGTGCTTCCATAAAAAATGCGACAAAATTTCATTTTTCCGAACTGAAAATTTTCCAGGCAAAATTTCATATATCATTTTCCGGAAATTGGGGTAGTTTCATGGCTGTTGGCGAGCAGTGTATATCACTGAAGATGACCCCACTTAGTCATAGAGTGCATTTTTGGTATATCTCCCGCTCCAGCAAATTTCAGGATCCTTACCCAACGAATACGTAAGATACAGGGGTGGTTCCATTAGAAGTGGGTCACACTGTATCTACTTACTCATATTATTATAGTAAAGGTATTATAATAAAGGTATTATAATATTATGTCGAGTGAGTTACCGCCCAAATAATCGTCCCTTGAAGATTGGCCATGCACATACTTTAATTACACTCTGTATAATGGATCAAAACCAAGGAAGCTGGGTATACATATATATTTCCTAATATATTATAGATTATTTTCTTCGAGTGATTTTGGAACGATCAGAATGTTCCATTGAGTTGAGCTACCCTGTATAATTTCGAATATTCGTGGATATACATAGAGTAACCCAACCAATCAGAAATTCAGAATTATTTCAATAATAACCACTACATATTGTTACACATGAAACAAAACACGTCGTACAATGTTGACGTTCGTTCAGAACTACGCAAAAAATTATCGCATTGGATACAATTTGAACTCCAAAATATCAAGGTTAAACATCTCAAACTTCCTGCACAATTACAAATCGTGCAGTTGAACCGAATAATCCTCCTGCTTCGCTGTCGGATTATTTCAACCGTCAAACTGGCAATCTCTTTAGTAGACTTCCTCGTCAATCTCATGAAACGACAAAAGTTGAAATTTTGAGACAACATTTACTTCCAGAACATAATATTTTACACTTAGCCCTTTCAGAAATGTCTAATGTTGAGGAAATAGTAGTATAACCCGAATATTTTGAAGTACTTATAGTGTTACTATACTGATTATATCATTAGCTTCTTGCTCTTCATCCACGATACCTCCAATCAAAGTCATTCACAAACATTTAAAGTGCATTAACTTGACGACATCAATACAACGTTCTAAGCGACATGCACTAAACAGTATAATATGCACTCTAAGAGGGTGGGTTAGGGGCCTAGGGTAGTTTGATTCGATTCCGGAAGAGGGCACATGCAACACTGCTGTTCACTTACCTGGAGCATATATTAAGAGATTTCCAGAAACATACAGGGTGTTTCAAAATTCATCACTATCAAGATTTTAGGGACTTATTTTCAAGGTCAAATTGAGACTTTTTATTATTAATAATGATAGTTATTTATTGAACAAGGCAAAAATGTAGTAGATTTTAGCTCCAGGTTGTGTTGTCTCGCGTAGCGGAGGGAGACAAAAAACCGTGAGCTGAAAGGACCCCGCACATTTTCAAGGTACAGGGTGGGCAAAATTGGGCGTTTTCACCGTCTATCTCAATAACTAGAGGAGTTATCGAAAAACCGATATACATGTTCCGGGTTCGATTTTGGAGAAACCTCGAATGGTACAATCAAAATTTCGATATCTTCATTCGTTTTAGAGATACAGGGGGAAATTGAAAATTTGCCGATTTCGATTTTATTTTCTGACTACTTTACGGTGAGAGGTATCAAAAAATTTCAAGCGTATATTTATACAGTATGATGCGTGGAATCCATTGGCATCATCAGAAATTTTATACGAGATGACGTTGAGAAAATACGGCAGCCAATTATGTTTTTTCTAATGGAACACCCCGTATATTTTGGCACAGTTGAATAGTCCCAGGCGTTCTCATTACAAATATATATATATAACCATACCTTTTCCTTCCACAATTTCAGATATATTCGCAAAAATATATTCAGTGTGTCACATTTCTTATGGTTACACCCCCGTATCTTCTGTAAGAATAATTGATGGAAACATTAACAATCATAATATTTTGTGGCAGAATGCCTGAATATGATACTTTACCCATTATTTCTAGTATGCCTTAATATTTTTGTGTTCAAAGAGATAATAAATAAGATATATATTTGAAATTGAAACGGGAACTTTCCAGCTCTGCCAGAATATACGGGGTGTTCCATAAAAAAAATTGTTCTGTATCTGGAATTTGGACATCTTCTATAAGGCTATATTTTTCAACGCAACCTACTGATTTCCTAATTGAGTGAATTATTGGTCTTATTTCTGTATCTCAAATGTCTTGATAACAATGATATCAAATCGAATAATTTCCCATTTTATTTCTCACCAAATATCCATTTATCTGGAAATTACATTCTTCATGATTTTTATCTTCCACATTTGGTGAATATATATATACAGAGTGTCATTTTCAACCTCGATTCTGCCTGTTGATAGCATTATCCAGAAATATCGATGATTCCATAGCTGCTGGCGAGCAGTGTTATCATTGGAGATGATCCCACTTGGTCCATGACTCCATGGATGTATCATTTGTATCTTTCTGACAGTTGCGAATTTTTGAATCCTACCTCAATTATTTTTACAGAAGATACGGGGGTGTAACCATAAGAAATGTGACACACTGAATATATATTTGCGAATATATCTGGAATTGTGGAAGGAAAAGGTAGGGTTATATATATATATATCTATAATGAGAACGCCTGGGACTATTCAACTGTGCCAAAATATACGGGGTGTTCCATTATAAAAAACATAATTGGCTGCCGTATCTTTTCAACGTCACCCTGTATAAAATTTCTGATGATGCCAATGGATTCCACGCATCATACTGTATGAATATACGTTCGAAATTTTTTGACACCTCTCACCGTAAAGTAGTCAGAAAATAAAATCGAAATCGGCAAATTTTCAATTTCCCCCTGTATCTCTGAAACGAATGAAGATATCGAAATTTTGATTGTGCCATTCCAGGTTTCTCCAAAATCGAACCCGGAACATGTATATCGGTTTTTCGATAACTCCTCTAGTTATTGAGATAGACGGTGAAAACGCCCAATTTTGCCCACCCTGTACATTGGGTCCCAGTGGATTTTTCTCAATTGTTGGTATGATGTGGTTCTATGAAATATTTTCATAGAGTCACATTGAATTCACATCTTTATTGAACAGACCATACCGAAAAAAAAGAGAATTCCATCTAACTGTCAAAAGTGATAGAAAATGTTTCATCACGGATAATTATGGAAATCGCATTTTTGCATTATTACCCCCCACCACATGGAGGGTGCAAATGGAAACAAAAATCGGTGGATTTAGCTGAATTTTTGAAATGATGTGGTCCATATGATTCTGATCAGAATATCATTGGGTGACAATCCTAAAAAATGGACATTTTTTGACTGGGGGGTTTGAATTCACATTTTTATCGAACTGATCATACCGAAAAAAAAAAAAGAATTCCATCTAACTGTCAAAAATGTTTTCCATAAAGAATCTATTTTTGGAAGTAATCGAATGAAATAAGAAGTTTTGGAATATCGTTCATTTTTTTCAGAAATAAATAGTCAATTCGATCGAAATGTGAATTCAAACCACCTCCCCTCTGTCAAAAAAACTGTCCATTTTTGGGCGTAGGCTCAATGAAAATATTTCATAGAACCACATGAACTACATCATACCAAAAATTGAGAAAAATTCACTGGGACCCAATTTACCTTGAAATTTTGCGGAATCCATTGATGTTTTTTCCGTGTATGATACACTATTTTATTCTGTGACGGGAAGAAGGACGAATCAATATTGAGAAAATATTACATTATATTCAAATCAGAGATTTATCGACGTTAAATTTGGATTTCAATTACTCCTCCAGGGTGTTCTGAAACACCCTGTGTACACATAATTTTGAGAAGAAATCAGTTATATTCAGTTGCGAATGTCGACGAAAAAGTGCCAAGTTGAGGTACATGCATTCATTAATAATTCTCGAGCACTAAAACACTTGAATTTCTCCCGTTTTATTTCATCTTCTTTTGCCGGAACATTGGAAAGCACGAACTCCAGACATAAATTATGAGTGAAAAGTCAAAGCCAATAATTTTTAATGAGATTATTTGGTGCTGCACTTTCCACTTTCCAGATATTTGCATCTGGTAGAAGAAGGTTCAATGAAAAATCCACAGTTTTTCAAATTGACGGCCAATTCAACGAATGGAAGAAGTATCATCCATATAGTATTCATGCATCAATTCAAAATTAAAGGGGGGGGGGAGGGCGAAAGCATTAAAGAAAAGCACTGTATACGTTGAAACACTGACAGAATACAAGTAAAAAGTTGAAGGTGAACTTTTCTCGAATACGAATTTGAAGTATATTTTGGGTTTATGTTCATCCGAATATTAAAATTTCAGTCAATGAAAAATGGAATTATTTAATGTCACAGTCTATATAAAATTCAATCGAGTATGAATTATTTCATCCTATTTACAGCATCGGTTTTATACCCGTATTTTTACTAGTGAATTAATAGGCTAAACTGAATAAATTTCAGGCCACTGAATAACAGACATCTATTCATTCGGAACGTGAATCGAAATTTTGAATTCATGGATTTCCAGAATTATGTGCATAATTTTTAATTAAAAAACTGCCGACAGTGAAATAATCCGTAACCCAAAGAATAGGTTTATAATTTGTTTCAACCATATTATTCAACACCCACCACCATGGAAAATATACATCAATGTGT
This sequence comes from Phaedon cochleariae, assembly GCA_918026855.4. Lineage (NCBI taxonomy): Eukaryota > Metazoa > Arthropoda > Insecta > Coleoptera > Chrysomelidae > Phaedon > Phaedon cochleariae. Next base: position 37,320,261 of record OU896719.1, read on the forward strand.
CCTGAATTCGTCGAAAAATCGAGACGAACTTTAATCAGGAATATATTTCCCAAATATAAAAAAGGAGAATGAACCATGTATGTAACGATGTATTGCTTCAGAGTGATCTGAACAGATCATGTAATTTTATAATTAGAATATCTATATCGGAATAGGACATCCTGTATTTCATTGCATTTTTAGATTCTCCCTGATCTCCCTCATCATATATATCCTGTATTTGTTCCAATTGAATTCCATTTAAATGCCAGTAGATAGTCAGAAACAAAAAATCCTAGAGTTGAAAAATCTCGATTTTGAACACCATATATCTCTCTAATCATTCCCGCTAGACCCCAAGTGTGATGAATTGATGAAATCAGCTCATCAGGGAGAATCTTGAAATGCAATGAAATACAGGGTGTTATATTTGAAAAATCAAAGATGCTGCTACTTTCTAGTAGAGGCGGCAACGACGCATCGTTTGGAATATTTTATACGTGAAGATCATGTTAATTTAAATACATACAAACTGATTTCTAGATCCATCAAGCCCTGTATGACATCCAAATGAATATTTCATAGTACATTGTGTACCTAGATTAATTGCTCCAGCTTTATCCGTGTTTCTGTTTTCATTCTCTACTTCTACTTTTGTCACCTACAACTCTATCAATGTATTTATGGGAACATCAAAAGAATTTAACCTCAAACGTTAATGAGGAGAGAATTCAGATCTTGATATATTTTGTTATTCCGGCAATCGACTCAAAATTCGTCCATGTTGATATCCACAATTAGCTCTTGAAGTTACGTTTTTATTACTGAGACAAAAATAGGTAGGTTGCTAGGCGTTAAAGTTGAACGTTAACTCCTAGAGACTAAAAATAATGTAAGAGGACATCAAGAATAAACAATATAGGTGAATATTCATTATATTCAACAAGAAACCCAAACACAATCACATACATACACCTTTCGCCAACGTACTATAAGGAAGATTTTATTGGGCCTCAACACCAACAGAGCTTGTGGCTCCGACGGAATCCCACCGATTGTCCTCAAGAAATGTGCTACCGAACTAACACCTGTTCTCTGCAAGTTGTTCAACTACTCTTACGAATTGGGGATATTCCCGTCCAACTAGAAAATTGCAAGAGTACAACCAGTTCCTAAAAAAGGCAAAAAGACCCTACCTAGCAAATACAGACCGATCGCACTGCTATCTATTATTTCGAAGATCATGGGGAAAGCTATCAACATCAAGCTCATGAAATACCTGGAACATGCAGGTATTATCAACGATAGGCAATATAGCTTCCGTCATCAAAGATCAACTGGTGACCTGCTCGCTTACGTCTCACATAAATGGCAGCAATATATTGAAAAATATGGTGAAACCTCAAAAGTGGCACTTGATATCTCCAAGGCAATCGATCGAGTCTGGCACCACGGACTCCTAAGCTAAGCTTCCATCTTATGGCTTGCCTTCCCAGCTATGTTCTCTGCTAGGTAGTTTTCTCTCAAACAGGTCTCTCCATGTAGTGGTCGACGGAGTTTCATCTGACTCTCTTATCATAAATGCTGCAACTTCATGTCCAGTACACAGCTTCGCTGATGATAATACCCTCCATACCGCCTTCTCTTCCAGGGCTCCAATACCAGCCAGGCAAATCAGAAACGAACGAGAGAGAAATGTTGACATAAATTGGACTTGGCAACAATTCTCGAATGGGGATCCAATAACTCTGTAGATTTCAATGCAAACAAAACACAAGCATGCCTTTTCTCTAGATAAGCCAATCTCACTGTACCCAACGTATAAGCTTGTCAGGAGTAACCATACCTTTGAAGACATCCATTTCGATGCTTGGTATTACTATCAGCAATAACCTTTCTTCGGAAAATCACGTGAGATCGAATGCTAAAAGTGCATCCCAAAAACTTGGGCTGTTTCGAGCCAGAAGCTCGTTCACTTCCAGTCAGCTGCTTATGATCTATAAGGCACAGATCCGACCTGTCCTGGAATACTGTAGTGCAGCACCCAAACATACCCTGAAACTGTTGGATCCTGTCCAAAAAAGGGCTATTCATCTCGTAGGTGATGCCTCGCTCATAAACTCACACACTTCTCTGGAACACCGTAGAAAAGTTGGCGATCTGGCTCTATTCCATAGATATTTTCATGGACGATGCTCTTCTGAAATATCAACAATTGTTCCTCCCTTGGCAGTCCCCGCGAGATTAACCCGTCGGGTTGAGGCTTCGCACCCCTTCGTGGTCACTTTGGAGACCTGCAGAACATCTCTTTCCAAAGACTCGTTCATCCAACGAACAGCAAGGCTCTGGAACGCATTGCCAAGGGAGGTGTTCCCCGAGGCAGATAACCTCCAGAAATTTAAGAAGAACACCAATTCCTACCTTATTTCTCTTGGTTCTCACGATGTTCTCTGAACATTACAGAATATCCCTTTTCGTGGGAACCAGAACATAAAAAAAAATATAAATACAGGTGAAGCTAATGAATGAGTTTTATTTTGAACTTTGAAACACACTGTATATTGAAGCTTATCAGTGTAAAATTAATTTGATGAACATTTTCCAGAAGGAAAGGACCCCGCACAAAACCATAGGGAATTGGCCCACAGTGGGATTTGCCTGAAATTCACATATGTTATTGGTATGGACTTTCTGATCAAATGTTTTCATGTGACCAATCTTCTAAGACCAAAGATTTAGCTCTCAGGGCCGTATTTAGTATAGGTGCCAAATAACCAATGACACTTTTTTTTTTCAAGCCCATGATTTTTGTATCTCCCATTATAATTTAATTGAATGAGAAATGTTGCGAAATCTTGGCATTTGTCTTTCAGCACAAGTCCTCTGTAAAACATGCCTTGTCCTACAGGACCGTATTTAGTAAAACTGTATTTGCCAAAGTGCCGAATCGAATTGATTTTGTAATTACTTTCTTATTTCTTGTCCTATTTCAGTGGTATTTGCAGTTGCAAATCAAGGGCAAGGACACTAGGAACATGTGCTCTCATTTGTAGCATATTGTGGTATTTAGGATTTGCCCGCTATAATCAAAATGTGAATTATCCATCGACTTCTGTGTTACGGGCATATTAAAGATGCTGCAAATCGTCCAGTGCAAGATGCAATACTCCAGCAGCTGTAAGTGTTCGGGAATTATGTTGATAGTGAGTGCTCGACTTTTTTGTTCACCACCCTGTAAATATCGGTTTCAACTTTGTTAGTAATGAATTGGATGAAGTTCCAATTAGATCCCAAGTAGCACACATATATTGGGACAATATCGGTGCAATATTACGAAAATATCGGCAAAATATTGTGAGAGTAATATTGGCGAGAAAAAAAATGTGAACATTCGGCGATATTGGTACAATATCAGTTTCCAAATGTGGGTAGAATATTCTCATATTAATATTGGTTGAATATTCGTAGAGTTATATCGGACACAAAATGTAATATCAATATTGGCGAGAAATTAATGGTGAACATTCGGCAATATTGGTGTAATATATGGAATTATCGGTGAATCATTGAAAATCATCATGAAGGTATGTTGTCTCAGAAATATCGGTAGAATATTTTCATACCAATATTGCTGGAATATTCGTGAAGTTATATTGGTCACAAAATATGATATCAATATTGCTGATAAATGGACAGTGAAAATTTGACAATACTGGTGCGATATTGGTTGGAAATATTGGTACATTATTGAAAATCATTATGTAGCTATGTTGTCTTCAAAATATTGGTGGAATATTTTCATACCAATATTTGCGAGTTATTCGCATCAGGAATAATCACAAAGTCTGCCCAGCCGGAGTGCAATGGAAGGGCCTTGCATTGGAGAAGCCTCCTTGTTGATCACGGTTAACCCCTACTTCAGATATTATTTTCTGAATATTGCTAGAAAACTATTCACCCGATATGCAATTGAACTTGAAATTACAATATTGTTTTTCTCTTCTATGTCCGATATAAGATATATATTGAATTGCTGTTATTGATATTCATATTTGAATCATTGAAAACCCCTTCAGAATCGACATGGGGAGAATGTTCAGATTGCGATATTGGTTATGATTGTTGGAAACAATATGTATACGATATTTTCCGCATGATATCAATTGAAACAATATTCATCCAATTTGCCGTCGAATCCGATTACACAATATTGTATATCCGCTTCAGAATCGACATGGGGAGAATGTTTGAATTGCGATATTGGTTATTGTTGTTGGAAACAATATGTGTGCGATTCGCACGATATAGTTGGAATGATATCAGTCAATATTGGTAAATTCTATGTTCCAAATATTGTTGAAACAATATTCTACCAATATGCCGTCGAACTCGAACATACAATATTTCATAACCGCTTCAGAATTGACATGGGGAGAATGTTCAAATTGCTATATTGGTTATAATTGTTGGAAACAATATGTATACGATATCTTCCGCATGATATGGATAGAATGATATTAATCAAGATAGGTGAATATGATATTTCGAATATTGTTGAAACAATATTCAACCAATATGCCGTCGAACTCAAATATACAATATTGTACAACCGCTTCAGAATCAACATGGGGACAATATTCAAATCGCGATATTGGTTATAAATGTGAGAAGCAAATTGTATACGATATCTTCCGCATGATATAAATAAAATGATATCAATCAATATGGGTGAATATAATGTTTCAAATATTGTTAACAATATCCAACCGATATGCCGTTCAACTTGAATATACAATATTGCATAACCGCTTCAGAATCGACATGGGGAGAATGTTCAAATTGCAATATTAGTTGTAAATGTCGGGAACAATATGTATACGATGTTGTTGTATCGACATTCGTAAAACAATATTATATAACATTCATAGATATGTTTTTCAACACATTGTTAACGAATTTTACAACCTATATTGCTCCAATATTGTAGCTGACAATCCATATTCAGCTCAGGTTGCACCAATATTCCACCAATATTATCATTCCAATATTGTTTGTCCAATATACTCTCATATTGGACCTATATTATTTTTCACATGTACGATATATCTATATCGGCCCAATATGAAATCGGGTTCCAGCCAATATGATGTGCTACCTGGGATAGTAGAGTTATATTTATATTATAGAGTTAGGTAATTGAAAAAGTAAATGACCGATTTCAACAATCAAAACGTGTTCTTATCTTTTCCTGTTACTATATCATTCCTGAAAAGTTACGAGATATGTCCTACATAAAGATTAAATGTTAGGCCGACCATCTTGAATATTGAGATGGTGACCACTTTTGTTATGTACACAAAGAAATCTACATTCATCTATCAAACGACCACTGAAATAGGACAAGAAATAAGAAAGTAATAACAATATCAATTCGATTCGGCACTTTGGCAAAGATAGTTTTACTAAATACGGTCCTGTAGGACAAGGCATGTTTCACAGAGGACTTGTGCTGAAAGACAAATGCCAAGATTTTGCAACATTTCTCATTCAATTAAATTATAATGGGGGATACAAAAATCATGGGCTTGAAAAAAAAAAGTGTCATTGGTTTTTTGGCACCTATACTAAATACGGCCCTGAGAGCTAAATCTTTGGTCTTAGAAGATTGGTCACATGAAAACATTTGATCAGAAACTCCATACCAATAACATATGTGAATTTCAGGCAAATCCCACTGTGGGCCAATTCCCTATGGTTTTGTGCGGGGTCCTTTCCCTATTCTGATGCATCACATCCGACTAAAATACAATATAACGAGGGAAAACTCCAGAGACTTCCAGTAACCTTATTATATGCATATTATATTATTATCGGGTGACATTTTCACGTTTGCTTGGGAAACAATTCACGAGCGTGCGCAATATCGATAAAAAGCAAATTAGGGAGTTTCACGTGACCCCATAATCACGATGGAGCCCCAAAGGAAGTAATTTGGTGTATCTCCAACTCTGATGAGCTCGTGTAAATGGGACAATGATGGGGAAAATGAGGGGGAAAATAGCGATATCGAAAATTTTCATCAATAATAACAATAGTATTTCTAGGTGTATTGAAATTTCCGGAATGTAATATAATTTACCTCAAGATTTCACGATGTAGACCAAATCTCTGTTTTTAAAAGTTACGAGCTTATTTCAAAATTGCAATGTAAGTATGTTTGTTCGGGTGGAATCATTGAACTCAATTTTTAAGTAGATATTCTCAACCGATTGAGTTTATTTTTTTTCGTTTTCGCATTCCATACAGCCAGTCACTCATCTCTATTTTTCATTGATACTAAATCCTACCAGCAAAATTGGAAACTTGAATAGAAGAGAACACCAGGAAAAACATGGGATCACAAGGTTTCTTCTCGCCAAGGGGTCCATCATGGCATTTCATTTATAAGACACACAGTCACCATGCTCACCATGGGTATCTTTTTAACGGTGAGAGATACGAGGTCGGTTAAATGACACCAAATGTGGAGTTTGTCAAGGCCAACTATAATGTGAAAAAATATTTTGATAGAATCTATTCATTTTTGTTTTATACGCAAAAAACAGATTTTGATCATTTTCATGTCTCCTCCGTAACTTCTTTATTCATGCAAATATTCAAATAGGAATTTCACATTCTCATGGCAGTTTTTCAAAGTGATTTCGAAAAAAATATAAAATTTATACCAACTCTTCTAGAATTTGAGATATCAGCACCAACTTTAGTTTTTCAAATGAAGGTCATAGCTCACTATGACTTAGTTACAAATAACTTTTTTTTTTCTCACAGATGATATGTCGCATTAATAGCTTTGTGTTGATGACAACGAAGTTATCGTCATTTATACAAAAACAAAAAATTATTTGGAAGCCGCCATCTTGAATTTATAAATTTCACCAAAAAAATCATGATCTCCGACCTCAAAAACTCCACTTACCAATTTTGAATGGAATCGGACCAAATCTTGTCCGCCATCTTTGAGCAGCCATTTTTTTTAATTTCAACAAAAATTACATAATGTATTGTCACCGAAATTATGAACACCTGCCAAATTTCAAGTTGATCGGAGCTCTGAAAATAAGAAAATAAAATATTCCTTTTAAATTTTGACTCTCAACTTATAACCTCATTATACACAACTCATATGATCAAAACAGATTGTCACGATGATCAATAATTAATGAAATTGAAATTAAACGTAGCGATTTACTCGTGTAAATAAATTAGTACTAATATAATTATATAAAATCTTCTGAGTTCAAATTTTCGAAATTTCAATTTGAATAAATATTGATCAACGCGACGAGCTTTTATGATCATATATAAATTGTGTATAATGAAGTTATAGGTTGATAATTATAATTTGAAAGGAAAATTTCATTTTCTTCTTTTTAGAGGGTTTGAATGGAAGCTTTCAAGGTTTTTTCTACTTCTGATTTATTCGTTATGCGTATTCACCAGCATACTCATCATGATTCTGGCTCAATACGAAAAGCAGAAAGTTATTTCTTTTGGGACTCAGAAGAGTTGGATCATTCAATCAATCCTTAATATTTGACTGAGATGCTAACTTTATTTCGTATTACATCTCCGTATATATTTCTGCAATATCAAAGGAATAATAATTCCCTCATCCCACATCTATCATTTCATCTTGCCGTGTATCAAGATTAATAATATCGAACTGTATAGCAAGAACATCATGTCATCAGATTTATCATCCCACTTCGATCTGATCTATAAGAGTTTCCTCATTTTCTGTCTGTTCTCTTTTGAGTTTCCACTACTATATCAGATATATTATATTCCCAACAGAATTTTTATAAAGATAATAAAGTTTTTATGATTATCGAAAGCTGAATAAATGATTGCCTCTTGCCTAAAGTCATCTTCATCTTCATGTATTTTCATATGTTACCTATATAAGAGATTTTATATTATCATCCAGAACAAAAAAAAAACAATTTTATTCTGAAAGATTAATGCAACAGAAACAAAATTTCATTATGGAATGTATGTTCTGATTCAACTTTGAATGAAAAATTGCACATCTACATATACGAGTTACTTTCCACAGAAAATTGCAGATATTTTCCTTTCGAATATTATATGATCATTTCTGAAAATCCATAACATCCGTTTCTGAATTATGTATTATTTCTCTCGGAACTTGAACCATTTTCCACAAGATCATAAATTCTCTTTGTGAATATATATTTCAGCAGGTATAGCATGACTTATACGGAATCGGAATATATTAGAAAGGGACAATGGTCTAAGGGTTGGAAGGGAAAAACTTATCGTTCAAGGATCAACACGCCCTGGAAGAGGCTTATTTTTTATAAATGGAAATGAAATATCAGCCGAGAGAATTTTATACCTTCTTCCATCTACGTCAAGAATTTGCAAAGGAATCTGATGCCATGCGTTGAAATATTATCATGATTTTCCCATATTATCTTCTTCATCATAATCGAAACTATTTGGATCTACATTTTCCGAAGAACAATATCTCATTCACTTATACAGGGTGTCCCTCCGGGAACTGCATCGATCAATATATAGAAAACCATAGGTGGGCCGAATTTGAAAATTCGAGAGTTTACTATTGCTGATAAGTGCTATCCGGCTAGAATATTTTGAAGATTGTGGCACTTCCGGTTGTACAGGAAGTGGAACCAACTTCGTTATTTTGAATAGGGCACTCTGTATATTATCAAAGTTTTAGATTTCACGCAGGATTCTGATCATGTTTCATGTATAATGTCCTATACCCAAGCTTAACCGTTCTCGAAATATTTCAAATTATAAGTTGGAAATTGCGTTTGCAAACCGAAAAATATTATTTTTTAATTCTGGACATGATCATTCATTTTTGATTGTGTATCGATTTATTCGTAGAAAAGGACCCAGCTCAGTAGACTTTCGATATCAATTCGATTACAGTTATACAAGGCGTTCAGCCTGTATTTTGTCTAGAAAGGCGGAACTCAGTATGCCCGACATTGTAATGTCTGGCACCATCATCCCCACCAAGCCCACCATATCTATGCTCGGTATTTCCATCAGCAACACTCTTTCATGGGATAATCATGTCAGATCCATCGCAAAAGCTGCTTCACAAAAACTCAGATTCTTGTACCGTGCGAAAAACTACTTTACACCTCAACAGCTCCTCATGATCTACAAAGCGCAGATACGGCCTGTTTTAGAATACTGTTCCCACATATGGGGTTCAGCACCAAAACATACGCTAATGCTCTTAGATTCCATCCAGAAATATTTGTTCAAATTCATGATAAAGTCCTAATGAAAATGAAATTCACACTACAGAAGGTAGTAATCATATAGTCATCGCTAATCCAATTTATAAGAAATCCGCTAAATGTTTCAATGAATCGAGAAAATTTTGGTGGAAGTAGGTACACGTAAATTTCCCACTGAACTTCGAATAAATCCATCCGAATGAAGTTATTCGACTGTGCTACATCTTCTGAACCGTCTATACTCACTGAATATCTATTCGTTTTCACACCAATAATCACAGAGACGTATACGGAAAGCGTGAAAGTTTCGAGACGATATAAACGCAGCTTACTATCTGAATAGTTGCTGGAAGAAGGAAGAAGAAGTAAGCTTCCTCGCCGGTTTCGTTATTGTATCCATAGAAATGTTTCTGTATTCATATTTTGAAAAATTTTATTTCATTGTTTCGAAGTACTTGCCGTTTTTCCCCAGAGCTCGGTATATTTTTAAAATAATTATTGAAATCCACGCATTCGATCGAGTCTGGCACCACGGACTCCTCACCAAGCTTCCATCTTATGGCTTGCCTCCCCAGTTATGTTATCTGTTAGCTAGTTTTCTCTCAAACAGGTCTCTTTATGTTGTGGTCGACGGAGTTTCATTTGACTCTCTCATCATGAATGCTGGTTTTCCGCAAGGATCAATTCTAGCACCAACACTATTTCTACTCCATATCAACGATTTGTTGAAAGCAACTTCATGTCCAGTACACAGCTTCACGGATGATAGTACCCCCCATACCGCCTTCTATTCCAGGGCTCCAATACCAGCCAGGCAAATCAGAAACAAACGAGGGAGAAATGTTGACAACATGAATATGGACTTGGCAACAATTCTCGAATGGGGATCCAATAACTTGGTAGATTTCAATGCAAACAAAACACAAGCATGCCTTCTCTCTAGGAAAGCCGATCTCACTGTGCCCAACATAAGCTTGTCAGGAGTAACCATACCTTTGAAGACATCCATTTCGATGCTTGGTATTACTATCAGCAATAACCTTTCATGGGAAAATCACGTAAGATCAATTGCTTAAAGTGCATCCCAAAAACTTGGTTATCTGTTTCGGGTCAGAAGCTATTTCACTTCCAGTCAGCTGCTTATGATCGATAAGGCCCAGATTCGACCTGTCCTGGAATACTGTTCTCATATTTGGAGTACAGCACCCAAACATACCCTGAAACTGTTGGATTATGACCAAAAGAAGGCAATTCGTCTCGTGGGTGATGCCTGTCTCACAAACTCACTCGCTTCTCTGGAACACCGAAGAAAAGTTGGCGATGCTCTTCTGAGATATCAACAATTGTTCTTTCCTTGGCAGTACCCGTGCATGAGATTAACCCGTCGAGTTCAGGCTTCGCACCCCTTCGTGGTCACTTTGGAGACCTACAGAACATCTCTTTCCAGAGACTCGTTCATCCAACGAACAGCGAGGCTCTGGAACACATTACCAAGGGAGGTGTTCCCCGAGGCATATAACCTCCATAAATTCAAGAAGAACACGAATTCCGACCTTATTACCCTTGGTTCTCAAGATGTCCTCTGAACATTACAGGATATCCCTTTTCGTGGGAACCAGAACATAGAAAAAAAAATCTTTCTCCACCAATCATGGTAGGTATATTCAGGTTTTTTCAACAATACTTGAAAACTAATATAAGCGTTATTTCTTCTCACAGATTTTCTCCTTTTTATGAATTTGCTGATGATAAAGGATTAATCCTTCGAAACATGTCCTTTTGTCCATGATCGTTGATCATTATCAAATTGTTTATGTGTTGGAGTTGTGACTGTGAGTTCTTTCACCCCTCCCGAATTATACCAACCTAGCGTCTTTGTAATTCGGAAGTGAGCTAACCACTCTTTCCTTTTATACTGTTCGATTTGTTTTCGTTACGTTTTGTGAAAGCTGATCGAGTGATCAGTGATCGTTATCTGGAGATGGGGATTTTCCACTTCACGGTATTCGGTTTAGTGGAAAAAATCTTGTTAATTTCGTGTTCCAATAACTCGCTGGAAGTGGTGGGAAGCAAATAAATGAGGAACTGGGATCGTTTTCCAGCATATAAAAAGTACGAGTTGGAATTTATCGGTGGTGGAGTTGATATCCATTGAGAGGTTTCCAATTTGATATTGGAATTGGTTACTCTACGAATTCGAGGCTACCTGTATACAGGGTGTACTTTAATTTTTTTTATCGCTTCGAGCGCACGAAAGGGAATCCCTATAATGTTCAAAGAACATCGTGCGTTCCTAGGAAAGATAGGGATAAGAGGTAGGTATTGGAATTTTTTTCAACTTCTGGAGATTATATGTTGTTGGGAATACTTCCTCAGGCAATGAATTCCAGATCTTAGCCGTTCTATGGATGAAGGAGTTTTGATAAAGTGCTGTTCGACATCTTTCGAGGTTGACAACGAAAGGATGTGCTGACTGGGCTTGTCTAGTTCGTCTGACTGGTATTGCTAGTTAAGGGATGATAGCAGAGATTTCCGAAGCACATTTCCCGTGGAAGTATCGATAGAAAAGTGAAAGGTCGCCGACCTTTCTACGGTGTTCCGATGATGTCAAAGAGTGAGTGAGTGTGGCGTCACCCACCAGGAGGATGGCTCTTCTCTGGATGGAATCTAAGAGCATCAGCGTATGTTTTGGTGCTGAACCGCATATGTGGGGACAGTATTCTAGAACAGGCCGTATCTGCGCTTTGTAGATCATGAGAAGCTGTTGAGGTGTAAAGTAGCTTTTTGCACGGAACAAGAATCCGAGTTTTTGTGAAGCAGCTTTTGCGATGGATCTGACATGATTATCCCATGAAAGAGTGTTCCTGATGTAAATACCGAGCATAGATATGGTGGGCTTGGTGGGGATGGTGGAGCCAGACATTACAATATCGGGCATACTGAGTTCCGCTTTTCTAGAGAAAATACAGGCTTGAGTTTTGGTGGCGTTGAATTCAACTAGGTTGTTGGTTCCCCAGGCTGTGATTTCAGCATGACCTTCATTGACAGCATTGACCTGCCTGCGCCGCGAGTTCTTAGTTTCCTGGGAAGAAATGGGAATTCTGGAAGAGAACGCATTATGGAGGGTACTATCATCTGCGAAGCTGTGGATGGGGCAAGTTGTTACTCCCAACAGATCATTGATATGAAGCAGGAATAATGTTGGTGCCAAAATTGATCCTTGTGGAACGCCGGAATTGATGCCAATGGTATCAGACGATACACCGACCACCACCACGTAAAGCGATCTGCCTGAAAGAAAACTCGATAAGAGATGGCATAGCTGAGGTGGTAAGCCGTATGATGGTAGTTTGTGAAGGAGTCCTTCGTGCCAAACACGGTCGAATGCTTTCAACGCGACAGCTAGAGATTCCCCGTGTTTTTCTATTGAAGATTGCCATAAATGGGTGACGTAGGCAAGTAGATCTCCAGTAGATCTTCGGTGGCGGAAGCCGTATTGTCTATGATTGATGATTCCTGAGCTCTCCAGATATTTGATAAGCTCAATATTGATGGCTTTCTCCATCAATTTGGAGATTACTGATAACAGGGCAATGGGCCTGTAGTTGTTGGGCAGGTTCTCGTTCCCTCTTTTGTCTATCTCCACTTCGTACCTATATTATAGTTTGTTGTGAATAAGGATCCAGTTTCCCATGGGACAATTTCTATCACGATGTAATATCTTGGCAATCAATGTGACGAAATAGAATGAAGAGAAACAACAATTTCATCGAGTAGGAGGTCCGGATGTACAGGCGAATAAGAGACTCAGATTGAAATCGTGATTGGAAACAGGGTTGGAATAAGGCATGATAGATCAATGTTGATAGATCAATGCTGATAGATGGAGAGGTGAGAGTCAAATAGATATAACCGTTACAAGGCCAATATGTAGTAAATAACGGATGAAGTTGAATATTGTAATCCTCGGCTGCGCCTCGGATTATAACAACCTCATCCGCAAATCTTTGGTAGAAGTCCATTGTTTCTCAAATTGGAGTAAAGTAGTACCTAGTAAATAGTACTCGGAATCATCTCCACAACGTTTTGATATGATCAATAATGAACAAATCAATTGATACATGTTTCGGACATACATATGTCCATCTTCAGCCTCATAAGATCACTACATCTCTGTCCAAGAATGAGAGTGAATAAGTACGTAGAACTATTTTTTAACTTGATACGGAATGTTAACGTGGGTATGAAAATTTGGGGTTGTTGGGTTTCCCCTCTACAACAAAATGGAGCCCTTTTTCTTCTTTTTATATTAAGATTCAACAACCTCTTTTTCCATTCCCACGCAATCATTCCTTAATCTTCTCCTGAAGATGCTAACATAGTTAATTTTCAATTCCAACTTTATAGCATCCTTTAAAAAAAACACATAATTTTTTGTACCCATTCAGCATCTTGAAAGTATAGAAGGAAATGGAAGGGGTAGAAAGCAGGACGTATACAGTGCTTTGCTTCAATGTCCCTCCCGCCCTTTTATTTTTTTTACTGGGCTAACTGAAAAAATTGAAACTTGAAATAATGAAATTGATGCATGAATACTATATTTTGGAGTACAATTGACAGATGAAAACTTCAAGATGGGGAGGGGCATTAAAGAAAAGCACTGTATAAAGCAGACAAGAGGAAAGCAATTCCGAAACCCATATCAAAATAATGTGATTATAGCTACCTTTGTATCCTTCTTTTTTTCTGGTACATAACAAACAAGCACACACTATATTACCGGTATGTTTTATAAAACTAGAAGATTACTTTCGATAGTGACCATTCGTGAATTGAATACCATATGCAATATTATGCAAAAAAGCAACAAGTCCCAAACATAACTTGTATAAGCGCCGTAATCAGATATTTTTGTAGCTGCACACAATGTATAATATGGAAGTGTAGGATGAGTTATTTTCACGTATCACACGGTATATTCTTCCATCAATGTTTTATATAAATATACAAGCGAGTTATCAGAAGTGTCTGAATTTTCCATATATCACCTTCCTTAATTTTTTGTTGAAGAGGGAAGAGCTATGGAAAATTGTAAAAGTGAAAGTTATAGGGTTCCACCTGAATGATACTGTCATGTCATAATATGAGAGAAGTAAATAGAGGGTTAAAATGTAGTGAATATGGGGAACAATTTTTCTGATACAGCCCTGATTTGACATACTAAACCACAAAAGTTCGTGAAAAATTATTGGTATCACTGTCACGTAACTAATTAATACTCGGTAATAGGAGAATATTAAATACTCAATGAACTTGTTATATCTGATTATTCCTAGTGATATGACACCAGAATAAATTATGATGATAATACAAAGCAATTTGCAAAAATCAATCATCGAAACAGTGTCAAAAAGTTATTAGCAGTCGGGGACTTGACTTGAATAATAATTTTTTCATTCAGTACTATTCATAACGGAATATGGAAATGTCTGTATGTACACTAGTCTTCAAAGAACATGTCGCACATGGGCGGTGTGTGCTCTCTAAATCTCTGCTGCAATAAGAGCGCTTACACCGTGCAACTGCGACATGTTTTATGAAGACGATTGTACATGCAGGGCTATAAAAATTGAAAAATAATAACCGGCCTGTCAGATGATTTTTCCTGAATATTTTCAGTTTGGGCGTAGATACTGAATTAATTTAATTTTCAAAAACTCTATCGATGAGTTTTTGACGTTGTCGTCCTTTTGGTAGGCCATGTATATGCTTCACCCTAGACCTTTTACATGATAATGGAGGTAGAAGTGATTGTTTTACAGGCACTGTTCTGGATTTGTCTGGATTAATTAATATCTTGATGGAACTTGTCGGTTCGTTGATGAGGCATTGTCGATATTTATGACGTGGCATGGAAAATAGAGGCCCAGATATGATTATCACGACAATGTCATTCAATCTCCGCTGGTTGAGTAAGACTCACTGATTTCATTATCAACGAATTTTTGAATTCACAATGCTTTATTTTTGGAGGACATACTGTATGTAGTGTCTTTCAGAGAGTTTGCATTATATGGGAAACACTTTTAATAATGAATTATGCTGAAATTAGACTTGGAGTAAAGTTTTGCTTCAAAAAATTATGAAAAATGGCTTACGCGAGCTACACGTCGAAACTCTTTTGATGTTTCAAAATAATTTCAGGAAATAGGCTCATTTCTTTGAATGCTAACAATGTTTACAATTTTTTTTTCCATTCCAGCAGACATCAACATCAGGTGTCTCAAAATTGAACGTCCTATTGCAACTTTTGATTTTTGATATTTTCCAATTCCTTTTAAGTTTCTGTAATATAAAAGAAAATTGCACAAAACTGTCCAAATATTTGGTTTCTTTTTTTCTATGTTCTGGTTCCCAAGAATTCCTTTTCCTGTAATGTTCAGAGAACATCGTGAGAACCAAAGGAAATAAGGTAGGAATTGATGTTCTCCTTAAATTTCTGGAGGTTATATGCCTCGGGGAACACCTCCCTTGGCAATGTGTTTCAGAGTCTCGCTGTTCGTTGGATGAACGAGTCTTTGGGAAGAGATGTTCTGCAGGTCTCCAATGTGACTACGAAGGGGTGCGAAGCCTCAACTCGACGAGTTAATCTCGCGGGGACTGCCAAGGGAGAAACAATTGTTGATATTTCAGAACAGCATCGTCCATGAAAATATCTATAAAAAAGAGCCAGATCGACAACTTTTCTACGGTGTTCCAGAGAAGTGAGTGAGTTTGTGAGCGAGACATCACCCACGAGACGAATTGCCCTTTTTTGGACAGAATCCAACAGTTTCAGGGAATTTTTGGGTGCTGCACTCCAAATATGGGAACAGTATTCCAGGACAGGTCGGATATGTGCCTTATAGATCATAAGCAGCTGCCTGGAAGTGAAATAGCTTCTGGCTCGAAACAAAGAACCAAGTTTTTGGGATGCACTTTTAGCAATTGATCTCACGTGATTTTCCCAAGAAAGGTTATTGCAGATACCAAGCATCGAAATGGATGTCTTCAAAGGTATGGTTACTCCTGACAAGCTTATGTTGGGCACAGTGAGATCGGCTTTTCTAGAGAAAAGGCATGCTTACGTAACGTGGTGTGATGATATTTCGATTGATGACTTTGGCATCATATTAGTACTGAAGAAATACATTTAAATAAATTTCTCTTCTGCTTGACGATACATCAAATTAACAATAATTATAACAGAAAATTTAAGCAGGATTATTATTTTTGATATAATATATTTTTGTGGATAATCAGTGATTGAGTGTTAGTACCTTGATAGAGCTTCTTGTATGGAACAAATTAAAAAAAAATATCGAAATCTAGAAGTTGCAATAAAACGTTTAAATTTGATACACAAGTGTGAAATCTGAATGAAAATAGCTTTTATGTGTAAACTTCTTTAAAATTTAAAGAAATAAGCATATATTTCCAGCGATTCTTTCGAAAACATGTATCTTTTCGAATGGAGCGAAAGTCACGTGACTTGAATTTCAAAATAAAATATTATCACAAGTTTTTCCCATATGGTGCCAACTTTTTGAAAGACACGGTATATCAATCTGTCGCTTGCGTATCGCTACAGTCAAATTACCCATTCAGGATCGGGAATTCGATTTGATGGGAAAACCAATTTACAGATCTGATCCCCATCAGGGAGCCTCATTCTGATCATTTGGTCAGAATGTCAGTATGGTCCTTATAGACCCTAGTTAGCGAATTATATTCGAACACGGAGAATAGCTAAATTGAGGTTAAGTTAACGCAAATTCGTATATAGAACGATCTCTACCATGAATATTAGGAAATATATGTTGGGAGTTCCTCAAGGATCGGTGCTTGGCCCCTTCCTTGTCTAGATAGAGTTATACATTGTACCAGAATTCTAATGCCGAATCCATGCAGATGTTTCAGGTGATTTCAAGGGTGTGAGGTCATCAGACAATATTAGGAAAAGTAAAAGAGAAATTTATGACGTAAAGCAACATATTTGTTTCTATAATTAATTAATAATGATTTACATCTATTACATTTTTGATAGCTGTATAAGTTTGAAGACCATATAACTTGCTTGGTAATGGCTTCATAATGATGAGATAGAAGATTACGTCGTCGTCATCACAATATATCCCTAATTAATAATTTGCTTGAACATTTTCAACAAATAGTGTCTATTACACAAATGTGCTGTTGTCAGGAATATTCAGGATAATGATTATGCAGATCTAGTACACATTGTAGACTAGGACTGCCAGTATTATGATCAGTGTATCCAGAATTCAATGAGCATACTATCCACTATACTAATTAATCATTATTGTTGACTGTAAATATATGCTTTGTTGGAAGTTATTCGCCATAATTTTTCGCAATAAACAGTTTCATTAGTATGCATAGTATGCGGGAGAATCAATATAGAATCATTAATAATTTGATTGAATTCGAAACGAAACAATTTTTCATTCAGTATAATTTATTGATGTATTTTGAATACCGAATACCTCCGGCAAAATATTATCACTTGTGGTATTACATATGAAAAAAATTCATGGTTTCAGTGAAAAATACTATCCCAAGTTGTATCAAGTGTTTCATGATTGAATGAAACGATAACTATCCAAAAAACGCCAAAGCCTTCAAAATACCCACTTAGATGAATTAATTGCTCACAAATAACTATTCTCTATCATGATTCTCATCATGGCTATCAAATTTAGGTATATTCATAGTAATTCTATACCTATACTAAATGACTATCTACCTATACTATCCATCAATATGATAGTGACATGATGTATTATTCAGACAAGCTCTATCTATCAATCATTTTTAACTGGATATCCTGGAAATGATGTAAATTGAGATAAACCATTGATTATTATATATGCTGGGTAGTTCATGCAAATATATGACGTCGAATAATGAATATTATTGAAGTTATTTCGTTCTATCCCGCGTATTTTCTTGTCTTACTCAAAAAGGACACTTTTTTCCACAGGGTAGGAAACATGAATCCTCATCCGTAGGTACACGCCTTCTTTTATACAGTATGTTGTAAATTATCATTTGATTAACTGAATCTTGCAGGGGTCTACTACTGAGAATTTAACATTGAAAATAAATCAATTAAAGAGGTTCTGAACTCTAGTTTTTGGATTTTTTAGAAGTCGTCTTATTTTGGAATGAATTTATTCCATACATTTGCATCATTCTGTATATACCCTATTCATAGCCAGAGGATTGTTATTCGAGACTCAACCTGACTATTCTCAAGTGCGGTTAATAATTCATTAAAAAGGGTCCACGTATAGTTTGGATCTTTAGAGTTTCTCAAGAGTGTTTCCTTTGTCTTGAATTCAGCCCCAGATTGACATCATATACAGTCTGTAAGCTGAAAATTTCATATGCAGAAGCTTTTTCTTTCTTGTGCATGGATGGATTCGCTTTCATCGAATGGTGATTCAAGAAAAGATATGGCAACTGAAAAACATGTTAACATATCATCAAATTGTTATCAATTCGACTCTTTTCTTGTCAAATGAAAAACCGGAATAGAATTTCTCCCCAAAATCATTCAATTACTAGGTTCTCCCACTATAATTCCATCACTAGAAATACCAGTTAGACGAACTCAACAGGCCCAGACAGCACATGCTATCGTTTTTTTTTATGTTCTGGTTCCCACGGAGAGGGATATCCTGTAATGTTCAGAGAACATCGTGAGAGCCAAGGCAAATAAGGTAGGAATTGGTGTTCTTCTTGAATTTCTGGAGGTTATATGCCTCGGGGAACACCTCCCTTGGCAATGTGTTCCAGAGCCTCGTTGTTCGTTGGATGAACGAGTATTTGGAAAGAGATGTTGTGCAGGTATCCAAAGTGACCACGAAGGGGTGCGAAGCCTCAACTCGACGGATCAATCTCGCGGGGACTGCCAAGGGAGGAATAATTGTCCATGAAAATGTCTATAGAATAGGGCCAGATCGCCAACTTTTCTACGGTGTTCCAGAGAAGTGAGTGAGTTTGTGAGCGAGGCATCACCCACGAGACGAATTGCCCTTTTTTGGACAGAATCCAACATCAGGGTATGTTTGGGTGCTGCACTCCAAATATGGGAATAGTATTCCAGGACAGGTCGGATCTGTTCCTTTTAGATCATAATCAGCTGACTGGAAGTGAAATAGCTCCTGGCCCGAAACAGAAAACCAATTTTTTGAGATGCACTCTTAGCAATAGATTTCACGTGAATTTCCTAACCTACCTACCAAATTATTGGATCCTCATTCGAGGATTGTTGTTAACTCTGAATTATGTCGAACAACACTCTATATAGCAAAACTTTGGAATTCTTTGCCGATGGCAGTATTCCTAAGAACTCCTCTCCAAATCCATAAAAAATGTTTTTCTCAAAATTGGATTATCCATATGAAATTTCCATCACATGGAACTGAATTTCCTTATAGATATCGACCTGGAAATATCAATTCTCGAGTGAAATTTCCCACAAAGATTCCTTTCCGAAAGTTACTGTACGATCAGCTATAAACGGAGAAGAAAATTGCCTTGGTGAAGTCATGGAAGTTTCGGTTGTTAAAACAAAGGTCAATACGTAATTGTACCGCCTGGAATTTCATACAAGGTGAATCAAAATAACCTGAAACCTTCCGTGAGCTTCAAAAGTTGAAAAATATACATTGAACATTTCCAAGGTATTTTCAATTCAGAGATTTCACTGTCAATTCTGAGTAGCTATCAATTTTGGATCTGAAGTGGACAACCAGATACAAAGAACATGTTGTCTACGTATATTTTGACCCCTATCTATACAGCTCTTACTATACGAGGTGGAAAAAACTCCAGATATGAAAGTTGAAGGAGTTCATCTGTTCTATCTTTTGAACAGATGCGCTTCTCATATTCAAAATAATGACATTTGATTGATTACGATGCGGTCTCATTTTGACAAGTATTCATAAACGTGACAGTGTTTTACAATATGAAAATTTATCAATTCATCATCGCTTTGCTCGCACGTTTAAATATCTCGGTCATTATTCGCTCTCATTAATACCCTAGTTAGCTGGTTAAATAACTATATTCTACGGCTATAACACAATATTGCTCTTGTTTTACTGTGTTCGATAAATCAATGAGGTACTTTGTATGTCATCAATTTCATTTCCGTATCTGATATCACAATGACTCCATTGTGTATTATTCAAAAAAAAAATTATCGCTCATGGAATGTCAAATTTCAAGCAATGACAGCTCTATCAAATAGATGAGCATTACTTGAGAGGAAATCAGATGGCTACAAGACGAAAAAATAAAAAATGCCGTTGTTATCTGTTATAGCCGTAGAAAAATTATAGTGTATAACTTTGCTTTGCATCATACATGATTTATTGTTTTGGTATCACTATTACTATTTTGCTCTTATTTTTCGAGTTGGAAACCTTCACCGTTCCGATAACTGGGACAAAGTCATTATATGGAAACTCACAACATGCTATCAATATGGGGGATGGAAGAGGGGGTAGAAGTATATAATTATAGCGAACATCACAAGTATTGTTTTACTAGAACAACGATAAAGTTAACGGAGTGTGTAGACGTAGACATTTTAATCAAGACTTATAAGACTCTCACATCTGGATTTTTCACATCAAGGCGTTGAGAAAAGAAAAAACTTTACGCACTACCCTTCTTGTCCCATTTTTCATTCCACCCCAAGGGAGTACTATAATCCCACTTGTTCCTCAAGGGGTAACAAGCCGATAAACTGTTTTATCCATCTATCTTCCTGGTCGCATGTCCACATACCGTGTGATGTTTTTTAATCAGTTCGAAGAAAGAACATAAAGGAAAAGATTCCTCTTCCGGAAGCAGATATGATATATGATGTTATGATATTCGTATGCAGAAGCGACACTATTATTTATTTTCTAACCGATTTATTTTACTTGAAGAACACGTGCTAAGATAAGATAAGATATTTATTTCCAGAAAAAACAGGTTTTGTAGGAGAGTGCACAGTAGTTGTGCTAAATTAATAATTATTTCTGAACATTTCACAAAAAAAAAAATATGAAAATACAAAAAAAAACAAGTTCTTAGTATACCTGAAACATTACAAATCCATTTCGAAACAAATGAAATTGGTTGGTGTATACCATCTCAATATAAATTTAATGATAAATGACCGAAAAAGTCAACTTCTAGTCGACTTTTTCAATTCTTTCAATTTTAGCCAGTTGGTGTAAAGTCCTACCCGCATGACTCCTCACTCACAAACCCTCTTGGATGTGTTGTTTGTTTCTGATAGAGAAAATGTGCTATCTACAATTGTTCATGACTTCAGGGCATTTCAGATCATTTGGCTATAACTTGTAAAATTGATAATATGCAATCATCTCACAATGTTAAGATTATTTACTTACGTGACTATCGCAACTTCGATGCCGACCTATTCCTTTCTGATTGTCAAACAATCGACTGGGACTTTATGTGTTCGATTGATAATGTTGATGGAATGATATCATTTCCGACAAACCAATATATTAAATGTCTTCGATAGACATGCCCCTTTTTTCAAAAAAAGATTGAGTAAACCTCCTGCCCCCTGGCTGACTCATAATATAAAAGAGATGATATCCCTCAGAGATCGTGCATTCAGGAAGTATAAGAACACACTTTTCGTTCCACACTGGAATAGTTATAGGGAACTGAGAAACTACACTACTGGTGCAATCCGCAGAGAGCAAAGCATATCTCGACTTTGTCCTAACCAACAAAAACTCTAGAACTACAGGGAACACTTTAAACACCCTCGATATCCTGAGAAAAAAGATTAATCCAGATATCCCTAGCAACCTGAAAGATGTCAATCGGATGAACGAACATTTTATCACAGTCTCCCAGCCCGCTAGTACTGCCTCTCAAGTGGCAATATTGGAACATTATCGCTATCACCATAACTCACCTTCTCCGGAAGTTCACTTCAATTTCTCAGTTGTTACAACACGAATAGTACAAACCTATTTATTACGCATCGAGAGCAACGCTATTGGATCTGATGATATCTCAATCCGAATGGTTCATCTAATCGATTCTCTCATACTTAATCATTTCACCTTCCTCATCAATGCTATAATTGAAAGTGGTCACTTTCCCAACTGCTGGAAAAATGGCGTTGTCATCCCTCTAGCTAAGTGCAATTCACCTTCTGACTTTTCTGACCTCAGACCCATCACCATTTTGCCTTGCCTATCCAAAGTTGTAGAAATGATATTGAAGGATCAGATAGTCTCGTTTGTAAATCCACGTGATATTATCACATCTGTGCAATCTGGCTTCAGAGCTCAACACAGCACAACAACTGCTCTCCTGTCCATAACTGATGATCTCTTCAGAGCAGCTGATGAAGGTAGTCTGACGTGCTTGGTTTTACTAGACAACAATAAAGCCTTCGACACTCTCGATCATGAAATTTTATGCAATAAACTTAGTTTCTACTGCTTCTCTCTGAACGCAGTAACACTCGTGAGGAATTATCTTTCGAACAGGTCACAGAGGGTCCTAATCGATGGTATCTTCTCAGAAGATTTACCTCTCTCCAAGGGCGTCCCACAGGGCTCAATCCTTGGACCGTTACTTTCTAGTCTCTACATATGCGATTTTCACCAATCAATCCAGTTATATTTTTCTTTTCGTTTGCAGGATTTTGACTCTGCCCAGCTTGCCATTAATCGCGATCTCCAAGCGTTATTCGATATTTCTTCGGCACATAAGTTGAAACTCAACTCGAAAAAATCTGCAGTAATGTTATTTGGACCGAAAAAAATTAGAAATGAAACTCAAAAATTGTTGGACATTCGAATTAACGATGATATACTACCTGTAGTTTCCGAAATGAAAAATCTAGGCCTGTCGCTTGATTCTGAGCTTCGTTTCACGAAGCATGTGAACTTCCTCAGTCGAACTACCTTCTATGTACTGAGACAATTGTATTCAAATCAGGATCTACTCAGCTCAAAACTCAAACTCAAACTGCGTGAGTCACTTATCATCTCTAAAGTTTCCTACTGTGATAGTATTTAGGGACCTGCCTTGCGGCAATCTGACTCATTGCGCCTGCAACGCATCCAAAATAGTTGTTTACGGTTTTCTTTCGGTGTCCGAAAATATGACCACATCTCATCAGCAATGAAGGCATCAGGTTGGCTGAAGCTTGAGAAACTCAGAACTCCGCACCTGTTGATTATCACCCATAATGTACTGACATAATTTCCAGATATAAATAGATTTGCAACTCGTAACAAATCTATTCTAGTCATTCCGATCTTATAGAAATGAAATCATAGTAGCAAAATAAAATAGATCCAAACCTACACCACATTAATATTTTACTGTTATAAAATTCATTCAATGACCTCCATATTTGTTGGTTAGCCTAAGTTCTAATATTTTCCGTGCTAGATTCCATATATGTGTGTACATGTGCATATATGCATGTATGTGTGTGTATATATGTATACCTTGGGTTATTATCCATGATATTTTTGTTATTCTCAACTCACCGTACACCTATTCCCACATGTAATTGAAAAATTCAATTATCCATCTTATTTCATAAATTTATTCCATTTGTGTATATGTATATGTACTCACAAATACACCAATCTACTCGCAATCGTAACTTTTTACTCTAAACTTTTTTTAATTATCTACCTTATTACATAACCTTTTACCATTTTATTTTTAATGTGTTACCTTAGATCCTAGTCTTATTTTATCTGATATTATTTTATATATATATATACTTGTTTGTTTGTTAATATCGAAACAAGTGAATGATCACTTATCGATTACTACTTTGTTCAACCCTATTCTTTGTTATTCTATTACCATTTTTTATACGTATGTATACTGAATAAAGTTCTTATTATTCCCAAACACAAGACTGCAATCTTCACTCGCAGCTTCTCGTACATGGCACCGAAACATTATTACCTACTACCCAGTGGATTTAGATCATATGCAATTAATAATTTCAAGAAAAAGTTGAAGCTATACCTGATTCAGTTAGACGCCATAATTACCTAATACCGAACCTTAGCCACTCATTAAGGATTGTCGACTGTCCATATTCCTGACTAAACACTATTTACTATAAGTACCTCTTCTTTTTTTTTCTTCTTTTTTGTGCAATCATCTTGTGTACAACGGTTGAGTTTAAAAACAGCTTAGGCTGACACTCCTCCCTTTCACCAATAATTATTGTAATATCGAATCTCCACTTGGATCCTTGTTTGTATATACTTTGGTGAATGAAGACGTATTATTATTATTATTATTATTATTTCACAGATATGCTGAGATCAATTTTTCTCATTCGAATAGAAATGTCAAGGTCCCCTAATGAATCCACCGCTGACCCTTTTCAGTCCTTTATAAATAAGTTAGGCGACCTTCAAGTTAGGGCAGCCGTCACGTCAATTGAACATATACATTACCTATTAATCCCCCATTATCCTGAACTTTGCCTGAAATTCCAGACTGGATCAGAAGCTGGATAATAATCGAGCATCACAAGGGGAAAAACTGGAGGCATATAGCAACCGTTGAACCCTTGTTTGTTTAGTTCTGGAAAGGTTTTAATAAATCAACATATCTGGGATTACAAATTGTTTTCTTCTTGAATGCCTGGAAGAATTATAATGTGGAGAAATATTATTCAAATATAATTTGACTTTCAACAAGAATGAATGTGAATCCATAAATCATTCTGGATTTCTGGCAGTTCGAGGAAGGCGAGAAAAGTCATATCGGATCTATTTCACAAACACAAACAGTGGGAAATCTCTATACAATTTTGAATTTCGTTCTTCTCGAATCTCCAGGATTATCGCGATATCCTTTCAATTACCCCTGGATTCGGTAGAAATCACCCCAGATAGTAATTGAAAAGGACAGGATTATCCACAGTAAAATGCCGGGTATATTTCCAGGCATTTGGGTGGATTTTCCCAGGTCCTATCACGTTTTCCTGAAATCGACTACTATTCTATAACTACACGGAAAGAAATGTATCACAGAAAGAAGATTGACATTATTGCTTAGTATACGGTGTTTTCAATATTTTGATCCGTCAAACATCAATGATCAATAATATACTGGGTGAAACAGGAGACATGTAACAGGCTGTAGTTTTTTCATTTGAAAAGATATAAAATTCAAATTCACAAGGGTTGTATCATCGATGATGGTGCTTCCCTTGAACCCAATGACAATTTTCTTCAACCACATGTTTGTTCGGAACTAGACCCAACTTTTTTTTTTATACGGCATCCTGTATATTTCTGTAGCCTATCTCATTTGCCTTGAAATTCTTTATTCAACTACAGTTCTCAACACACTAAATGGACCACTGATAATTTGACTCTATTTCGAAGACCTGTATTTTTTGAAAAAATTGACAGATCTTCATGCGGTTTTCGATATCAGATGTGATGTTTCATCGGCTTCGAAGAGAGCTAGAACACTCTGGAAAAGTCCGCAGAACAAAACTTACACAGGGTGTAAAGTGGAATCATTACAATATGGTCTATATTTCCAATGCTGCCAGAACTCGAGAAATTTTTCTCTGATCGAAAGTCAGTCATATTATGATACACCGGGACCTCATATCGGGGCATTTTCATGATTCCTCCTTAATTGGCCATTGGAACAAAAATTCGATTTTTTTTCGAAAGTCTTGCATTTCTTGATTTTTTTCTCTAGAACTCCACTTGAGCTGACTATTGGGAAGAACTATTCTCATGTTTCGTGGAGGACAATGAAAGACGAAAGAAGCACTTTTTTGGAATATACAGGATGATAAGAAAATAGGACAAAATCTCATTTCAGACTATTAAATCGAGACGTTTTCGAAAATTCGCCTCTAATTGAGGATGAAAATTTTCAATTCAAACTTGTTTCCTAATATCGATGATTCTTATTATTTTATCAACTGATTTCCAATATAAATTGCCCAAGTATGAGACACAGAGTATTGTTGTTCAATATACTGAGTGTTTCACAACCTATCTGACAAATTACGAACTCTAGAAAACAATAATGTTAGAAGAATGTGGTGACCAGCATTATCTCCAGATCTGAATTTGATTGAACATGTGTGGAGCCGAATGAAACTTGACCTATCGAGAAGGCGAGGCACCCCAAAATAATGACAACCTTATCCAAGCTGTATCAGAAGAATGGGAGGCAATATCGATAGACTTCATCAACAACCTCATAGAATGTATGCCAAACCGATTTCATGAGGTTTTGTTAAATCGGGGAGGCCTACTGAAATTTAGGATAGGACTTTCTAGTTGGATCTTCATAATGCTGAAGAATTCACTGTCATGTCATGTCATATTTTGCCAATAGAGCCCTTCTCGAATAGTTTCAGTGGATATAAACTGTTAGAAATTCTATTTTCCATCTCGTTTCACTTCTATAAAAAAAATTTTGTGATAGACTTCTTATGTAATATCGTAGTTGTGGTTGAAATTTGTCATATAAGCTGTGAAACACTCAGTATATTGAACAACAATACTCTGTGTCTCATACTTGGGCAATAAATATTGGAAATGATCGATATCAGCAAACAAGTTCGAATTGAAAATTTTCATCCTGTATTTTAATTAGAGACAAAATTTCGAAAATGTCTCGAGTTAATAGTCTAATATAAATAATGGATATCGAGAAGGCCGTTTCTGAATATACTGGATCGAATGGGCCATAGGTTTAGTCACCATTTTTTATTTTTTTTACTGAAATGAGATTTTGTCCTATTTTCTTATTATCCTGTATATTCCAAAAAAGTGCTTTTTTCGTCTTTCATTGTCCTCCACGAAACATGAGAATAGTTCTTCCCAATAGTCAGCTCAAGTGGAGTTCTAGAGAAAAAAATCAAGAAATGCAAGACTTTCGAAAAAAAATCAAATTTTTGTTCCAATGGCCAATCAAGGAGAAATCACGAAAATGTCCCGAGATGAGGTCCCAGTGTATCATAATATGACTGACTTTTGATCAGAAAAAAATTTCTCGAGTTCTGGCAACATTGGAAATGTAGACCATAGTGTAATGGTTCCACTTCACACCCTGTGTAAGTTTTGTTCTGCGGACTTTCTCAGAGTGTTCTAGCTCTCTTTGAAGCCGATGAAATATCACATATGATATCGAAAACCGCATGAAGATCGGTCAATTTTTTCAAAAAATACAGGTCCTCGAAATAGTTTGTTGAGAACTTTATATCACAATTTGATATTCGTTCATCAATTGGTTGTGAAATTGCATTTTATTGAAATACATGAACTTTTCGGAATAATGAAGCTTCAATTGACATAAGAATAATCTAGCAGTTCAAAAAGGAATATTTTCGCCCTCTATGCTCAACATCAATAATTCATCGTACAATTCGTACAACTGACAAAAATATCTAGCATTCGCCATTATTGTAAATAAATTGTATTCGCCATTATTTAAAGAAATGCGTATTCACCATAATTGGATATGATCATTCGCCATAAATTGAAATGAGCGAGTCCGCCATTTTTTACAATCTGTGTTTGTTTCGCTTCTATTTGTAATAATCTTCAGAAAATTATCTTTTTGAACGAACTATCACACTGGAATCGTAAACGAAAAGCAGGATGCCATAATGTTTGTTTGTGAATCTTCTATACGTTTCCACAAATCCCAAATCGGTTGGTCAAAGCAAAGATAATATACTGTCACTAGACTCTCTAGTCTCTATAGAATATAGATATTCGTTCGGTCCACATTCGAAACTGTATCTCCATGAAGTGAATAGTTCAGTATTTTCGAATCACTGATTTTATCACGATTCCCATTAGTGAGTATCCTTTATACGTATTCTGGATGTATCTGTTTGTAGCGACTGTTCAATGCATTCTGATTGGAGATATTGGAATGCCTGTCACATTGCTATCACAGAAAATATTAATGAAACATGAGTACGAAATCACAATTTCCAGTTCATTCAAGAAATAGAAGTGGGGCTGAAAGAGTTAAGATATAACTAACTATATTTTTTGACGTTTGTAGAAAAATGTTGTTCGCAACTCGTACGCAGAATACTTTGGTCATCTCGACTATTTTCATAACTCGGCTGCCCCTTGTTAAAAAAAATCAGTTCTTGATCACCAAAGTAGCATTTCGCGCACTAGATACAAAATAGTTATTTTTCTACAAACGTAAAAAAATGACAAGGTCCGCGCATTGATAACAAATTGCGAAGTGACACTTTTTTCAGTTCAGTTCCTTGCACAAAACAATGCGCGAAGTAAAACAGTGCGCGAAGTACCTACTTCGCGCATTGTTATGTAAAATATATGAGATATTTATATTTCAACTTCATGGTCCTCAATCAAGCAAACATCCACGAAATCATTCATTTCTGAATGTTCAACAATAACTTTGTTTTATCTCTTGGAGCGCACGAAAGGAAATTCCTATTATGTTCGCGGAACATCGTGCGTACCTAGGGACGATAGGGGAAGGCTTTTTAATCCAGTTCAACACAATTTTCTATATCAAGCTAAGCATATTTTCACTTTAGAACTATATTTTTTGACATTTGTAGGAATAATTTTGTTTGCAACTCGAGCGCGAAATACTTTGGCCATCTCGACTATTTCTTCAACTCGGCTACGCCTCGGTAAAAAATCTGATCTCGATCACCAAAGTAGTATTTCGTGCTCTAGATACAAAAATATCTATTTGGTATTTAGGAAAACATTGTATGATGTTCGAATCTACGCCTATGCTATGAGCCAGGTTTGTGCCAGATGTTGAGCATTCCAATTATACATTCTACTCGAGTTTTCCCAGTGTTTCAATTAGAAGAAGAATATTGCATCTATACGCTAAGGAAATGGCAACACACTGAGAAAGTTTATCTGATCAAAATGACAGGCGATTTTTTTCTCTGCTATCATCCCTTCACTAGCAATACCAATCAGACGAACTAGACAAGCCCAGTCAGCACATCCTTTCGTTGTCAACCTCGAAAGATGTCGAACAGCACTTTATCAAGACTCCTTCATCCATAGAACGGCTAGGCTCTGGAATTCATTGCCTTTGGAAGTATTCCCAACAACATATAATCTCCAAAAGTTCAAAAAAAATCCAATACCTACCTCCTGTCCCTATCCTCCCTAGGAACGCACGATGTTCTTTGAACATTATAGGGATTCCCTTTCATGCGCTCCAAGCGATAAAAAAAATCAAAATATACTTCATTACCGGAAGATTTTCATCTCATTGATGATATAAATAAATAGTATAGAGCAGGTACTATAGCATTGTCACAATTATAATAAATACATATTTACGTAAACACAAGAAAAAAATTAAAGAGAACAGACAGATACAAAATGAATTGAGCAGTAGTATACAATTCCTAATTGTTAAAATAGATATATATTTTAACTATTCCAATCTTTCTCAAGAAACTCTTGAACATTATAAAAAACCTCATCGATAAGTAAGCGCTTGACAGATCTCCTGAAATGAGGTTGCAAAACTATGTTTTTGAAGGCAGGAGGAAGGTGATTGTATAGTTTAATCGCACTATAGATCAGAGAGTTTTTTGTTAAATTTGAAGACGGAATAGGTAATCGCAAATTGTTACTTCGTCTAGTGATACCAACTGTCACTATATATGAATTTTACAACAATGGGGTAAACCAAATAAATTACTGGCTAAGTGTCTTTTTGGTAGTAGAAAATGTCAAATCAATTTCAATACTGTAACTTTTCTAGTGCTTGTGAAAAAAAGTAGTCTAGATTATGGATAATTGAAAATGCTGGCATTTCCCGACATTTTTGGAACGTCTGGAAAATGTAATCCCATTTTACGAACTATAAAACTGATTCCCCACCAACGGGATAGACCTTTTTCGCGATGTAGAAATGCAAATTTTTCTGGATAATGAAACTCGTCAAATGGAGGAATTCAATTATTAAAATCAAGACTGACGCTGTCATCTCTTCTCAGAGTTGCTCACAGGAATCTCTTGCACTTCAAGATATATATATTTTATACCCGGTCTGCACAAATAATAAACAAGCTACCAAAACGGGACTTTTATATAAATTTTTGCTCTATATACAGGGTGAGTCAAAAATGTGAACACAGCTTTCTGGAGGTGATAGTACAATGAAAAATGAGTAAGTATAGTGTGATGAACAAAGGCTCCAAAGTTGATTGAATTGAAATAATTTTTACGCAACTTATAAACGGTAGAGCCACCAATCTGCAATTTCCTGCATACATTTATGTTGATGAAATACAGTTTTTTGATATAATTATAAAGGGTGTTTTTAGAGGGACAGTCATGATTTTTTGAAGAAAACATTTTTCCTTCTATTTTTTTCGGTGAAAAAACAAGAGCATCTGATAGAGAGTAGAAAAGTATCTGAAAATTGTACTCTGAAATACAAAAAATGTAACCATTCTGGAGTTATTTGAGTTTCTGTAGTGACATAATATCAGCAGATAAATTCATCAGTGACAATATTTTAGTATAGCCCTCGAAGTTCTTGGCTGGTCATCATCTCTATTTTTCGTTTTGAAACATTCATTTTCATGCAATCTGCATAATCTTCAAAATTGTTCTCGAATTTGGATCGCGTCAAGTGGGAAACATCTCTGCATCACGAATAATCTGCCATTTCTTAAGATCTCAGTTGAAAATCACAGTAATAATATAATGAAGCAATAAAACCAAACGAAGAAATCTACAGTGTCAATAATGATGTCATAAATGTCAAAATTGAGAAAAAAAAAATGGTCATGGCTCCTAAAATATTGTCACCTATAAATTTATCTTTTTTTATGTTCTGGTTCCCACGAAAAGGGATATCCTGCAATGTTCAGAGAACATCGTGAGAACCACATACGCTGGTGGGTACCCACGAGAAAAAAATTTCCACTAAAATACATACGTTGTTATGGTAATTCGTTATAAAAATCCATACCTGTATAAAAATCACTGGTGTAGAAGTTTCACTCATAATATCACGAGAGCTTCAATTATTTCCGGAAATTTTTTCGAGAACACAAACATTTAGAAAATTCTAAATATTCGTGTTGGAGAAAAAAATCCTGGATATTAATTGAAGCTGAAGTGGTATTTGGTAAGAAAATTTCACACCAAACATTTTCGATCAATTCAAAGGAATTTCAACAACACTTAGATGATTCAGTTGAAAATGATTGTTGTTTGTGATGAAATGTAAGAACTAACGTATAGTAACAACATGTGTTCTTGTAAATTTCGAATTTGCAAGTATACCTACATAATATTATATGGTGAACTGTTGATAAATGATTTTTATTCTTTGGCTTATAGAATGAACTCGAAATAATCTGAACTTGAATGTAAATGTCATTTAACCTATAAACGTCAAAAAATGTCCAGTGTAATGGGCTTATATCACAAAAAAATTTTATTTAATTTTTTCGCCCAAACTAGCTCACCACCGCAAACCGTTTCTTGCTGTGAGCTTTCTACGTTTTATAAAAAATCATTGAAATCCCCGATTTTTCGGACCTCTGAAAACGAGGCGATGATGTGACGTCAAAACCCTAATACTGGAACAAGACTATTCCAGACAGAGATGAATGAAACATGATTTCTGACAGAGTGAATTAGCGCGAGATCACAGTTGACAGAATTAATATATCAGTTGCCTCAGTCTCCGTCGAGTGCTTGGTATTTTCTTTTAACTATGACGAGATGAGGTTTCTACGTCATAAGAGGGTCCGTTTTCAGAAGGTACTATTATTTATGTCCAAAAATAAAACATTTCAGTTAATTTTTCGATCGAATTATGTCGTCAATCATTATTTATGTATAAAAGGATCATAATAAACATGGTTTGAGTTATAAACTGTCCAAGGAATTTGTTCAGTTGTAACGAAATACAAGCTTTAGATTGATCGAAAATGTTTGGTGTGAAATTTTCATTCCAATTATTCCAAATTCGTGTCAATCTGTGGAATAGGTCGCGTGCACGAAGACCGACCCTGGAGGCAAAATATTGAAACACAACCTCATTCTTCTGTGAATTATTGAAACACAACCTCACTTTTTTATTTGGTTACAGAGGAATCAAAAGGTTGAAATAGTTTTTCACAATATTTTGGCATACGAATCGTGTTTCTTGCGTTATTCATTAATTCAAGCATGCCTTCGCATTGTGCTGTTGTACGATGCACAAAAAATGCAGCAAGAGACTGAGGAATATGATTTTTCAGGTGAATAGTAATCTCACATAGTTAGCATTATGAAATGTTGTCATTCCTTATTAAAATTCCTTCTGCCTTCTGCCACTTCTGCAATACAAGCTAATGCTGCTAATAGATTGAAAATGTCTACAACACACACGATCGTCAGCATGTCAGACCAGTCCTACCGATTGATTGCATGAATCCAATCTTCTTGCATTATTCTAGAAATTTCAGGTATATTTCTATTAGCTGATCCTATTGCAGAAGGAATTCCGATGAGAAATCAGAGAAATAACCAAATTTCAAAAATGAAAACTATGTGAGTGACTGTAGTAGGTACTTACTTTTGAATCATAATGTACCATCCGGATTTCTTCATCTTCCGCTGCAGTTTTTGTGCATTTTACAACAGCACAATGTGATGTCATTAGCGAATTGATGAATAGCGGAAAAATACGATTCATATGCCAAAATAATTGTGGAAAACTATTTCCATCACTTGTAAACAAATAGGTTTTGCCTCCAGGGTCGGTCATCTGACAGTTCTTGCACGCGACCTATTCAAAAAGTAACCTCAAATCTCCGCCTTGTGACATCTTCCACGGTCACAACAGGGACTTACTATAAACCATTAAATATGTCTGACTGAATGTGGAACGACTCGAGATTATCCATCTGAGGCAACAACCGAAATGCAATAGGAAATGGAGTTGCGCTTCCACACATTTCCTCATACCCACGAGTGCACTTCAACTCTCTCAAGGGAATCAATGACTGGATCTAGATTCTAGACCAAACGAAACGGTAAGAAATACAGAGTTTGCGGTGAAATTGTGGAAAAATTGTGGATCCGTCTTAGAATTTTTGAGAAATTGCCAATTCTACAACTTTCAAAAGAAATATGCTCCAATATTTATCCCTACTCCGTGCCCAGTGTTCAAAGTTCCGCTATAGGAGTATATACAGTATCATTCATAAAGTCGACATCATATGGGACCGAATTTGCTCCCGTTCTCAACATAAAAATGCGAAATATTTCTTTTTGGGAGTTGTTGTTTATAGTTTGATAAGTGTCAAACTATAAGCTGATTGCCAGCCTCGGATAAGGTCTCGGCTATCAAATCGCAAATTTGATTATAATAGACAGTTTTCCGTCCTTGGTACATCAATAACTATTTTCAATACTAAAATGATGCCAAAGTCATCTATTGAAATATTAAAAAACTACCATACATTTCTAACCAACGTTAAGGACAGTTTTGTCGAAGTTAAAAAGAAGAAATCAAATAATATCAGGAACTAAAAGTTGCAAGTTCGAGACACATGTAGAAAATTAGGATAGGAACAACTTTTCACAGTAAACTTTTTTGAAAACCGAACAAATGAGCCTATTTTCATCGATTAATTCGAAATTTTGAAGCAAAACTTATCGCCCATGTCGAATTGTAGGAAAAATTATTATTAAAAGTTTCTCCCATTATGATGCCAACTTTATGAACGTCACTGTAGATGTCCAACATTTTGGGAGCACAAAAAAGTCCACAGGAAAGTGAATTTGTAAGATCACTTTATTCTTGATGCCTGATATGGGTTTATTTGAATGAGTGTATGTATATCGATATTGCCATCATAATTAATTTCATTTATTTTCAACAACGTTTCCGTGATTTTTTATACATCTCGGTTCTCTCAGAAAAGTTATGTAATTATGATAAATAATAGAAAAACTTATGTAATATGAAAAACTAAATCGGGATTAATTCAATTTTCAAATGTTTGATAATGTTTAATAAAATTATATTCCAAAGTCAGTAAGGAAAGAAATGACAATATAACGAGAGCAACACATACGTTATCTTAAACAAAGTTACTATGAGCAAAAAACTGCGGAAAGAACGTATGGAAAGTATTTGTGTGATGAATATTACCACTCATTTTCTTCAGAAAAATATCCAATATTTAATAATCTGTTATCACTTCCTATCGAAAGGAGTTTCGAAATCTCTCGATATCGCCTACTTTGTAAAAATAACGAGGCGTAGGAGAATCTTGCTAAATTTCCGAAGTTTGAAAACAAATTTACAGGCATCATGACACATTTATTTGAGTTCACATTTTCATTTTCACAACTTTTTGTTGAAATAGAAACGGTGCGTCATATTTTCGACTCTCAATGGTGAATGCATGAACGACACGAAGTCCTAACTCAAGAAAATCCTGTGATAGTAGTTTATTCTCATTTCTGGTACATAAATTAAAACGAATGTTCGGATTTTCAAATAATCCTCGAACATTGCAGCAGTCATCAGTCCATGATGAAACCACAATACACACTCAACTAATAATATAATATCAATATCTGCTTAATAAACTACTAATGCTCTCAATTTATAATATTTCTATTTGAAATTTGAACAAAATCTTAAATATTCCGAAAACATAACACTCGTGACAGATATGTCAAGATCAAGATGTTTCGGCACGGATTATTTGTTGCGCCCTGTCTCTTCTGCGTCTTGTCTCTAGATGCTTTTTCTATCACCTATTATTGAATTCGTGCATCATCAACGGAATTCTTCTGGTCCCAAAAGAAGGAAGACGAATCCTTGAAAGTCTAGTTCAACTTTATAATAAGTTCACGCTATCTATCATCGAATATGAGAACAATTCATTCAATTGTTCATATCGAGAGCTAGTCTGACGAAACAATTGAAGAGTGAGCACACCAGAGGAATTATGAACATCACAGTCACTGCATTCTGTATTAAATTGCAACCAATTTATTGTGAAGCGTTGTGAGATATACTCAAAAACGAACACCTTCTGGACAATTTCAAAGAGCCGTACCTCCCTAAGGAGCAATTTTTCGATCGTATGTTTACCTATTCAATTTCTCATTATTTCCGACCTTAGAAGTCTACACTGTTGAAATACATTGCGATTGAGAATAATTTATACCGGGGTCATGTACAGTGTGTCCAGTTTTCGATGCTTTTGTGGGATATCTCAGTTATCTTTGGAGATAGAACCTTGCGGGTTTCGCGGTCGTGTGCCCCTTTTTTGTGAAACTCAAGATGGCCTTATCAGATTTTGCAGGACTGTTTCCGTTTATGAGATACAGGGCGATTTTGAAAATTTATACTTTTTGGACCCCTCTATATCTACGAAGTTTATCAGCGAAAATGTCAAATTAAAATCTTAACCCATAGAGAATTTTATGCAGAATCCAGTGGCTCACAAAAAAATTTTTTTCGGGGTGTGGTTTTGAAAATACGACTCAAACTTATGATTTTTTAAATTGAACACCCTGTATTTTAAAGGCTCATTAAATTCCTTATTTTTTTACCTTCGAGATGATATATGGTGTATGAATATAACATCTTCAAAAATGTTAAAAAATCACTAAAACATTGAATTTTAATAGTGGGCTATGGGTTTTTGGAGGGATTTTAATATAAAGAAATTTACAATTGAAGGAATATTTCCTCTGATTGTTCCATGAAGGGGGAAATAACAATTCCAACACTAATTAACTTACAATACACAAGACTTAGATACCTGATATCCACAAATATATAGTAATGAAAAGTTCATAATGTAGAATAAGCACCTGATTGAATATTTACTAAAACAATTGAATTTCGAAATTATTCAGTGATTCTTCAATTGAATTGTTCAAATTGATGTTCATTTTTCATCACAAACTTTCTCAATACATATTAATCATTGAAAGATGTCTTTGTAATTCCTGGAAAACTGCCTCTGTTGTTGCACAAAGTTGTTCAAGTATGTTGGACTACTCACTGTATTAAGAAGTATTGAGAAAGTTTGTCAACTGTATGTTGGGAAAAATGGATATCAATTTGAACATGTCAATAAGGAGTTACTGAATAATTCTGCAATTCAATTATTCCAGTAAATATTTGATGAGGTGCATATTCTACATTATGAACTTTTTATTGCTAAATATTTATTTGTTGCTATCAGGTACCCAAGTTTGGTGTTTTGTTAATTAATAAGTATTGAATAAGTGTTGATATTGGTTTTGACCTCTCCATGGAAAAATTCAAAGGAATATTTCTTCAATTGGAACGTGTTTCATAAGAAAAATCCATAACCAACTATCAAAATTCAATATTCTAGTGATTTTGAGAAATTTTGAAAATTTTATATTCATTCGTTATATATCATTTTGAAGACAAAAAAATAAGGAATTCAATGAGCTTATGAAATACAGGGTGTTTCATTTGAAAAATCATAAGTTTGAGTCGTATCTCCAAAACCATACCCCGGAAAAAAAATTTAAGTGCGCCACTGGATTCTGCGTGAAATTTTCTATGCGATAAGCTCCTGATTTGACATTTTTGTTGAGAAACTTCGTGGATATAGAGGGGGTCCAAGAAGTATAAATTTTCAAAATCGCCCTGTATCTCATAAACGGAAACAGTCTTGCAAAATCTGATTAAGCCATCTTGAGTTTCACAAAAAAGTGGCATAGGACCGCGAAAACCGCAAGGTTCTATCTCCAAAGATAACTTAGATATCAGGCAAAAGCATCGAAAACTGGACACACTGTACATACCTACCAGCAAAGGGTAATGCCATTTTACGTCTAGTGTGCTCAGGTCTGTAAATCAATTAGGCAGTATAGCTGCAGGTCAAATTGGGATCGTGGCAACGGAGAAGATATGAAGTTGATTACCGTTCCAGTTAAATTAATGACGTTTCGCCGACAGATATAGGTCAACTCAATAACGCATAGATTTGGAAAAATAAGGGATACAATAGGTTTTTACTTATCATATTAGAAGAGCTCAAAAACTTTATGACAATTTTTTTGACAATTATCAGTCACGAAGCTCCTGTGAAGGTTCACACCCCAAATATGAATCTTCATGGAATATCAAATCGATCTTAATATCAGGAAGCTAAATCTTCAACATGAAATAATTGTAATGAAATTACTCCAGTTTTCTGTTTCAGCATTTTTTGAAATATTTCTCGTTGCCATGCTAACAAATCTAAAGTATGATAAGTGTTTCATAGTTGAAATTTCGGTGTGAAATTTTCTCTCCGAATACCACTCTAGCTTCAATTAAACACCAGAAATTATTTCTCGAACAGGAATATTTAAAAAATTATTCCTCGCGTTTCATTTGGGAGAATTTTCAGATTATTCATGTTCTCTAAAAAATTTCCGGTAATAATTGAATGAAGTACACACATACAAAATATTTCTCGTCTCAAGATAATATTTTTTTTCAAAAAGAATTACTCTGAATGAAAATAAAATTTGTAATTCTGAATAAATACTCTTAGATTTATTTTCCACTTATAACATTTTAATAATTCTATTTATTAAATTAAGAATGGAAAATATCTGAACTACAGATAGTAAACATCCAAATATGAAGATTCAGCCAAACATGCATTATAAAAATGTTGCTAGTTTAAGAGATACAGGGTAGTTAAGGACATTTTATTTCAAAATATATTCTCCTTAACCACCCTGTATCTCTTAAACCAGCAATATTTTTATGAGGCATGTTTGGCTAAATCTTTAAATTTCGGTGTTTACTATCTATAGTTCAGGGATAGCGAATTCTCAATTTTATAAATGAAATTATTAAAATGTTAATATTGGAGCATCAATCTGAAGAGCGAATAACACAAAAACTGTTGAAGTTAGACAATTTGATAAAGAGTACATTTTTCATGTGAAATTGAACGAGCTTTCAGATTTTCCACTTATCTTGATCATCAATGAATTGACATAGAAGATATGATATAAATTATTGAAGTAACAGAGTGCTTTAAATTTAAACCTAGAAATACAAAATTTCATGATCATGTTGTTGAAACTAACAAAGTTAATGTGAAGTTTCAAAATAAAATCTCCCCCTAGAACACCCTGTATCTCCTAAGCCAGCAACACTCAGGCATATTGGGCTAGATCTCATTATTCTTGTGTTCACTATCTGTAGTTCAGAGATTTCTCATTCTTAATGAATCACCCTGTATGTAAACAAATCATATGCTTGAAGTAAAGCAGATTTTGTTTGTTGAAGAAATTCTTTTTTTGTTGGTATAATATCATTTCGGATTTTCCCTCATCGTATCTATAAATAAAAAATATATATCAGTATTATTTCAATATTCTTGTAGAGAAGCACAAATCAAATGATTTGTGCCAAAATGTCAAATTTTGAAAGATGAAAGATTGTCTGAATATTAGCGCATTTGTATCAACTACACACGGTATAATATACACACGCATAAGGGTGTCCTACTCGACTGAATAGGGAAAACTGACAGATTCATTATTTTCCGAAAGGTCAAGTATCTATTCTTATTTATCCCCTGATCCTTGATATATTGCTGTGGTTCGCTTCATTCTAGTACCGCGTATATTTTTAGAAAAAATCGATCAATGATTCGATTGATTGCATACACACACACAGACTTGACATTGATATAGTGATGCACAAGAAAAAAACACAGTTCGTTTATTATCACCGTAACATTGTTGAAATAAACATTGTGTTATTCTGTTATTTTGGTTTGTGAATAATGCAGTAGTTATTGAACAGATCTTTACTTCAAATTCAAATTTCAATTCCAAGTGAAAAGTGAGAGTTGAAATAAATTCCAGAAGTCAAAGAAAAAATTGCGAAAGTCAGATATTTCCTATGTACCAGTATTTGATCAGTTATCACCCTGTATTAATGATTCACATTCAGAGCATTCCGCAGCAGTTGAAGAATTCTAGCGATAATTGGAAAGATTCGCGACTGAACTTTGTTTAATTTTGTTTGATTACATAATTTCGATCTCGTTAATATAATTTCCCGGAAGCTAAATCTGAACTTCAATTCCGTTAGGTCTATAATGAATGGAGTGAAAATAGCAGACTATGGTTGGAATTTCCACAAATCTTAGAACTTAAAATGGATACAAAGAATATGTACATTGATCAAAAGAATCGCGCTAGAAGCCACTTTCTAGATGTAATCGATTTCAATCTAACTTTCAAAAGTTATATGATAGTTGAAAGTATGCTCGTTGTCTTGATTCCTATATAAAATAGTTGCCCAATAACATATAAAGTGACTCTAAGATAACTTCCTTTCAGAGAATAAAATGAAACAATCGTAAATTCTCAAAAAGTGCAAAATTTCATTACAATGTTGCCAGTAGTTTCGACATAATGGTGAAAAATGTTTAAAAAAATCAATTTTTCAACACCTTGTATCATGAAAACGAATGCCGTTACGACATTTTTTCACTGAGCAAACCAAACTTATTTTGCAGTGTTCAACCTACCCTAGCAAGAGGGTTAGGTTTTTTTGAAACACCCTGTATAACCAGAGATAGAGATTCTTTCTGACTGTTTTTTCAAACGGACCGATAACATGCACGCGGCGGTAATTGACTAGTTTCTATATACCTTTTTATTTTTGGCTTGCATGCCATCATTTCTATACTGTGATGCAAACAATAATGTTTCAGTAAGTTACTATTCAAATTCAAATATACAATAGCAACAATATATCGAGCTCTATAATCATGACATTATATAATGATAGTTTTTTTCTGTGATGAGGAACATGTTTGACATTTCATCTCTGCTGACAGATCACGAAATGTCAGTTTTCACTTCAAGTTCTTTTTATCTTCCATTCCATTTCGCCCCGATTACGTAAATTACACAACCAATATGAGTTTTTCGAAATCAAATCACAGAATTTTTATAAACTCACCGGTTATAAAAAACGGCCATCAAAAAACTTAGTGAACTTGTTCGCCCAATAACTTTTTCACTTCTTCTCCGATTTTGTTGAAATTTTAACAAAATGGTATAGTCCTGTATCAGAATGTTAGCCTGGATATTAGGTCCTGAGAAAAGCTTGATCGTTACACAGGGAAAAACAAATGTTACCCTTTCATCCCTAACATCTTAACGCCCTGTGGCAAAGGCTTCATTATATGTTTTGAACTGAAGTGTGATCCTTTCTTAACGAAATGATTTTTGAATCACATATCGATAGATTCATCTTGAGAGACGATAAAAGTGTATCAAGAAGGTTCGAATTTTTTTTTATTCTCATCAACAATAATTCAGAACTATTCTCCAACCTTCTGCTTCATCATGTTTTGAATTGAAATATGATCCTTTTTCGTCCCTTCTCAACACACTGGTTCTAGATTCACGTCAATATATTGTTTGCAAGAGAAGATACAAGTGTTTTAGGAAAGTATGTTTTTTTTTATTCTTATTAACAGTAATTCAGAACCATTCTCCAACCTCCTGCTTCATCATGTTTCGAATTGAAATGTGATCTATTTTCGTCCTTTCTTAACACAATGTTTCTAGAATCACGTTGAAATATTATTTTCAAGAGAAGATACGAGTGTTTTAAGGTGATATGGATTCTTTAAATTTATATCAACAATAATTCAGAACCCATAGAGCATCTTAGGGATGTACTCCAGAGGCTCATTCACCTTCGTTTGGCCTTTTCAGAGACTCTTCAAGACCTACGATTCGCCCTTCAAGGAGAATTTTGCGCAATTCTTCAAGACTACTTGAGGAATTTGATCAAATCGATGCCACGGCGTTTGAGAGCTGTAATTCAAACTCGAGGGCATACCTGCTATAATGACTACAAGTCTGATTTTTGTTAGTTTTTTGTTTTCAAGATTTCTTGCGGTGGAGTGCTGAGAAAATCAAGTAGTAATAATTGATATCCATTCTTCAAGTTGTTAATCAATGAGTTTGTGTGAGTTCTGTTATTGTGAAAACTGAAAAATGCCATACTTTCTCAAAACACCTGTATCTTCTCTTGAAAATAAGATATTGACATGAATCGAAATCTATCGTGATAAAGCAGGATCACACTTTAATCCAAAAGATAATAATGTCAAGTTGAACAATCAATTTTGCCACAGGGAGTTAAGAAAAGGGCTAAGTAGTAACTTTGGTTTTTCCCTGTATAATGATCAAGTCATCAGCTTTTCACGGAAACTAATATTCAGGCTTACATTCCGAAACATGAATCTACGATTTTATAGAAATTTCATATAAATTGGAGAATGATTAAAAAAGTTACAGGGAGAACAATTTGGGACAATTTTTTGATGGCCGGTTTCCAAAGCAACAAAGATGTGATTGTCTGAGCCTATATCGGTAAAAAACTACAAACACATCGAAAATTTGCTGATTTTAATATAATATATAATATCTCAATAAAAGAAAGAATTGGTGTTTTATAAACGGGAGAAATATTAGGTTTTAGCTCTCGATTTCCAGGCTTCCTTCGCTACAGAAACAAATGAATATAACTCAGTTCGAAGTAGGGGTATTTTTTGAACATATCGGCGGTTTTTACATTTCTTTTTTTTTCGAAAGAACATACAATATAATTACTCACCTACTTTCTACTAACTAGGTTTTCATTTTTAGAACGTTTCATTGTCGTTAACGATTTCAGATAATAAAAATATCAACCCAATAATCTGCTTTTACTATTGAACTTCATTCAAGTTTCTTATAAAATAACCAATTAAACATTCAATGTAGGTTTTTCTAAAGAAGGTATACAATGCAACATGCACACTTACACGAACAAAACAAACACAAACAAACATTCCTGAAAAAAACACCCATCACAAACATTAGGGAAAAAAATACACTCCAAAAAATACAATCCTACCTCAGCCGCTGCAACCGTCTCAGAGACC
The DNA here is from genome assembly GCA_918026855.4 of Phaedon cochleariae. Classification (NCBI taxonomy): domain Eukaryota; kingdom Metazoa; phylum Arthropoda; class Insecta; order Coleoptera; family Chrysomelidae; genus Phaedon; species Phaedon cochleariae. The sequence goes on from OU896719.1 coordinate 37,362,636, forward strand.
CACCCCCTGAAGCTACCCTCTCGGACCCATCGACTGAAAAACGACGCTCCCGACGCTGATCGGCGTCGCGAACCACGTGTACGCGACGCTGCCGACGCCGACACGGAAATGTGGACGTCGGGACGACGAGACGCGCCACTGGCCGTCCGACGTCGCTATACTTCCACACAGTGTTGCCAACTCTGATTTTCACACGGACAATTCAAAGCATGTATGAAAAATCTAATAAGCTGCTGTGATTTTGTCATTATAACGGACTCCTCGCAAAGCTTCCATCTTATGACTTGCCTCCCCAGCTATGTTTTCTGCTAGCTAGTTTTCTATCAAACAGGTCTCTCCATGTAGTGGTCGATGGAGTTTCATCTGACTCTCTTATCATATATGCTGGTGTTCCGCAAGGATCAATTCTAGCACCTTCACTGTTTCTACTCAATATCAACGATTTGTTGGAAGCAAGTTCATGTCCAGTACACAGCTTCGCGGATGATAGTACCCTCCATACCGCCTTTTCTTCCAGGGCTCCAATACCAGCCAGGCAAATCAGAATCGAATAGAGGAAGAAATGTTGACAACATAAATATGGACTTTGCAACAATTCTCGAATGGGGATCCAATAACTTGGTAGATTTCAATGCAAATAAAACACAAGCATGCCTTTTCTCTAGAAAAGCCGATCTCACTGTGCCCAACATAAGCTTGTCAGGAGTAACCATACCATTTAATACATCCATTTCGATGCTTGGTATCACTATCAGCAATAACCTGTCTTGGGAAAATCACGTGAGATCAATTGCTAAAAGCGCTTCCCAAAAACTTGGTTTTCTTCTTCGGGCCAGGAGCTATTTCACTTTCAGCCAGCTGCTTATGATCTATAAGGCACAAATCAGACCTGTCCTGGAATACTGTTACCATATTCGGAGTGCAGCACCCAAACATACCCTGAAACTGTTGAATTCTGTCCAAAAAGTGATGCCTCGCTCACAAACTCACTCACTTCTCTGGAACACCGTAGGAAAGTCGGCAATCTGGCTCTATTTCATAGATATTTTCATGGACGATGCTCTTCTGAAATATCAACAATTGTTCCTCCCTTGGCAGTCCCCGCGAGATTAACCCTCGAGTTGAGGCTTCGCACCCCTTCGTGGTCACTTTGGAGACCTGCAGATAAATCTCTTTCCAAAGACTAGTTCATCCAACGAACAGCGAGGCTCTGGAACACATTGCCAAGGGAGTTGTTTCTCGAGGCATATAACCTCCAGAAATTTAAGAAGAACACCAATTCTTACCTCTTTTCCCTTGGTTCTCACGATGTTCTCTGAACATTACAGGATATCCCTTTTCGTGGGAACCAGAACATAAAAAAATGACAGCGACATAACGTTGCCCTGAGTTTTCCAACGAAATTTCAATTCATGTACGAAAAATCCCATGAGCTGCTGTGATTTTGTCCTTATGACAGCGATAAGAACGTCGCTCTGAGTTGTTCAAGGAAAATTTAAATCATGTATAAAAAATCCCATAAGCTGCTGTGATTTTGCCACTATAACAGCGACGAATGGTTGTACTGATTTTACTATCTGCAACATAGATTTTTCACTAAAAAAATGCACCGCAGGCGAAAATGTTTGCGAATCTAGTGGTTTTCTGATGGTTTCAACTTCAGTTTGAATCACAAGATAACATCTAATAATGGAAGTCTAGCTGGTCAAGGAATCTTGGATTAATGATATAATATATGTATGAAAAACAAAATTAATCATTCTCAACATCAATGACACCATAAAGTAAATCATAAATCAAGGAATAAAAAATCAACGACTGAAATCGTACAAAAACAGCCTATTAAAAAACTACCATAGTCTTACCTAGTTGAAATTATATTTTTAAATGAAAGAAGGGGAATTTCAGATCCAGGCTATCAGCCACCAGATTTCACCATATACATACTCATTCGAGAGAATTCACCCAAATGGACATCATCTTGATGCCATATTTTGTAACAGAGCGAAAACTGAAACCACCAGTTCTAGGGGGAAATCCACTGAGCTGGCAACACTGCTCCCACCCCCGCAACCCCCCAGATTCACCCTCTTCCGTGCCAGACGTGGAGCACGTGCTTCGGCGGCTCGGTTATATAAACTTTTCATAGCTCATCTCTTGAGATCGTACACGCATCTTATTGAATTTTTTTTCAACTCGATAAAATTCTCAAGAGTCACAAATAAAAATGTCGTTTTCCTAATTTTGGCATGTAATTTGACACTTTTCAAAACTGACGGAAGTTTTGAAACGTCTTACTTTAGTTAGGAAACCAGTTGCGTAGAACGAATAATTGCATAACATTTTATCACTAGTTATGAAATAAAAATGTGGACGGACGAAGAGAATAATGCATTTTGTGCTGTTTCCGCGATATCACTTGGGAAATCTGAACTAGAGTCAGACATTTTCCTCTATTAAAAATATGGAACGAATATATTTCGGCACTGATTTTTTACTGTATTATTGTTTGACGGCAGATACTTCAAGTTGAAATCATGTAGAATAGTATATTGTTTAACGAGCACGGAATGACAGTGATTTCCTACGAGAATGAAGATTGCATTCATTCGAGTAGGAAATTAGCATTCCGTGCAAGTTATACACTATAATTTTTCTACGGCTATATACAGGGTGTCCCATAATTAGCCTGCCAAACTCCACCAGCGACTTCTACGACCAAAAATAGATAGAAAAGTTCGAATGAACATAGGTCTCAAAATGGCTCCTAAGGGAGCTACGGCCACCTTAAAGGGGGCTTCTGAAGATGTATTTCCTGAATATTTCCGAAACGCCGTGAGATAAAATGATGAAATTTGGTACAAGACCTAAACTTTTCATGTTCAATGCAGTGGAGATAAAATGATTTCAAAATTTGATTTATGAGTATTTAAAACAGGGTGGAGCTACTCTAAATATCACCCTAATTTTTTTGTAAGCAATTTTTTCGACGATTCGGTCTCGGATTATGAATATCTGAACATTTTTACAGGAGAAAGGTACTCTTGTTCCATGTTGATCAGATGAACCATTTTCGAGTAAAATCGATTTAAAAATATCAATAAATCTCAAGAATAACGCACAATATTGCCAATATCAAATCGTAGTGGCTATGAAAAAAAAAAGGATAACAGTTAGTTTCGATAGTTGTCATATTTGTTGACACGCATGTTTTGCAGAACACACTAAGCAATTGATATTTGAATGTACTGTATTGTTACAAAATGCCACAATTCACAAATCAGGAATATGCATACATTTTTTGAATTTTGAGATTTCCGAACAGAAGAATACCTGGGCGACAAGTATTCGTTAATACTCATAGAAACTTGAGTGATCATGGCAATTTTCAACGTGTGCCTGGGCAAGGAAGACCTTTAAGAGGACATAACATGGAGAATATTCTGAATGTCATCGATAATAATCCGAACATTAGTATAAGGATACTGTATCCAGAAATTTTAACGTGCCTAGGGCAACAGTAATGTGGAATGTGAGTACACAGTTTGGCAATGAAATAACAGTTGATTGATTTCAGATAGGGAGAATATTACAAATTCAAGGAATTCATCCATTTCACTACCAACGTGTGCAGGATTTATTGCCAGGCGATTTTCAGCCCAGGATTCAGTTCTGCCAATGGATTTTAGAAAATGAGAACATCAAATCGAACATTCTTTGGAGCGACGAATCCATCTTCACCAGAAACGGAGTGTTCAATATGCACAACACCCATGTATGGGCAAATGATAATCCCAGAGTGGTCCGACGTTCTAATTTTCAACATCGTTTCTCTGTAAATACATGGGCAGGAATGATAGGGGATCAGTTAATTGGTCCTGTCGTCCTACCCAACCGCCTGAATGCTGATGGGTATCATAACTTTCTTCAGAATAACCTAGGCATACTTTTGGCAGATGTGCCTCTCAATGTACGGCAAAATATGTATTACCAACACGACGGGGCTCCAGCACTTTATGGACAGCGCGTTAGGGCATGGTTGAGTGAGATTTTTCCTGGAAGGTGGATAGGCCGTAATGGTCCCATTCTTTGGCCACCACGTTCACCGGACCTGAACCCTCTAGATTATTATTTATGGGGTCATATGAAAGAGTTGGTTTATAAAACTGAGGTGAACACACATGAAGAATTACTTCAACGAATAGAGTTGGCAGCAAGTGAACTCAGAGGAAATCGCTTTCAAATTCTGAGAGCCACAAGCGCAATAAGTCGTCGAGCGAGATTATGCATTGATAACAATGGAAATTTATTCGAACAATTTCTATGACCATTAATAAGATTTCGCATATTCATATCGAGGACATCATGCAATAAGGGCGTTCTTCACGTATAATGTATTAATTAGTATTGCCATAGCCACTATGATTTGATATTGCAATATTGTGCGTTATTCTTGAGATTAATTGATATTTTTAAATCGATTTTACTCGAAAATGGTTCATCTGATCAACATGGAACAGGAGTACCTTTCTTCTGTAAAAATGTTCAGATATTCATAATCCGAGACCAAATCGTCGAAAAAATGGCATACATAAAAATTAGGGTGATATTTAGAGTAGCTCCACCCTGTTTTAAATACTCATAAATCAAATTTTGAAATCATTTTATCTCCACTGAATTGAGCATAATAAGTTTAGTTCTTGTACCAAATTTCATTATTTTATCTCACGGCGTTTCGGAAATATTCAGGAAATACCATCTTCAGAAGCCCCCTTTAAGGTGGCCGTAGCTCCCTTAGGAGCCATTTTGAGACCTATGTTCATTCGAACTTTTCTATCAATTTTTGGTCGTAGAAGTCGCTGGTGGAGTTTGGCAGGCTAATTATGGGACACCCTGTATAATAGATAACAGCTGCATTTTCGATTTCTTCATCTTGTAGCCATCTGATTTCCTGTCAAGTAATGCTCATCTATTAGACAGAGCTGTCATTTTTTTCAATTCAACATTCCATGGGCGATACGTTTTTTTTTTAAATAATAACACAATGGAGTCATTGTGATATCATCAGATAGGGAAATAAAATTGATGACATAAAAAGGACCTCATTGATGTACCAAACACAGTAAAACAAGAGCAATCTTGTGTTGTAGCCGTAGAAAAATGGTCATTATATGTTTGTTCATGTGAAATTTTTCGCCAAAATTAGGGAAACATTGTACATAAATAGTTCGGAAATAGGTATTGATTGAGTTATAGTCATTTGTTTATCAGGAGGCATCAAAAATAATTGTTGTATTCCAGAGTGAGTCGAATTATAGGAATCGGTAATTATATAGTACTTACCTATATCAGAATATTCACTTATGATATCACAAGGGATAGACAATTCTATATATAGGCAATAGCGTTGCAAGCTAAAAAAGTGCTAGAACTTGACCGAGGGAGGTAACTACTTTAGCTAGAAAAAGTACTAGTTGCGTTATTTCTACTATACACCATAGGTATTATTATTTTTATGCATCTTCAAACTACGCAGAAAGAAAAGATTTGATCAGAATTCTGAATCTTGTACCACCCTGTCTTTGTTCCAATTGGATGTCAATAGATAGTAAATCGAAAGTTCAGATAGGCACATAAAAGATGTTTTGACCGTTAATGAATACTAGTAGAATAATGAATAATAATGAATGAATCGACACAAAAAAATCCTAAAGTTGAAAAATCTCGATTTTGAACACCCAATATCTTTGTAATAATTTCCGTGAAGCCTCATGTGTGATTGTGATACATTGTAATCAGCGTTTCAGGGAGAATCTAAAAATGCAATAAAATACAGGGTGTTCCATTTGAAATATCAAAGTTGCAACTACTTTCTGGTACATGGGCAACGCTGTATTGGGGAAAATACATCTGATCGATAGACCAAGAGCAACTTCTTGAGTAACCATCAAATCTTCAGAATGATTCTATGTCCCGTTGTCCATAAACGTTTATCAGATTTAGAATCAGCATCCCCAAAAACTCCTCAATTCAAATTTTCAAAATCCCGCTTTTCATGACTATACCCCTAAATCTCAGTGATTAATGGTGCGATTTTCTCGAAACTGTGATGGTGATTGTATGTTAATTTTTTGACATAGAATCACCATCAAAATTTCAAGAAAATCGCATCATTGACAACTGAGATTCAAGGGTGTTGTCATGAAATATTTTATTTTAGTTCTTGGGACCTTGAAAATATGAATTGGGAGGTTTTTGGGGATGCTGATTATGAATCTGATAAAAAAAGTTATTCCAAATGAGCCCTAATATCCTTTTCCCAAAAAAAGGAATTTTTTGTAGCCCTCAACATCGCACGCCAATAGTGAATGAAACTGTTCATTCTACTGAATACTTCCTCATTCTTACATACAATCACTACAAAAATTTCAAGAGAATCGCACAATTAATAACTGAGATATCAGGGTGTATTCATGAAAAGCGACATTCTGTAATATCACGGAAAATTTCTTTTAGTATTATCAAAACATTCTTTGACATGTAGAGAAATATCTGTTGTTGGAAAAAACAAACTTTGCCACTACTAAAGAATCCATATTGGGATTTTCAAAGCAATGGAAATTTTCATTGGCGCTATAGCGAAAGAAGTTCCTGTAATATGTAAAGTGATGTTATTAATATTGACCTAGTATTTTCTTCCTGGGTAGAGAGGAAGTAAAATTCGTGTGGTTTTGTCCTCAGCCTCAATTATTCATCTTCGTAAGCGGACATCGCGAACATCTGAAAAATCCTTTCCATATTCTCTACCTTACAATTTCCAACATCCTCACCCACTATAAATGTATAATATAGGAATACGCATCCCCAAACCCCCGAAGCATACATTTTTAATGAAAACAGCTCCAATGTTATCCATCGACATGTCAAACTGACCGCAAACTGATCTTGTTATCATGATAGAGGAAGACAAGGAAAAAAACAACAACATTCACCAGACATCCACAGGTTGAAATTACCTAAGTGTATACAGGATGTCCGATAAGTCATGGATTGGCCATTTCCAATCAAACTAACCGTATATGTGTTTTTTTATGTTCTGGTTCTCACGAAAAAAACAAGGGAAATAAGGTAGGAATTGGTGTTCTTCTTGAATTTCTGGAGGTTATATGCTTCGGGGAACAACACCCTTGGCAATGTGTTCCAGAGCCTCGCTGTTCGTTGGATGAACGAGTCTTTGGAAAGAGATGTTCTGCATGTCTCCAAAGTGACCACGAAGGGGTGCGAAGCCTCAACTCGACGAGTTAATCTCGCGGGGACTGCCAAGGGAGAAACAATTGTTGATATTTCAGAAGTGCATCGTACATGAAAATATCTATTAAATAGAGTCAGATCGCCAACTTTTCTACGGTGTTCCAGATAAGTGAGTGAGTTTGTATCACCCACGAGACGAATTGCCCTTTTTTGGACAGAATCCAGCAGTTTCAGGGTATGTTTGGGTGCTGCACTCAAAATATGGGAACAGTATTCCAGGACAGGTCGGATCTGTGCCTCATAGATCATAAGGAGCTGACTGGAAGTTAAATAGCTCCTGGCCCGAAACAAAAAACCAAGTTTTTGGGATGCACTTTTAGCAACGTGATTTTCCCAAGAAAGGTTATTGCTGATAGTAATACCAAGCATTGAAATGGATGTCTTCGAAGGTATGGTTACTCCTGAAAAGCTTATGTTGGGCACAGTGAGATCGGCTTGTCTAGAGAAAAGGCATGCTTGTGTTTTGTTTGCATTGAAATCTACCAAGTTATTGGATCCCCATTCGAGAATTGTTTGTGAATTATTGTCAGTGGTTCGAAAGTTATTAACATTTTTGGAAGTACGCGACCCATAACAAGAAGTCTGTTTTGAATAACTCCATCGTTATACCCTTTCAGAATCTGTATTAAATGTGTAACTTTTTCTGATAGTTTGTCATTTTTGTGGGGTCGTTTTTAAATCTGCCAGCGGCATTAAAAAGCAACTGAATGATCTAATTCAACAAAACTTTAGGACATTTATTTTTTTTTAATTGATGGGAAGAAACACAGGTCATAAATATTATTTCTTGAGCCAATTGCATCCATGCGTATGAATGTGGATGAATAGCTATGAAGGTACAGATACTTTTTCATTGAAGCATGAACTCATGCTTCGTTTTCGAGATACAGGGTAATATTTCCATGAAAAATCTTTTTACTATTCATTTCTCAATTGTCTTTTTATCAATTTCAATAAAACGTTGTGGTTTTGTTAATAGTAATATGGAGCTTCTTCTAGTACAATTAGATTCGAAATAACATTTTTCTACAAGCGTGCGTGATTCACCCTATACCCGCACGCAATTTAGTTTGGGAAGTGTCATTTTCCCGCAACAGTGCGGGAAAATTTTCCCACACTTGTGCGGGAAATTTTTTCCCGCACTAGTGCGGAAAAACAAAGATATGATGAAATCACTAGTAATTTAAGTGGTTGGTGATGGAATTTAAAAGTTTAAGTTTGTTTGTTGCAGTATTAAGTATGTATGTTCAGAATCATCCATCAAATTGCACTATTAATTGTAAAAATTAAGAAATATTGAGAAATAAAAATTGATTATTATAGAAATCCCCCTATAGATTTGGATTGATCTGACGGGAATGAGTTTGAAATTGTCGAAGTGACAGACACAGCGTTACTGTCATTCTCGATTCAGTGGAAATGCCACAATGTGATCAAAAACTTCTAGCTATAGGGATTTGATATAGATGCGTTATCACCAACGAAGTCTTAAGAAAGGTATGAGAAGCTATACACGCGTTTTATTGAATGGTGCAACAATAAAGAAATGAAAAAACCGAATGAAGAATAGGTATTTTTGGCTCATTTCATAGAAGTGTCTGGAACCTAGAGACCAAACTCCTAATGGGCCTGCTGGCTTCCGCAATGAACCAACATAATGCGTCAAACTGTAAGTTCACAATAGCTATTACTAATAATTAATAGATAGAGAATATATTATATCTCTTGTTAGTTGTTCCTATTTGCTTGAATAATTAATTGAACGATTCAATCAATTTCCTACGCTTGTAGAAAAAATATTGTTCCTAACTCATGCGGAAAGTTTCTTTCCCGCACTCGACTGCTTGCCCGAACTCCGCTTCGCGTCGTTCGTGTCAACGGCAGTCACGTGCGGGAAAGAATCACTTTCCGCACTTGTTAGGAAAATTACTATTTCAGTGGCGTCACAGTGGGTAAATTTATCGATATTCATGGTGAATGTCATTTTACACCAGCGGTTTTTCTGAGTTTCATATTTTCAACAACCATTTACCGGTTTGTTTCTCTTCAACATTATCCAAATGTCTACTGGAATTTAAGTACCCATGAGTGTATTCGTTATCTTTATGTGTAGAAGACATTGTGGAAATGAGTTCAGTTGCTTTATAGAATAGGGGTCATTAGTATTCTGGACAATTTTATTCCCTAATAACATCAAGAACCCATTGCGGAAAGCGAAGATAATATTCACTCGCCTTCAACGTTATTCTCATCTCCCTCACTTCTCGGTCAACGCGAGATTGAAGCTAGCAAATCTCCAACGAATTACATTTTCTTTGTCGCGGGACAAAATGTTCTTCCATATTTCACAAAGACCGCGTACTTAGTCGTATATTTTCAGGACTTCCCGCATCTCTTTATTAAACCCACTTTAAGAATAATATCACAGCTTTGAAATGTGACCTAAATAGGCAGTTTTTCGACCCAAAAAAGTCAATGGTGAAAACAGAATTGAACTATTTTTGCTCTGGAAAGAGTTAGAAATTTTTTCCTAGGACCTACTGATCAATTTCCTTAACTGAAATCTAAATGTTCGTCATCTGTCTAGATATCACTTTCATTTTGATTCTGTGACCTAACTAGGCGGTTTTTCGACCCAAAAAAGTCAATGGTGAAAACAGAATTGAGCTATCTTTGCTCTGAAAAAAGTTCGAATTTTTTCCTAGGACCTACTGATCAATATCCTCAACTGAAATCTATATCTTCGTCATCTGTCTAGATATCGCTTTCATTCTGGTTTCGTGACCTAAATAGGCAGTTTTTCGACCCAAAAAAGTCAATGGTGAAAACAGAATTGAGCAATCTTTGCTCTGAAAAAAGTTCAAATTTTCTCCTAGGACCTACTGATCAATTTCCTCAACTGAAATCTATATCTTCGTCATTTGTCTAGATATCGCTTTCATTCTGGTTTCGTGACCTGAATAGGCAGTTTTTCGACCCAAAAAAGTCAATGGTGAAAACAGAATTGAGCTATCTTTGCTCTGAAAAAAGTTCGAATTTTTTCCTAGGACCTACTGATCAATTTCCTCAACTGAAATCTATATCTTCGTCATTGTGCCGCCATTTTAGATACAAATGCCCACTTGCGATATGTCCGGAAGTGATTTTCAATTGTTTTAACATAAAAACAACTGAATATGACGTCCTGGCCAATGATTTTGTTGTCACACGGTATACACCCTGTTTAGTATCTATGATCTAAATAACGGCGCCGTTTTTGAATGCCAAACGAAAAAACGACCCTGTATATATTTGCTTCCTCATACTACTGATAGATTGTGTAATGAATAACGTATGGCATTACTCATCAAGAAATTTGATAGGGATGATAAAGAAATATGAATCAGTTGAATGTTGAATCAGTTTGCGAACGGCTTTCGGTGGTTGCGGACGCAGTAATAATTATTATCGTACATCGTTTTGTATACCGGGTGTTGTGTGAGTTTCAGTGCAGACTGCAGTGATAATTATCGTGATTTGACAGTGAATTTACTTTTCCTTTCAACATATACCGGGTTTTGTATTAGTTCTAGTGTGTATATAATATAAAACAACTGAGTTTTTGGTGTGTATCTCATGATGTGGTTAAAAAAAGTGGAGTTATGCGGAGTTAAGTGAAGTTAAGTGATAAGTGAATCAATCGAATGATTTCTGTGTAGAATATTCGGAAGAATCTTGGATTTCTAGAAGGATGATGCTGCGACTATTAGTTGGTTCTGAAATAGTATATACAATATGTAAGTACCAAGATTTTGTAGAAAACCTTTTCCTATGGTTTTTGTAGTATACGGGGTATGTCACGACAAGCATATTACACTATCTCTATATCGAGAATCGGTAACTTTGCGTGAATTATGTCGCCACTCAACATAGGTTCCCACAAGAAGATGCTGACATTGCTGATCCCACAGTTTGGATTCCCTGAATCCACCGTTTCCATGAAATCAGCAAGATCGTCGTGTACCCAGCGAGAGCCGTTCTGCAGTCAGTTCTTAACTCAACTTCGTATGTTAAACATCTCTTGTACATAATTTGTCAATCATACGTGTATACGAAAAATAAAGTTTTTAAAAAGGGACTTCGAGCTATCGGAAATATTATTGGCGCAGTCGGTAGGATATCCGGGTTATCGCGTATCGAACGTGGTGATTTCGTTTTAACGATTGACTGGATATCGAAAATTGTTGGTTCGTTGTGGAGGTGTTTGAAGAGGACCGTCTAGCAGAGACCCGTCTGAAGCCCTACATCAACGAAGCATCGAGAATTGGAACCATATCGTCCATTTCTGCAAAGATCGAACTTCTGGAGGAGACAGGAATCGCAAATCCAGGACTCATCTTTATACCTATTAGGAAGGATATGCTTGAAGTAACTCTATTATTATTGTGAGTACATACTTGAATGTCTATCGAAGATTTATCAAGAATTCTTGAAAGTATAAATTTGCGTGATCCTTCAACTGACTCTGAAACTGATCGTACTCCCGAAAATTTATTTAAAACCGGACCTATAATGAATCAATTCAAATCTGAATATTTGAACTGTATCCCCGAATTCAACGGGAATCCAAATGAATTAAATCGATATATTTCAATTTGTGATCAAATTATTACAAATTTTTATGATGCTGCTAATCCTGGTAGTTTCCATAATACTTACTTATTGAATTCTCTTATATCTAAACTGACTGGCAATGCTAGATTGGTTGTAAATATTCAGCTAGCAACTAATTGGAATGATCTGAAAGAAACACTTCAGAGAAATTTCGCTGATCAACGAGACGAAGCTTGTCTCAATAGGGATTTAGTAATGTTGAGACAAAGTCAAAACGAAAGACCACAGCAATTTTATGATCGATGCCTGAAAATCCTGAACCTCATTTGTAGTCATGTAGATATTCACGAAGCAAATCATGAAGCGAAAGTTCTGAAACGCAATTTGTATAACGAATTAACACTCAAAACATTTTTATCAGGTCTTAAAGAACCACTAGGTACCACTATACGTTGTATGAGACCTCGAAGTCTAAGCGAGGCCCTGCAACTCGTTATCCAAGAAGACAATACACATTACTTTCAGAATATGCATCAAAATAGACAAATGCCGAGACAAAATAATATCCCGACAAGGCAATCACCGCAACAAAGATTTTCTAATAATTATTCAAATGATACTTTCAATAATCCAAATAATCAATTCAGAAACCAACATTCACAAAATATGTCATTCCCTTCTCAACCTATCAATGTGCAACCTAGAGAAAATAATCGCCCACAAAGATTTTTCACAAATGCTCAAGTATTTGGTCGAAACAATCAACAAAATAGGAATGTTTTCAGACCAAACCCTAATAGTAGCTTTGATAGGCCTACGCCAATGAGCGTGAGCACTAGAAATACTTTCAGGCCCACGCCAATGAGCGTAAACACTACAAATACTTTTAGACCTGCACAAAATAACCAAAACTATCAAAATTCACGATCATTCGATAATAATAGAAGAACTTTTGCTTCAGAAGAATTAAACAACACAGAACTAGAGGAAAACTATGAAAATTTCGAAGAACAATACGATAACGTACAAAATGACTATACATTACAGGAACAAGCTTTCGATAATGAAAATGCTGCCGGTACGAGTGAAAATTTTCAGAAATCCCATCACAGCACCAATCCAGCTTAGAGTCACATATCATTCCATTTAATACTACTAATGCAAGCGAATTACCATATATTATTTTACCCGAATATAATATAAAAGTTTTACTTGATTCTGGTTCGACGAAATCGTTCATTGACCCAGATATAGCTCATAAGTTTTTTCCTAGCTTAATAAGAAACGACCCATTTGTCGTATCTACAGTATTTCAAAAGTCGGCACATAAGTTTAGTGCGTGCATTCCCGCTTCAAAAATATTCAATTTGCAAAAGAATAAAACCTTGAAATTTTTTCTATTCAAGTTTCATAATGTCTTCAGAGGATTGATTGGATTAGATAGTTTGAAATCGTTACAAGCAACTATTGATTTCGATAAAGGATATTTGATTACGCCACACTCAAAAATAAAATTGCTTTTTCAAAAAACACAAACGGACCTTAACTTAATAAAAATCGATGCTAGATCGGAACAAATTATCAAAATAAAAACATCTATAAGTAATGGCGAGATTATCATTCCGCACCACAAATTTCACAACTGTGAAATACCGGAATGCCTCACAATTGCAAAAAACGGGTATGCTTTGACAACTATTCTGAATAATACTGTAGATAATGTAACTTTAGATTTTTCGGAACCTATACTCGTAGAAAAGTTTGATCGTAAACATATTCAAGAAGCAGAACTTCATAATTTCGAAGAATTTCCTAATGACTATTTGAATGTATCGAAAATTAGAATAGATCACTTAAATCAAGAAGAACGTAATGAAATACTCAAGTTGTGTAAGGAATTCGCAGATATATTTTATAATGATGATGACCCATTAACTTTTACTAACCGTATTAAACATCAAATAAAAACTGTAGACGAACTACCAGTATATTCAAAGTCCTATCGTTATCCATTCATTCATAAACAAGAGGTAGAAAATCAAATCAAGAAAATGTTGGACCAAAATATTATAAGACCAAGTAGTTCCCCGTGGTCGTCTCCTATATGGGTCGTACCAAAAAAGTCTGATGCTTCGGGTAAACAAAAGTGGAGAGTGGTGGTTGATTATCGTAAGCTCAACGAAAAAACTGTTGATGATAAGTACCCTCTCCCCAACATAACTGACCTTCTCGATAAATTGGGAAAATGCCAGTATTTTACTACTCTTGATCTGGCCAGTGGCTTTCACCAGATCGAGATGGATGACAAGGACGTAGAAAAAACAGCTTTTAATACGGAAAACGGGCATTATGAATATCTGCGCATGCCCTTTGGGCTTAAAAACGCGCCAGCCACTTTTCAAAGAATTATGGATAACATTTTACGTGGAATCCAGAACGAGAAGTGTCTAGTGTACTTGGACGATATAATCGTTTTTTCGACATCGTTACAAGAACACCTAGAAAGGCTGAGATGTGTTTTTCAAAGGTTACGAGACTCCAACTTTAAGATACAACTTGACAAATCCGAGTTTTTGCGAAAAGAAGTAGCATACTTGGGTCACGTTGTGACTCCTGAGGGCGTTAAACCCAACCCCGATAAAATACGATCAATTAAACAATTCCCAGTACCGAATAGTACGAAACAAATAAAAGGTTTCTTAGGATTACTTGGGTATTATCGTAGGTTTATAAACAACTTCGCGAAAATTACAAAGCCGCTCACTAAGTGTCTCAAGAAAGGAGCTAAGATCGAGCATAATCAAGAATTTTTAGACTGTTTTAATATGTGCAAGAACCTGCTAATCAATGAACCGATATTACAATATCCGGACTTTTCAAAACCTTTTGTTTTGACGACGGACGCAAGTAATTTTGCTTTGGGCGCTGTTCTGTCTCAAGGGCCAATTGGTAGTGATCTACCTATCGGCTATGCGTCTCGTACCTTGAACGATTCGGAACAGAATTATTCAACTATCGAGAAAGAATTACTTGCGATAGTTTGGGCCACAAAATATTTTCGCCCGTATTTGTTTGGCAGAAAATTCGACATTGTAACTGACCATAAACCTCTGGAATGGCTTTTTTCTCTGAAAGACCCGAACTCGAAACTCACCAGATGGCGAATAAAATTAGAGGAGTATGACTATAATATCAAATATAAAAAAGGAAAGCTAAATTCAAACGCAGACGCACTGTCCCGCGTAGAAATTCATACTAAAACAGTTTCGGACGAAATAGAAGACCTAGTGAGAGACCTTTCAACACAACCAACTAACCCTGAGAATGAACAAATAATCCGAGACATTTTTGACTCGACCGATGTTAATAAACAACGTGACTTAGACCAAATTTCCATGCAAGTACAAGTAGACGAATCCATTCGAGACGTAGAACAAGGAAATAATGGACAAGACGACGAAAATGACACGATACACTCTAATGCAGAACAACACCCTGTAGTAGGTATTCCAACATCAGACTCACCAGTAAACTACGGTCAAAATCAAATCATTATATCAACAGTGTTACATTCTCCTGCCAAGCCAAAAATCACCATTTTATTCGAAAGAAAACAGCGCATTAAAATGCAAATTTCCGAAAACAACTTTGAAAATGATATTATTCGATTAATCAAGGAATATATTGCACCAAATGTCCAATATCACATTTATTTCGAAAATCCAAATATTTACGAGAGATTTTCTGTAGTTTTACAAACTAATTTCAAATGGCCTTCCATTAAATTCAAAAAATGCAACAAATTATTAATTGACGTGACAGACAAAAACGACATAGAGGAATTGATCAAAAATTATCATGAAAGCAAATCAAACCACCGCGGAATCGATGAAACCTTCAACAGAATCAAAGACAAATATTATTGGCCCCATATCAAGGAATCAGTACAAACATATATCAATAACTGTGAAATTTGTCAGCAAAGTAAATATGAACGACACCCTGTACGAATGACAATGAACATTACACCAACAGCGTCAAAACCTTTTGAAATAATTCATTTAGATACATTCACCCTCGAACAGTCAAAATTTCTAACTATTGTTGATAGCTTTTCAAAATACGCTCAAGCATATTATTTGAACTCGTCCTGTGGCACTGAAATTGTCGATAATCTGATTAATTTCTTTTCACATCATGGTACCCCTAAACAAATAGTAGTTGACAACGGCACTGAGTTCAAAAACTCTGTGGTAACAGAACTCTTAAAATTACACAAAATTGACACTCACTTTTGTAGTCCAAATCACCCTCAATCCAATGGAATTGTCGAAAGATTACACTCGACGTTGATTGAACATATTCGGATATTAAATACAAAAGGATTCTTGAAAACTCCAATCAGAAAGAAAATAACTTATGCAATTTTAGCCTATAATCATTCTGTACACTCCGCAACAAAATTCAAACCTATTGATATAATTAATGGACATATTACAGATAACAATCCTTTTAATATGGAGATTGATCAGATATTGGTGAATGACTATATCAATGATCATAGAGAAAAATCGAAATTACTGTATTCCAAAATTAATTCAGACCTCATCACGCTCAAAACCAAGACTATAGAAAAACTCAATGTTAACCGAGACAAACCCGAAATATTTCAACCAGAACAGAAAACCTTCGTGAAGAAACATATTAGACAAAAACAAGCGAATAAATTCAACAAATCTACACAATTGAAAACGGCCAATAACGACTCGAAAACAGCTTCGACTTCAACACAAGAAAAAATACATATGGACAATTTAAAACGCCCACTGAAACAGACATATACTTTCAAAAAATAAAAACGTTTCGTCTCTGTTATTTCAGAATCCCGGGGATCCTCGGCCTCCAGGAAAAAATTCAACTCCAAAAGCTAGAAAATAATCCAGGCCTTATTCCAGTTAAACTCGGAACAGCCAAAGTCGAACAATATACACATACACTTATTCATTATTATGATATGAATCCCATAATTTCTGAAATCGGGAAATTAAGATCAAAATCTCAAAATCTTACTAGCCTTATTCTAACCAATAAAGATTATTCTTTCGATACATCAAACTATCTAAAAATCCTACAATTTACTGAAGAAAAAGTTGAGACAAAATTGAAAAATATACTTCCACATCATAATATTCACAAAAGAGGCTTAATTGACGGTCTGGGCTCAATCTTCAAGTCCGTTACTGGCAATTTAGATGCCTATGATGGTCAACGGTATGAACAATTGATTTCTCAACTAGAATCAAATCAAAAACAAATTGTTTCAAATATGGGTAAACAATATTCTCTATCTCTGAATGTCATAGATAAATTTAATAAAACAATCCAAAGGATCAATCATAATGAGCAATTGATTACTTCAAAATTGAACCAAATAGCACTGATAGTCGAAAGTCATACATATAGAGAGAATTCAATGCTAATAAAAGATATCCTCAATCAAATTATAAATATGTACGAAATAATTAACTCCATCCTTCAGGACATTGAAAATTCCATCACATTTTCGAAAATACAAGTTATGCATCCGAGCATTATTTCAATAAATGAGCTGTTTACAGAATTGAAAAAATTGAATAACCAAACTGAATCTAAACAATTACCATTCGCAGTAACATTCAATAATACAGAATATTTTGAGAGACTGATCAAAATCGATAGCTATTTACTCAATAATAAAATCACATATATTCTTCATATTCCAATAACGTTTCCTTTTGATTTCGAATTATATCACTTTTATTCAACACCAGTATATTCAAAGGGTCAGTTTAAGGCAATCATTCCAAAGAATAAATTTTTGATAAAAAACGAGATGTACTTTGCATTCCTGAGTGATACTTGCAAAGAAATCCTTCCTCGATGGTACATTTGCGACAAACAAGAACTACGAGAAGTCGAAGACGGTCCCTGCGAAATCCAACTGCTTAATATCAAAAACACCTCCACATGCCACCAGACTCGGGTCCATTTGAGCAGACCACTGCTGAACCACCTCGACGCATCCAATCAATGGATTGGATTATTCCCATCCGAATCAACCACGAAGCTCAGATGCCATAGACAAGAAGAAATTCGGAAACTGATTGGCACATTCCTCATCGAAATTCCTATGGGTTGCCAATTCACCACCGATCAGTTCACCATAACAAACGAACAACAATATTCAAATCCAAATCAGCCAATCCTGTTCCCCGATTTAGACACTGCCATCACGATGTCACCAAAAACCAATATCGACATCGAGTTAGAAGACCTCCGATTAGACGAACTGCAAGAAATCCGGACCCAAGTGATAGAAAATCAACCCGATTTTCACTTCAACGGGATTCCTCCCTATGTCCCCAGTGCCTGGACAATCATCATATATGGACTTCTAGTTGCTGCCGCATGCTACCTAGGATACAAGAAGATAGCCAATAGGGTTCGAGCTGCAACAACCCCAGAGTTAGACCACCGCGATGTTCGTCTTCCTCTCTAACCCTCGGAAGCCGAAACTATGGGGGGAGGAATTATGTCGCCACTCAACATAGGTTCCCACAAGAAGATGCTGACATTGCTGATCCCACAGTTTGGATTCCCTGAATCCACCGTTTCCATGAAATCAGCAAGATCGTCGTGTACCCAGCGAGAGCCGTTCTGCAGTCAGTTCTTAACTCAACTTCGTATGTTAAACATCTCTTGTACATAATTTGTCAATCATACGTGTATACGAAAAATAAAGTTTTTAAAAAGGGACTTCGAGCTATCGGAAATATTATTCGTGTTTATATTTGAGGTAACGCTGGCTTCGTTCAACATATTTTCGACAATGCAGTGTTGCCGCTTCTATCGAAAAGTAGCAACAACTTTGTTATTCCAAATAGAATTTTCTGTATCTTATTATATTTTAGATTCTCCCTGAAGAGCTGATTTCATCGGTGCATCACACTTGGGGTCTAGCGGGAATTATTACAGAGATATAGGGTGTTCAAAATCGAGATTTTTCAACATTTGGATGTTTTCGTGTAGAAACTATTTATTATCGGTCAAAACGGCTTTCATGTCCCTATCCTCTGTTCTGATTTACTATCTGCTACTGACGTTTAATTGGAACCGATACAGGGTGGTTCAGACCTCACCCTGTATCTGTTCCAATTAAATGTCAGTAGATAGTAAATCGAAAGTCAATATAGGGGGCATGTAAGCCGTTTTGACCGCTACAAAGAGATCGTAAAGTTGGGAATTCTCGATATGAGCACCCTATATATTTCTGAAATCATTACCGCTAAGCCCGAGGCTAGACCCCAAATGTGATACATCGATGAAATCAGTTCTTCAGGGAGAATCTAAAATCATAAACAAGACACACAAAGTCATCTCCACTTGACTTTGTGTGTCTTGTTTATGAATCTATTCACTCCACTTTGAGATACCATTGACTTTTACCATAGAGAATCTAAAATGTGTTCAATAGATATAATCTCGAATATAATTCAATGTTCGTCGTGGCATATAGCCAGGAAAGTAATTGTTTTCTATTGAATAAACTGAAAAAGAGTTGATATTCTCATCACATAGAGAATGCGAATTAAATATATATAATATATATAAATATATATCCATTTTTGTATGTTCATAATTTATCTGAGAATATTCCTTTTCAACAAAGTTGTTGCTACTTTTCGATAGAAGCGGGAATACTGCATTGTCGAAAATATTTTACACGAAGAGAGCTTAATTTCAAAAATAAGTATGCACATTTTCATAAATTTCTTTGCAAGTCATTCTCATTTCAGACAATGTCGCCATATTGATTTTTAAAAAATGTCTCCTGCGCCGAGATGTCATAGAAAAGAAATAAATTCTTGACGTGGGTCTATTTCTGGTAAAACGGAAAGTAAATTTCAATTGTTTTATTAAGGGTTTTGAGGTTTTGAGGAACTATAGATATATATCTGCGATTCAAATGTCAAATGTCTATAACATGAAAACAACTGAATGACGTCCTGGCTAATGATTTTGTTGTCACACTGTATACACCCGGTTTTGTTCAATCTAAATAAATTCGCCGTTTTTATATGCCAAATGAAAAACCGACCCTGTATTCTTATTTGCTTCCTCATACTTCTGATAGATTGTGTAACGAATGACGTATGACATTACTCACCAAGTAATTTATTCGGGATGATAAAAAGAAATATGAATCAGTTCAATCAGTTTGCGAACGGCTTTCGGTTGGAGCGGACGTAGTAATATTTAATTATCATCGTAATTCAATTAGTGAATATACTTTTTCGTTTTGTATACCGGGTGTTGTGTGAATTTCAGTGCAGACTGCAGTGATAATTATCGTAATTTGACAGTGAATTCAAACTACTGAGTTTTGTTGTGTATTTTATGATGCGGTTAGGAAAAGTGGAGTTAGATGAAAAGTGGAGATATAAATGAAAAGTGAATTAATCGAATCTGTTGAGAATATTCGGCAGAATTTTGGATTTTTAGAAGGATGACACTGCGTCTATAAGTTGGCTCTGAAATAGTATATTAAATATGTGAGTACCAAGATTTTGTGAAACATATTTCTCTATGGTTTCTGTAGTATAATTTTTGTAGTAATGTGCAGTTCATATTTGAGATTACACTCTCTCAGTTCAATATATTTCGACAATGCAGTGTTGCCACTTCTATCGAATTTTTTGTGTCGAAACTATTTATTATCGGTCAAACCGGCTTTTATATCCCTATATAAACTTTACTAACAACTGAAATTCAATTGGGACATTACAGGGTTGTTCAAGATTCAGTATTCTGGTCACCCTGTATCTATTCCAAATAAATGTCAGTAGATACAAGATCAAAATTCAAGATATAGGAATATGGAAGCCGTTTTGACCGATGATGGAATACTTTCGACACAATAAAATTCTAAAGTTGAAATATCTCTATTTATAACACCCTATATATCTCTGTAATTATTCCCACTAGACACCAAATGCGATATATCGATGAGATCAGCTCTCCAAAGGCAATTTAAAAATTCAATGAAATAACAAAGTTGCTGCTACTTTTCGATAGAAGCGGCGACACTGCATTGTCGAAAATATTCAAAACGAAGAGAGCGAAATTTCGAATTTAAGCATGCACATTTTCATGAATTTCTCTGCAACTCATTCTCATTCTAGACAGTGCCGTGTGTTTTCCATTAAAATGATCAATGACGTCACAGTGTCGCCATATTGATTTTGGAATATTGTCTCCTGTGCCGCAATTTCCAAAAACAATGTCCACTTGTGAGATGTCATAGGAAAGAAATAAATTGTTGACCTGGGAACGGGAAGAAATTTTCAATTGTTCTATCAAGGAAAATATGGGTTATCGAGGAACTATAGATATACAGGGTGTCAATTTGAAAACTTCCCACCCTTAATATCTCCCTCCAAGTCGATAATATGGAAAAACGAAAAGACAGGTCGATTTTATTTTCGAGGGGGACATGGTTCTAAAATATTTTCAGCCCCGCGGCGTTGCCGCTTCTAACGAAAAGAATACAGGGTGGTTCAAGATTCAGACTTTTGATCACCCTGTATTTGTTTCAAATAAATGTCAGTAGATAGTAAATCAAAAGTTGAGATAGGGACATAAAAGCCGTTTTGACCAATAATGAATAGTTTCGACTCAAAAAAATCCTAAAGTTGTAAAATCTCGATTTTGAACACCCTATATCTCTGTAATCATTCCTGCTAGACCCCAAGTGATGAAATCAGCTTTTCAGTGAGAATCTAAAAATGCAATAAAATACAGGGTGTTCCATTTGAAATAACAAAGTTGTTGCTTCTTTTCGTTAGAAGCGGCAACGCCGCGGGGCTGAAAATATTTTAGAACCATGTCCCCCTCGAAAATAAAATCGACCTGTCTTTTCGTTTTTCCATATTATCGACTTGGAGGGAGATATTGAGGGTGGGAAGTTTTCAAATTGACACCCTGTATATTTACGATTCAAATGTCAAATGTCTATAATATAATACCAACTGAATGACTTCCTGGCCAATGATTTTATGGTCACACTGTATATACACCCGGTTTAGTTCAATCTCAATAAAGGCGCCGTGATTTGTAGGACACTTCATTTCAGAACTCTACATTTGTGATGCCGTACCAGATAGGCTCATGAAATATGGAGATTTAGATAAGTTGTAATGACCTTCTAAATTGTTACTCCCCAAATTCATTTCGTAGTTCTATTCTTCTTCGAATATTCTTTCATGAAAAACGACTTTCATCGATTCACTAAATTACAGGAAAGCAATATTCGTTGTTTCAATGAAGCAGTGCTCTTAGAAGGGTGAACTCATGTTTTCTTCCACATCTGTATATGGCGCAATTAGAAAGTCACAATACTAATTCATGTTTTTTTTTAGGATATTCCAGGAACAATGCAAACCATCGAAAATGTCTCAGAATCTCAGAACCTGTATTTGAAAAAACTCCGTATTCGCTTGTGGAACACTTCACTTCAAAACTCTACAATTGTGATGCCGTACCAGATAGGATAATGAAAAATGGATATTTCTGAGATAAGTTACCTTTGAAAATGTCTCTCCTCAATCTCATTACGTAGTTATATTCTTCTTCGAACATTCTTTCATGAAAAAACGACTTTTATCGATTCACTAAATTATTTATTTATTCAGTCGAATATTTAGTCGACATTCATTGATGTGAGTGTATGGAATCACGTCAGGTACCCTTACGAGGAGAGTGTATCAACTTTGGCGATCGTAATGCCTCTCTACAAAGGAGGGTGTCGCCTTCAAGAGTTAGGTATAAACAGTGGTTTTATACCAGTTCTTTTCCAAATTATTCATGCCCTACAGGAAAGCAACAGTCGTTGTTTCAATGAAGCAGTGCTCATAGAAGGGTGGACTCATAGAAGGGTGGACTCATGTTTTCTATCACATCTGTTCATTAAAGTCATATGGCGCAATTAGAAAATCATAATACTAATTCATGTTTTTTTTTGATATTCCAGGAACAATGCAAACCATCGCAGATGTCTCAGAATCCCAGAACCTCCATTTGCAAGAACTCCTTATTCGCTTGTGGGACACTTCACTTCAAAACTCTACAATTGTGATGCCGTACCAGATAGGCTAATGAAATATGGAGATTTTTGAGATAAGTTACCTTTAAAAATGTCTCTCCTCAATCTCATATTCTTCTCCGAACATTCTTTCATGAAAAAACGACTTTTATCGATTCACTAAATTATTTATTTATTCAGTCGAATATTTAGTCGACATTCATTGATGTGAGTGTATGGAATCACGTCAGGTACCCTTACGAGGGGAGTGTATCAACTTTGGCGTTCGTAATGCCTCTCTACAAAGGAGGGTGTCGCCTTCAAGAGTTAGGTATAAACAGTGGTTTTATACCAGTTCTTTTCCAAATTATTCATGCCCTACAGGAAAGCAACAGTCGTTGTTTCAATGAAGCAGTGCTCATAGAAGGGTGGACTCATGTTTTCTATCACATCTGTTCATTATAGTCATATGGCGCAATTAGAAAATCATAATACTAATTCATGTTTTTTTTTAGGATATTCCAGGAACAATGCAAACCATCGCAGATGTCTCAGAATCCCAGAACCTCCACTTGCAAGAACTCCTTATTCGCTTGTGGGACACTTCACTTCAAAACTCTACAATTGTGATGCCGTACCAGATAGGCTAATGAAATATGGAGATTTTTGAGATAAGTTACCTTTAAAAATGTCTCTCCTCAATCTCATATTCTTCTCCGGACATTCTTTCATGAAAAAACGACTTTTATCGATTCACTAAATTATTTATTTATTCAGTCGAATATTTAGTCGACATTCATTGATGTGAGTGTATGGAATCACGTCAGGTACCCTTACGAGGGGAGTGTATCAACTTTGGCGTTCGTAATGCCTCTCTACAAAGGAGGGTGTCGCCTTCAAGAGTTAGGTATAAACAGTGGTTTTATACCAGTTCTTTTCCAAATTATTCATGCCCTACAGGAAAGCAACAGTCGTTGTTTCAATGAAGCAGTGCTCTTAGAAGGGTGGACTCATGTTTTCTACCACATCTGTTCATTATAGTCATATGGCGCAATTAGAAAATCATAATACTAATTCATGTTTTTTTCAGGATATTCCAGGAATAATGCAAACCATCGCAGATGTCTCAGAATCCCAGAACCTGTATTTGAAAGAACTCCTTATTCGCTTGTGGAACACTTCACTTCAAAACTCTACAATTGTGATGCCGTACCAGATAGGCTAATGAAATATGGATATTTCTGAGATAAGTTACCTTTAAAAATGTCTCTCCTAAATCTCATTTAGTAGTTATATTCTTCTTCGAACATTCTTTCATGAAAAAACGACTTTTATCGATTCACTAAATTATTCATTTATTCAGTCGAATATTTTGTCGACATTCATTGATGTGAGTGTATGGAATCACGTCAGGTACCCTTACGAGGGGAGTGTATCAACTTTGGCGTTCGTAATGCCTCTCTACAAAGGAGGGTGTCGCCTTCAAGAGTTAGGTATAAACAGTGGTTTTATACCAGTTCTTTTCCAAATTATTCATGCCCTACAGAAAAGCAACAGTCGTTGTTTCAATGAAGCAGTGCTCTTAGAAGGATGGACTCATGTTTTCTACCACATCTGTTTATTATAGTCATATGGCGCAATTGAAAAATCATAATACTAATTCATGTTTTTTTTAGGATATTCCAGGAACAATGCAAACCATCGCAGATGTCTCAGAATCCCAGAACCTGTATTTGCAAGAACTCCTTATTCGCTTGTAAGACACTTCACTTCAAACCTCTACAATTGTGATGCCGTACCAGATAGGCTGATGAAATATGGAGATTTTTGAGATAAGTTACCTTTGAAAATGTCTCTCCTCGATCTCATTTAGTATTTCTATTCTTCTCCGATTATTCTTTCATGAAAAAACGACTTTTATCGATTCACTAAATTATTTATTTATTCAGTCGAATATTTAGTCGACATTCATTGATGTGAGTGTATGGAATCACGTCAGGTACCCTTACGAGGGGAGTGTATCAACTTTGGCGTTCGTAATGCCTCTCTACAAAGGAGGGTGTCGCCTTCAAGAGTTAGGTATAAACAGTGGTTTTATACCAGTTCTTTTCCAAATTATTCATGCCCTGCAGAAAAGCAACAGTCGTTGTTTCAATGAAGCAGTGCTCTTAGAAGGGTGAACTCATGTTTTCTTCCACACCTGTATATTACAATCATATGGCGCAATTAGAAAATCATAATACTAATTCATGTTGTTTTTTTCAGGATATTCCAGGAATAGTGCAAACCATCGCAGATGTCTCAGAATCCCAGAACCTGTATTTGCAAGAACTCCTCATTCGCTTGTGGGACACTTCACTTAATAACTCTAGATAGGCTAATGAAATATGGAGATTTTTGAGATAAGTTAACCTTTAAAAATGTCTCTTCAATCTCATTTTGTAGTTATATTCTTATTCGAACATTCTTTCATGAGAAAACGACTTTTATCGATTCACTAAATTATTTATTCATTCAGTCGAATATTTAGTCGACATTCATTGATGTGAGTGTATGGAATCACGTCAGGTACCCTCACGAGGGGAGTGTATCAACTTTGGCGTTCGTAATGCCTCTCTACAAAGGAGGGTGTCGCCTTCAAGAGTTAGGTATAAACAGTGGTTTTATACCAGTTCCCTTCCAAATTATTCATGTCCTATAGGAAAGCAACAGTCGTTGTTTCAATGAAGCAGTGCTCTTAGAAGGGTGGACTCATGTTTTCTACCACATCTGTTTATTATAGTCATATGGCGCAATTAAAAAATCATAATACTAATTCATGTTTTTTTTAGGATATTCCAGGAACAATGCAAACCATCGCAGATGTCTCAGAATCCCAGAACCTGTATTTGCAAGAACTCCTCATTCGCTTGTGGGACACTTCACTTCAAAACTCTACAATTGTGATGCCGTACCAGATAGGCTAATGAAATATGGAGATTTTTGAGATAAGTTACCTTTAAAAATGTCTCCCCAATCTCATATTCTTCTCCGAACATTCTTTCATGAAAAAACGACTTTTATCGATTCACTAAATTATTTATTCATTCAGTCGAATATTTAGTCGACATTCATTGATGTGAGTGTATGGAATCACGTCAGGTACCCTTACGAGGGGAGTGTATCAACTTTGGCGTTCGTAATGCCTCTCTACAAAGGAGGGTGTCGCCTTCAAGAGTTAGGTATAAACAGTGGTTTTATACCAGTTCTTTTCCAAATTATTCATGCCCTACAGAAAAGCAACAGTCGTTGTTTCAATGAAGCATTGCTTTTAGAAGGGTGGACTCATGTTTTCTATCACATCTGTTTATTATAGTCATATGGCGCAATGAGAAAATCATAATACTAATTCATGTTTTTTTTTTAGGATATTCCAGGAACAATGCAAACCATCGCAGATGTCTCAGAATCCCAGAACCTCCATTTGCAAGAACTCCTTATTCGCTTGTGGGACACTTCACTTCAAAACTCTACAATTGTGATGCCGTACCAGATAGGCTAATGAAATATGGAGATTTTTGAGATAAGTTACCTTTAAAAATGTCTCTCCTCCATCTTATATTCTTCTCCGAACATTCATTCATGAAAAAACGACTTTTATCGATTCACTAAATTATTTATTTATTCAGTCGAATATTTAGTCGACATTCATTGATGTGAGTGTATGGAATCACGTCAGGTACCCTTACGAGGGGAGTGTATCAACTTTGGCGTTCGTAATGCCTCTCTACAAAGGAGGGTGTCGCCTTCAAGAGTTAGGTATAAACAGTGGTTTTATACCAGTTCTTTTCCAAATTATTCATGCCCTACAGGAAAGCAACAGTCGTTGTTTCAATGAAGCAGTGCTCTAAGAAGGGGGGACTCATGTTTTCTACCACATCTGTTCATTATAGTCATATGGCGCAATTAGAAAATTATAATACTAATTCATGGTTTTTTTAGGATATTCCAGGAACAATGCAAACGATCGCAGATGTCTCAGAATCTCAGATCCTGTATTTGCAAGAACTTCTTATTCGCTTGTAGGACACTTCACCAGAAATCTACATCATATTTCCTAGGAACATTTTTTCAAATAATGATTGAAACAAGTTGAGATTCATCCAACTACTAAAGGCAAGGATGGAAATGAAAAACATTCAGGTTTTCCAGGCTGAAGAAGATGGTGACAGGCTGATTGTAATTATACTCCTATCGCGAAGGCATCTGATTTTGAATGACTGTATAACATTCTGGGAACTGGAAAAACATCAGATATAGTTTCTTTAAGAACACCTCAATATTTCCAAAGGGGGGGAGGACATTAAAGAAAAGCATGGTGTAATACTTTCTTCAAAACACAATTAAAATAATTCTACATGCCGCTGTTGTTTCAAAGTTGAGAAGAGCACAGAATATCACTTTATAAACACTCCACAAAACATAGACGAGAAACACATATTGTACTGATATAATAATATGTTATGAGAATATATGTCATGAAGTTGTATGAAATTGAAATTCAGGTACCTACCTGGTCCTAGTGTTGCATTCTTGAACAATGTTTCCATTTATACAGTCTCTATTTGGAAATAGTGACATCAGTAAATGTCAATCAGACCTTCCTTTACATCAAGAAAATCGTTTTTTTTATTCAAATATCGGTGAATTCTCAACTACTTGAAAATTTTAATAGGGAAGGGGCAATTATACTCCATCAGCCTGGAATTTATGGAAGGATTAATTATTCTTACTTTTCTGTCCCTTATTGTATAGAAGTATAAAGGAACCCAATTAGCTGTGAAAAACATCCGAACAACAAGAGAATTATAATAAGTAGGCCTTCCTTTTAGGAAGATGAACCACGTCTTATTATATATTATATAGTCATTACCTTGTAAAACGACCGAACTCGTAGCCTACTAATTGAATGGCAGTCTTACCTGAAAAAAAAACAACAGAATTAATATGAAGACTTCAGAATGACAGACTAATAACGTGGCATGAAAATATGTATGATTATAAGAGAATTTTCGTACAAAAGCTTCAAACTTCAATTCTCGTTATCAACGAGAGAAGAAGTTACAGATTTTCAGACACCCTATGTGGATACAGAGTGACAATTTAGAAATTTCCCACAGTCAATACATATATTCTTTCCAACGAATAATTTGAGAAATCGAAAAAACTGATAGATATCAATTTCAAGGGGCACACCTATGAGGGGTAGATGTGACCCTTACCTTACATCAAAAAATGATAAACTAGGGTACTGCTGAAAAGAGTTTTTTTATGTTCTGATTCCGACGAAAAAGTATAGGAATTGGTGTTCTTCTTAAATGTCTGGAGGTTATAAGCCTCGGGGAACACCTCCCTTGGCAATGTGTTCCCCTCGCTGTTCGTTGGATGATCGAGTCTTTGGAAAGAGATGTTCTGCAGGTCTCCAAAGTGACTACGAAGGGGTGCGAAGCCTCAACTCGACGGGTTAATCTCGTGGAGACTGCCAAGGGAGGAACAATTGTTGATATTTCAGAAGAGCATCGTCCATGAAAGTATCTATGAAATAGAGCCAGATCGCCAACTTTTCTACGGTGTTTCAGATAAGTGAGTGAGTTTGTGAGCGAGACATCACCCACGAAACGGATTGCCCTATTTTTGACAGAATCCAACAGTTTCAGGGTATGTATGGGTGCTGCACTCTAAATATGGGACCAGTATTCCAGGACAGGTCGGATCTGTGCCTTATAGATCATAAGCAGCTGACTGGAAGTGAAATAGCTCCTGGCCCGAAACAAAAAACCAAGTTTTTCGGATGCACTTTTAGCAATTGATCCCAAGAAAGGTTATTGCTGATAGTGATACCAAGCATCGAAATGGACGTCTTCAAAGGTATGATTACTCCTGACAAGCTTATGTTGGGCACAGTGAGATCGGCTTTTCTACAGAAAAGGCATGCTTGTGTTTTGTTTGCATTGAAATCTACCAAGTTATTGGATCCCCATTCGAGAATTGTTGCCAAGTCCATATTTATGTTGTCAACATTTCTCCCTCGTTCGTTTCTGATTTGCCTGGCTGGTATTGGAGCCCTGGAAGAAAAGGCGGTATGGAGGGTACTATCATCCGCGAAGCTGTGTACTGGACATGAAGTTGCTTCCAACATAATGTGCATCTTGACCCCCTTTCCTAAGGCTCTAAGGGTATGATATTGGCCTATCTTCTCGATTCTTCATATTATTTACTGAAAAGAAGATATATTAATGGTGGCAAGGCGTTTATCGGAAACTGCTCAACAGAAGATGATAAACTAGGCTAGGTACCGTTGGAAAGTGAATTGAGGGCCCTTCAAAATGATATGCCACTTGACTTCCCTTCCCATTTGAGATTCTAAGGGTAACAGCTACCCCTTCTAGAAGGTTGAACCAAGAGGGCTAAAAATAGTCATTCAAAGTGCTCCCCTCGAAAACAAAAATCTACCCCTCTGCTTGAATCTTAATTTTATTTACTGGAAGGAAGATATTGAGGGTGAGATTTCAAAATGTCATCCTGTATGTATGTCCGTTCGATTAGCTGATGTTGACGGAAGTTCAAAGCAATCTCTGGAGTTGAACTACTGCAGGAAACTAAGTTGAACTTCGAATATCGATCGCGAAGTTGGCACCACGAAATCACATCACCCTGAAAGCCCTAGTCTTTGATTGGCACTAGTGGATATACGAGGTAACAACTACACGAATATACAAAGTGATAAGATAACTCTCGATTGCGCTAGTCGAGAAGCAATTTAACATCAACCAAACATATGTTAGAACTAGAACTCACGCGTAGAGATGAAATAGTACATTATACATCAAGGGACAGAAATGCAAGATTTTTTCCAAGGTGCAATTTGTAGCTCGAGGGCGAAGTCCGATAGACTCAAGCCTGTATTTTCTCTAGAAAGGCGGAACTCAGTATGCCCGATATTGTAATGTCTGGCTCCACCATCCCCACCAAGCCCACCATATCTATGCTCGGTATTTCCATCAGCAACACTCTTTCATGGGATAATCATGTCAGATCCATCGCAAAAGCTGCTTCACAAAAACTCGGATTCTTGTTCCGTGCGAAAAGCTACTTTACACCTCAA
The DNA here is from genome assembly GCA_918026855.4 of Phaedon cochleariae. Taxonomy (NCBI): domain Eukaryota; kingdom Metazoa; phylum Arthropoda; class Insecta; order Coleoptera; family Chrysomelidae; genus Phaedon; species Phaedon cochleariae. The sequence goes on from OU896719.1 coordinate 37,392,803, forward strand.
CAGCTTCTCATGATCTACAAAGCGCAGATACGGCCTGTTCTAGAATACTGTTCCCACATATGGGGTTCAGCACCAAAACATACACTGATGCTCTTAGATTCCATCCAGAGAAGAGCCATTCGCCTGGTGGGTGACGCCACACTCACTCACTCTTTGACATCATTGGAACATCGTAGAAAGGTCGGCGACCTTTCACTTTTCTATCGATACTTCCACGGGAAATGTTCTTCGGAAATCTCTGCTATCATCCCTTCACTAGCAATACCAATCAGACGAACTAGACAAGCCCAGTCAGCACATCCTTTCGTTGTCAACCTCGAAAGATGTCGAACAGCACTTTATCAAGACTCCTTCATCCATAGAACGGCTAGGCTCTGGAATTCATTGCCTGTGGAAGTGTTCCCATCAACATATAATCTCCAAAAGTTCAAAAAAAATTCCAATACCTACCTCCTGTCCCTATCCTCCCAAGGAACGCACGATGTTCTTTGAACATTATAGGGATTCCCTTTCGTGCGCTCCAAGCGATAAAAAAAAAATAAGATACAAAGCACCGAGGGAAAAATAGCATTCTGTCCTGAGGTGTATATATACTATTTTGTACGCTGGCGAAAACACAAAAATTAAGAAAGAATAAAAATTTGGTCATAATTAGTAGTAGTATAGTTTGTGGAATTCGTATCTTGACAACATGTATCTTGTTGCCAACCCGTGGTGACAGCAACTATCACACTGAAATTTATGAAAGCAGCTCTGAAAATAGTTAGCGGTTATGGAACAAGAAATCGAGGGAAAATCCCAAGAAACTATCGATACTGCTTCTGCAGTTATTCTCAACTTGCTACCAGTGAGATCTAGAAATCTGTATGATGCAGCTTATACTCGCTTCAGGGAAGGATGTTTCGAAAAGAAAGCGCAGAGCTATGCGGAAAATGTAAAGTTGGTACCCAGCGAGCACAAAAACATCTCAGAGATGTTAAAAGTACGAGATTTCGAGACATTGAGATTGAACCTCCACTGCGATGTTCTGTTCACACATGAATAGAACTATTATAGAACAGCCAATGTCCGCCGCAGGCGGCAATTATCGAGATGTCCTTGATATGTCACAAAACTACCTTCTCCCTAGTTCTTTTTAAAGCCTTCTCATGGACACAAAAACATTTTCAACGCGTCTTGCGCAAAGTTAAATCGCTGTAAAAAAAACATTTTTGAGGTACTTTTCTGAAGACTTTTGTCAAAATGAACTTTTGCATTAGGATTCCATTTTCCTTGAATGAAAAAATGCATTAAAAATAGATTGAACATAAAAATATTTTCTTGATATGAAATTACCTTCTTAATCGGTTTCTGAGTAGTGCTTACTACACACAGACATATAATTGGAAATAGGTTTCCCAATTTTTGAAATGTTCTCCACAATGCATAATTTTGCAACTGCGGAGAAGCTGTGTATTGATAAATTCGTATACTTTTATATATTATTATATTGATTACACTGAGGCACCGAACAACACATCTGCTTGCATCTGATGGTCATTATTACAAACTAAATAAGTCTTCTAACACAATAAACTTCACCAAATTCCTTTCTGTTCGTTAGCAGCGTGATGTAAGCGTGACACGCTGCAAACGCGAATGCCAATTGCGAACAAGAAGAACAAAATCGAAAACAAATCAGAATTCATCGTATTGTGACGTAAGCATGAGACGTTGTGGTAGGGCAAACAAAGAAAGGGCACAAAAGAACAGAAACAATACTTTCAATATCCTTCTAAGACCTCTTTGGGAAGTGCATATTACGCCTCAAAAAAACATCCTCATGCCTACATTTCTAAAACATCCCAAAACATCAGGGATACCTCTCAGTAGGCAAACAAAGAAATGCCACAGAAGAACAAAAACAATACTTCAATATCCTTCAAAGTCCTCTTTGGTCAGTGCATATTACGTCTCAAAATAACATCCTCATGCCAACATTTTCAGAACATCCCAAAACATCCCAGGGATGTTTGTGCTCGCTGGGTATAAACTCCCTAGGGAGAAAATATGTCACATTATCTCCCTCTAGGGAATAATGCGAGACTTCTGCCCCTCTTTTGTTACCAGAGAAACTTGCCGCCGGCGTAAAAAAACAATCATAGACAAATAATCAAAAATCATCAAAAAGTTGGTCCAGTTGTTCTTAGAACCATTATCAACTCTCAACTCCGTATTGTAGAAAAGTTTTTTGTAAGGCTCAATAATAGTAAATTGTTTTATTAGGATCAAAAGTGACACTTACTTACAGGTACGCATTGCTACGAAAAAAAATTTAAAATTTATTTTGCACGAAATACAACTTTTTGTACTATTTTTGTACTTGTCTCCTGGTCTATTTCAGTTCCAGGCAACTCATAGGAATATTCCAAGTTGATTCCAAGTATTTTCACGTGCCAAGTAATGTCAATAAGCAAAAAAAAAACGAATTCCATTTCCACGTTTTCCTCTATTATAGCTCCGCGTTATTATGATTGAGTTAGCAACGGAAGATCAATGAAAGCAGAGGAAAATGTTCTTATATGTTTTCCCGATTTTACATGCTAGACTACAAAAAGTAATGCTCATGAAGGACATAGTGATGACGACATTTCCAGCTGTGTTCATGAAGTCATAGAAAAATTCGGCATTTTTTTATCTCTCGGATCGCACAAAAGAAAATCTCTAGTATATTTGTTCAGTAAAGTTTATTCAAATCATAAGCAATTGTATTTCACGTTAGTGAATTTTATTTGAATAGGTATCAATAATAATGATTGTGCTTCAAAATTATCAATTCAATTTTAAAATGCGTCAAACAGTCAGTTCAGGAATTATTGATTGAAATAGAACCATACACCATAGATCAGTGATTCCCAACCAGTGGGTGCAGATGTACATATAGGGGGGTCGCCAACAGGCCCAAAAATTTCGACCAGTGCAAGTTTCAACAACATTGCAATATGTGTAGGTAAATGTTTCTACTTTCTACATTTGGCTTATGCTTATTTATCGGACATCTTCGGTTGGAAACTGGCGACGTCAAGTAAATCTTGAAAACTTTGCAATGTTTGAAAACCTGAGCACCATGGTTGAAGTATCAGAGGCAGGAATTGCGGGGGATCTTAAAGAGGAAATTGGTTATCACCTTGAATCCCTTGAAAATGGAATTCAACTTTATTTTCCCGAGCTGTCTGACCAAGAAGCTGCAGTAGTAAGGAACCCATTCCATATGCCTCGTTAGATATTGCCGACGTTCCTGATGAATTGCAAGATGAATTTTTAGATCTTGAACATGATTCCACAGCACGTGTCCTATTCCAGGAAAAAACGTTGACTGAATTTTGGTGTGCCATATATAGTTTATATCCTAATGTCGCTCTGCTTTCTTTGCGGGTACTAGTACCATTTGCTTCTACCTATCTATGTGAAAGTGGTTTTTCAACTGTTTTGCAAATTAAAACAAAGGCGAGAAATAAACTGGATGTTCAGGATGACATAAGACTGGCTTTGACACAAACTCGAACAAAGAATTTTGAAACTTGTTATGCAGATGTAAGCTCAGTCATCTCATTAACATTATACCAAATAAATAATATGAATGTTATCAAATTATTTTTTTTTATATATTGAATAAGGAGATGTCAATATTTTCAATGGGGAGTCGTTAAGCAAATCCAAAGGGGGTCATGACTGGAAAAAGGTTGGGAACCACTGCCATAGATGAATTTCTTGGTTCAAGCATATTTTAATTAAATGTCATTTGTTTCAATTATGTATATGTATTTTACTTACTGAAAATGTAATTTCAACCGTTTTTTCAGTGTATTTCAGTATTTTGAATATCAATCAATTGTCTTTATTTTACTCATTAAGTATGTGATTTAAAACATGTTCGTTTTCTGATAGTGATTTCAGTACCTTCTTTCTCAGATGTTCGTTTATTAATAAACATCACATTATTTGACGCCAGTTCATTTAATTGTATATGTGTATTGTAAATGTATGAGTACACTTCTTTGAATAAAGCAATCTATCTATCTATCTATCTAATCTATCTATGTATCTATATTTCTATGTTAACTCTGAACAGGAAGCAATGCTATTGTCTCCGTTCAGAAGAATGCAAGCAGATTCCTTGATTCTTCTCTCCTGGTTGTTATCTTCTTCTCCATTGATTTTGATATTATGCTACTCTGCCATATGGCATCTTGTGTTTTTATAGTTGATAAATTTCGGTTATTTATGACGTCAACGCAAAGATCCATCGATCGTACTGTACGTGCGAGAATCAGCGAATAACATCAAACAATAGTAACTAACATTTGCATTCGGTCTATTTGATCAATCGATTAATTAATAAGAGGAACGTTGGAAATGACGCTAAATGGCCGTTGCGGCTAACACAATTCAAAGGTTTGATGTTGCTCTGACGGTTTGCTCTGTACTCTGTAGTTTGTGACGTTTGTGGCTATTTACCAACTCGCCTAGAAATTGGACTATCGGGCACGTTATAGGTCTTATACAGGGTGTATCTGAATAACACCGAAAACATTCGATTGGTGATTCCTTGTGATATCTTTTCATCAGTTTCAATAAAACGTTGTGGTTTTGTTAAAAGTAATTTGGACCTTCCTCTAGTGCAATTAGATTCAAAATAATATTTCCAGTGGCGTCACAGTGGGTAAATTTATCGATATTCATCATATTGTACACCATCGGATTTTCTGAGTTTCATATTTTTATTAGATTGAACTATTGAAATAACCATATTTTATCCTTTGTGTTATTTTTGTACCTAGTTTAGTTTTTGAGGAAACAATAAAAATACGATTGGACTCAAAATTTTAATGAAGCTGTTCACAAGACTTCCATTGACATTACTCAATAACTTCAATTAGAATCATTTTGAAATTTTGGGGTTTACTCAGTCTCCATCCATACTGAATTTTGGCACCATGAAAGCTAATACAGAGCCTACAGAGGGGTTATGAATAAAAACAATTAATACTTCCAACTTCAACATCCTCTATCTCATAAACGGAGCAAGTTAGGACACGCCTAGATGTATAGAGGTTCCTGAGATATTTGGGAAAAAACAAAGAAATGTCTTGAGATAATATGATTATATTGCTACGTGTTGAAGATATAAAATTGTAATTCTCAATTTTGTCAAATATTCATAACAAAAAATAATCTCTGAAATAATAGTGAGTCAGCGTTATGCGATTATGGCACACAGCAAATTGGGCCTCTACTCAATATTATCTCAAGAAAAATACTTAGATTTTAACAAATAGCTCAGGAACCTCTCATTGATGCAATACTATCAGTAATAACCTTTCTTGGGAAAATTACGTGAGATCAATTGCTAGAAGTGCATCCCAAAAACTTGGTTTTCTGTTTCGGGCCAGGAGCTATTTTACTTCCAGTCAGCTGCTTATGATCTATGAGGCACAGATCCGACCTGTCCTGGAATACTGTTCCCATATTTGGAGTGCAGCACCCAAACATACCCTGAAACTGTTGGATTCTGTCCAAAAAAGGGTAATTCGTCTCGTGGGTGATGCCTCGCTCACAAAATCACTCACTTCTCTGGAACACCGTAGAAAAGTTGGCGATCTGGCTCTATTTTATGGATATTTTCATGGACGATGCTCTTCTGAAATATCAACAATTGTTCCTCCCTTGGTAGTCCCCGCGAGATTAACCCGTCGAGTTGAGGCTTCGCACCCCTTCGTGGTCACTTTAGAGACCTGCAGAACGTCTCTTTCGAAAGACTCGTTCATCCAACGAACAGCGAGGCTGTGGAACACATTGCCAAGGGAAGTGTTTATCGGAGCATATAACCTCCAGCCAATTCCTACCTTATTTCCCTTGGTTCTCAGGATGTTCTCTGAACATTACAGGATATCCCTTTCCGTGGGAACCAGAACATTGAAAAAAATGTTATATCCACATCAAACTTCATATCCCGAACATCAAGTGAGGACCTATACTCTACTATCTAGTGAATAGCCCTTCTGGTAAGTGCTAATTACCGCTTCCTTATTACTACCTCTCTGCCATTCATCCCCATTGTTAGCATGACACTTGGCGGCATATCGCTCATCATTTTAGGAGTAACATTGTCTGTTGGGAGTAACCGACCATAGGGTGTAATTGCAGGTGATGCAAATTGACTACCAGACTGATGCAAATGCGAAATCTGGCCCGGTCACTTATCACTTTCTGTCAATTAGTCAGGTACGGGTTGGGCTGTCATAATTAATCACAGGAAATTGAATGTGTTCCATGTTCAATGCGTTTGATATTCGAGGAGTGAATTATTTGTACCTGGAAATTCTCGAATAGAACTTTAACCCGTCGTCACCCATGTGGAAAATCTGTACTTTATCACCCAGATGGGGTCTGATTTGCCCCATAATTGAAAGCACGAGAAAAAAACATTAGGAATTTTTCCAGATTTATATGTGAAATGAGTTTTTAGATGTATTTACTTCATAATTATGAACAGAAACTTTTTATAATAAGTTTAATTTATGAAAAAACATGATGTCTTTGAGATCCGTTTAATAGTATATTATGTAACAAGTGTTATAAACGTCCTTTTAGTAACGAGTAGTTTAAGCACGAGCGGAGCAGAGCGGAGCGACTGTTTAATAAACGAGTGTCTAGAAGAGTTTAAAAACGGCAATTCCTGCTAACCTACAAAATAATTCGAGAGGAATGGGAATTGGGAACATAATACATGCAACTGCATGCAATCAGCGAGACACAATCATATAAGTGATATTGGTTTTAGATGAGTCCAGTCCATTGTTTACTAACCTTTGTTTCACGTTTATTGTCATGCTTAGCGCAGAATAAATAAATTGTTCTCAAAGATGGATGCTTCATTTTTACACTTCTTGGAGATATGCAAGTACCAGAACATTCTCTTCGATTTCACTTTCGTCTACTTTTCGCATATATTTTTAATGAAGAATTCTGATACAAACGAATATTTTTCGAATAATTCTGATACAAAATTAGAAAATAACAGTTGACAGTTTTAATGCAATTGACGGGCCAGACATGTCCCAAATTTCTGAAGCTGTGTTTAATGAACTGCGTTGCCATGGTAATGTGTTTTTTCTACTCACATAACTAAAAGGGCATTTAGCGTACGGATACGTACCACGCTAAATGGTCGATTAATCATGGATTGACGATCTGTGATTTATTCAAAATATTAAACACGTTACCATGGCAACACGATTTCTTAAACACATCACCATGGCAACGCAGTTCATTAAATACAGCTTCAGTAATTTGAGACATGTCTGGCCTGTCAATTGTATTAACTATACCAACTGTTATTTTCGAATTTTGTATCAGGATTATTCAAACAATTTTCGTTTGTATCAGAATCTTTCATTGAAAATATATGCGAAATGTAGAATAAGAAAGTGAAATCGAAGAGAATGTTTTGGTAGGTATACTTGCGTATCTTCAAGAAGTGTCAAAATGAAGCATCCATCTTTGAGAACAATTCATTTATTCCCCACTGAGCATGACAATAAATGTGAAACAAAGATTGGTAAGCAATGGACTGGACACATCTACAACCAATATCACTTATACGTGTCTCGCTGGTTGCATGCATATCAGTTGTATCTATTATGTTCTCAATTTCCATTCCTTTCGATCTATTTTGTAGGTTAGCAGGAATAGCAGGTATGTAAATGTGATTTTAGGAGTTCGTAGAAAAAGCATTGTATGTAACGCGTTTATAAACTCTTCTAGACACTCGTTCATTAAACACTCGCTCTGCTCTGCTCCGCTCGTGCTTAAAATACTCGTTACTAAAAGGACGTTTATAACACTTGTTACATAATATACTATAAGAAATCGTGTTGCCATGGTAACGTGTTTAATATTTTGAATAAATCACAGATCGACAATCCGTGATTAATCGATCGTTTAGCGTGGTACATATCCGTACGCTGAATGCCATTTTAGTTATGTGAGTAGAAAAAAAATATTCAACACTCCACTCTGTGAGATTTCATGCAATAAAACTATTATTAAAATGGTCCAGTCATCAGCTAGAAAAGTAGCATGTAGTATATATTAAAAAAACAAAAAATGATACATTTTCTTATGGGAATTCACATGTATCTCTTAGAATAAAAGGTATATATTTGTTACACAGGTGGGGCTTCTCATCAGACCCTGAACCTGTTTACTGCACTGTTACTATCTTGGTAGCTGACTAAAGACCTGTTTCTCTATGACCTCTACTCAATGCTGAAGACTGAATTCAGTGAATTCGCACCAGAATATCACAGAATGAAGTGTTTTGGGAAGCTATAGGCAACCAAAGAAACGTGCGTGCATTCAAATTGAAATGCCAGTGATTTAAAATATGTCTGGCCATCTGAGACCTGAGACCCCACCTGGGTGGGAAAACCGAGAGAGAAACCTACGTTTCTGCAACTTTTTTTTTCACGCACTAGTGCGGAAGTTTGAAATTGTTTAATATCATTTTTAAAATCAAATAAGTGAGTTTCCCAAATAAGTATGTCCCACGACTACTCTACTTGTGAAAAATTGTTGAAAATTCGAAACTTTCACGATGCAATAACATAAACACGAAGACCTTCCATTTGGGTAAAATTAGTAATTTGCGATCAAAATTGATCTCAGGTTCATACCAAAAAATATGCTGTGGTTTCATCAGAGATCATTTAATTTCAATATCAAAATTGATCGAAAATAGCAAAAGAAGTAGAATATGTTGCAAAGCAGACTTTCTAGCTTAGCAATTTATTTGTCGATACAAAATGAGACAATCAAGTCTTCAGATAGGTATATAAATGAAATAATTTCATTGTTTGCCAATCAAAAGTCAAGGAGACTCTTTTCAGCAGTATCATAGAATGGCAGTATTGAGTCACTCACAAGAATACACAGCAATATATATGCTCGCTTTTATAGGTTAAGATCATTTCACGTGTCCTCCGTCTGTCTCATTAGCCGTGCCACTCATTATTCTTGACAGAATGTCTTTTGTTGTATGAACAGTGGAAGCACCATAGCACTAATGACTAGCACTGATGGGGAACACTTGAGAAACAAACAACATTGCATCATGAAAACATCATACCCATCAGATTATACCTAATATATGAGAAGGTAGACAATTGTTTTTCTTCCTTTCAAATAATTATACCCACTCTACTATACCATATTATATAGGAAGATATAGGACCTCACATATAGGTATTCAATGATTAGGGCATGGGAATAATGTATATGTTATATTCTTTCTCAAAAGTAGTATTTTCAAAATGATTAGTTTGACTAGGGGTGAATCAAATTAAAAGCCAAATTTTCGACTTCTTGGGTACCTAGATCAGACTGTGTCCCATAATAGTGTGATAGCAAATGATAATCCTGGGATTCCTGGGATACCTGAGCCTGACTGGTATAATTATATCGTGTAAACACAGCCACTATCCTTTGGAAAATCCTTAAGAGGGGCGTAACCAAGGTCATTTCACAATGGCTGGAATGCAGACCTCTACTATGAAATGACTTTCGGCGTTATTAAAAGTCCGATTGCCAAATAGATTGAATCATCATAAAGACGAAAGTTCCGACTCGGGTTTGGATAGTTTTGAAGGCAAATTTCGTTCGATTAAGAAAGCTGCAGAAGATCAAAAAGATGTAAACATTGTAAAATTTTGTGTCTCAGAATAACGTTATATTCACTCATACCATGCGTTATTATTTTGGGCAACCCACACTAGAATTTCAGCTCTTGAAATGTAACCATTTAGATGAAAGCCTTTTTTATATTCAATTTATGTAAACAATAGGCCTATATATCTTGTATGGATAATATCTTCTCTAAATTAGATGGTAGAAAACTTGAATATCGTAGTTCAGGTACTCTCTGCTAGATGGGGGTACCGTCGCAGCAGTCGGCTCTAAAAGCATCTAATCTAGTACGTTTTGCGCGAACTGGATGATGTACCATTAGATGGAGCTCAAAATGTGAAAAGCTTGTTATTTGTTCAAGAATGCCTTTGCACGTTCAAGGTTGTCGGAGGCAATAGAGAGTTGAAGTGTTGCCACGAACGTTAACGTTAACGTAGAAATTGACAGCTACGCATGCGCATTTTTCAATTTTTCACGTTCGCGTTGGTAGTGGGCTTACGAGTGGGTGCACGTTATCTCACGTACTCTCACGTTCACCTTGAATATCAACGTACGTTAACCGAATCAAACTCGAAATATGCCGATGAGTTAAAATCATCAAATTCGGGATCCTTGAGGAGTTCTGCATCAGGGCAACCTTCCATTTTAACACGAATAAATGTTTTGATCTAAACAAACAACCAAAACTGACCAATACAAACCGATAACATAATTTGTTATAACGTTACGATGACAGTGACGACTTCAACTCAATTTGAAGACAATACGTAAACGTTATTTTTCGTACTTTAACGTTTACGTGGAGGTCTACGTACAGTGATTACTTCAACTCTCTAATAGCAAACATTTATCACTCATTTTTTAATTCACGAATGGCGGTAAATTCGAATTTGTTAGTAATAGTTGTACTGGATGTGCTTCTAACGAGCGCATCACGGACGTGAGATCATGAAAAAAGTTTATAGAAATCGAATTGGAGTGAATCACAAAATTTTATGCCTCAACAATATATGCTTTCATTTTTGGCGATTGTGGAATAAACTGGTCAGCGGATATCAATATATAAGCTGCTCATAAATTTGATTGAAATTCACGAACCCGGACCAGTGTTGTCACCTTAGTGTATTTTACCCTAGAACTGAATCTAAATGGGTCTGTTTGAGTGGAATATCATATTTCATTATGTCGATTTACAAAATCAAACTATATAATTCACTGTCGGAAATCATTTTCTTGTCAGAGCTATGTACAATTTTCGAAATTTTTATTATTGAAATTATACTGATATTTATCACATGAAAAACGCGGAACATTGCGTCCGAACATTGATCCGACCTATGTATTGCCGAAACTTGGAGTGCAAATATTTTCCTTTTACTTTTGTGGGGCGGCCGACTCGGTGCGATTGTCGGCGATATGGCTGCCAAGCCGTCGCCGTTTGTCGTCCTAACAACACAAGTACATCCTAGGGACTTCCCAGGGACGTCCCTAATTTTATACAAGGACATCCCAGAGATATCCTTTGTCGGGACAGAGTACATGCTAGGGACGTCCCAGGGACATCAGCTGGCTGACAAAAAAAGCATTCAAGGGATTTCCGTCTGGTACGTCCCTGGGATGTACCAAGAACGAAGAAAGGATATCCCTAGGAGGTCGCAAGGATATTCCAGGGACATCCCTTCGACAAAAGAAAAAAAAATTAGGTCGAGAAGGGTTGAACCAGGGACTTTTAGCTTATCAGGCACGCACCTTAATCCATTGGCTGATATGCCTTCTGAAGATTTATGTGCCAAACAGATTTTTAAACACGACTAGACTGCAGAAATCAGAATAAATACAACTTTGTTAGGATTTGGGTATAATTATTATTATCATTCGTGGATGTTTAAAAATGAGGGGATTATGCATTTACGATTTCTGTTTGCGAAAAATGGTCATTTCTTGAGAAGTTTTGAGACAATTTTCTTTATTTTCATTACAATTATTTACCGGAAAAAAACCAAACATTCTCATGAAAATTCAACTCAATATTTTGATGAAAGTCAATGACTCTGATGTGAATAGATATCAGATATTCCAGGGACACGAATAGGATAACCTATGGATGTACCGGGCCGGATGTCCACTGGACAACCACCCCTGGATACCCCAATTATGTCCTTGTACCGTGCGACAAAAAGGGTACGTACCTAGAACATCCCTGTGTTGTTAGGGCGGAGATTCTGAGCGTTCCGTAGTCTGTACTCCGTTGTTCTAGAGCGGTAAAATCGATTCCACTCAGAAAAAGTTACTGGTATCACAAAATACCAACGCCGATTTCATGATTATATATCATGGCATATAGCCTGGAAATGTAGCTGTTTTCTGTTTTTATTTCTTCTAATATACCAAAAAAGAATTCATATTTTTCAACAACTAGATACCTACTGTAAAAAATGGTTCATAAGCATGCAGTTTCAACTCTTGTAATCCAATAAATAAATAAATTCTATACAGTGTGTCCCACTTACCATGCTCACCATGGGTATCTTTTTAACGGTGAGAGATATGAGGTCGGTTAAAATGACACCAAATGTGAAGTTTGTCAAGGCCAACTATAATGTGAAAAAATATTTTGATAAAATCTATTCGTTTTTGTTTTATACGCAAAAAACAGATTTTGATCATTTTCATGTCTCCTCCGTAACTTCTCTATTTGTGAAATTATTCAAATAGGAATTTCACATTCTCATGTCAGTTTTTCAGAGTGATTTCGAAAAAAATATGAAATTTATGCCAACTCTTCTAGAATTTGAGATATCAGCACCAACTTTAGTTTTTCAAATGTAGGTCATAGCTCACTATGACTTAGTTACAAATAACTTTTTTTTCCCTTACAGATGATATGTCGCAGTAATAGGTTTGTGTTGATAACAACGGAGTTATCGTCATTTATACAAAAACAAAAAATTATTTGGAAGCCGCCATCTTGAATTTATAAATTTTAACAAAAAAATCATGATCTCCGAACTCAAAAACCCCCACTTACCAATTTTGAATGGAATCGGACCAAATCTTGTCCGCCATCTTGGCAGCCATTTTTTTTAATTTCAACAAAAATTCCATAACTCCGATTGACTTGACATTTGGCAGGTGTTCATAATTTCGGTGACAATACACCATGGAATTTTTGTTGAAATTAAAAAAAATGGCTGCTCCAAGATGGCGGACAAGATTTGGTCCGATTCCATTCAAAATTGGTAAGTGGGGGTTTTTGAGGTCGGAGATCATGATTTTTTTGTTAAAATTTATTAATTCAAGATGGCGGCTTCCAAATAATTTTTTGTTTGTGTATAAATGACGACAACTCCGTTGTTATCAACACAAAACTATTACTGCGACATATCATCTGTGAGGGAAAAAAAAGTTATTTGTAACTAAGTCATAGTGAGCTATGACCTACATTTGAAAAACTAAAGTTGGTGCTGATATCTCAAATTCTAGAAGAGTTGGCATAAATTTCATATTTTTTTCTAAATCACTTTGAAAAACTGCCATGAGAATGTGAAATTCCTATTTGTATATTTTCATAAATAAACAAGTTACGGAGGAGGCATGAAAATGATAAAAATCTGTTATTTGCGTATAAAACAAAAACGAATAGATTTTATCAAAATATTTTTACCCATGGTGAGCATGGTAAGTGGGACACACTGTATATGTTTCAATAGTTATGACTCACTATCTGTATATTATGCCTATTATAGATGATGTATTTTATTTCATTTTTATAGTGAACCATTAACAATCAAAGATTCAAAGATATCTGACTATTTATTTTCTATCTACTGATGAGACTCTAATAAGAAATTATCATATTCAGATTGATTATATTATCAATATTTGGTAATGTCTTAAAAATACAAAACTTCAATATGGAATATGGATACAAATTGAGTGAAAAAAATAATCAACGAAAAAGGCGTGAGATGTTTTTCCAGATATACATATATTATATTGGTCTAGGCAAAGTATGACAAGTTATTCACAAGGGAATTTAAAAAAAGCCACGGAGTAAGAACCCAACTGAGTGAGAGATCATAATATGTTCTTCTCTCTTCCGCAAGGAACCGAGGGAAAAATCAATACTCGCATCTCGTTGTTATTGTTTTGGTTGCGGATGGCGGATTCACCATATACGTCCATGGGATTCACCGACCGTAGCAAACATTTTTTTATCGGAACCGGTCGGGCGGGTCGGGTCTCATCTCATCGTAGAAGACAAGGATAAACAAACATTTCTGGAGCGATAGCACGCGGTGGGATGGGATCTGTAATTCTGTACAAAAGCTGAAAAAAGTGTAGTAATCTGTACAATTAGTTCAGACATGTTCTGTGTGCCTAGTGGAGTTGCTACCTCACAGTGGCTAAACGATAGACGAGGGGATGAGCGGGGCATCGACTCGAAAATATACCACAGGTTGGGCATCTTCCCAGCGTAAGCGTAATATATCAATCAACGAATGAGAACTATGTTGAAAATAATATGATTCATCATTTATCCATCTATCGGCTGGAATTGTAAGTAAATGTTCTGTCAGCCGTCATCCGTCATAATGTTTCGTGCCCTGAGCGCCCTAGGTGGTTCAATCGGCAGTCGATTTGAATTGTACTAGATCGATACAGATTTCTGTACTGATATTAGGCTTCGAAAACTTGACGAGCTCTGCATTGAATTTTCAAGATGGCGTAATTAATTTATGATTTCTTCACCGTAGTGACATCTTGCGAGAAGGTCAGCGTTAAAATGTGGACGCCCGTCTTAATGATCTAAGGGAAAATCAATAGAATTCCAGGACGTGCTGCCATCTATCAAGTAATATCATGCAGCGAACATTTGAAGGAAACAGATTTCCGTAAGAATGGTAATACTGAAATTGTGATTCAAATTCTGTAAAATAATCACCTGAATATCTCCAAAATTCTGAATAATCAAGGAATAATTAAGATGTATGAGAATAATAACATTGAGTATTCTGTATGTAATCAAGGATACTAGATGAATGAAGAATAGTTAAAGAGAGTCCTCCAAAGAATCACTGGAGAATGATGTGTTTGTTAGTATTCAGAAGCACTAATAGATGGCCCTACCAACATCAAGGCAGAGTTTTCCAGATATTATGCGAATATGAAATGATTGAAAGAAATATGCCGTAGGAATATATCTAATTGTGATGAATCATTGAGAACATATGTAATCCAGATTAATTGTAAAATGTTCTGTAGGAAGTAAACAACACCAAAACCAATAAAAACGCGATCATTAACTAAAGGTGAGATTATGGGTACAGCAAATAAAACAGAATAAAGAATACCTACAAATAATGAAATTGTCATCAATGGCGTGATGAGATTGGTATAAACTGACATAACTCCATACCTGAAGGCGGTTTCATAAAACATTCAATATAATTACATTATCATTTCGTTATAATTAGGTATAAAAGATTAGATGAGCCCAACTTGTTAGTTGCTCAGTGTATATAGGTATTTATGAACATAGTCAATGCTCTTTGATGTAGTAATAATGTAATGATAATGCATGAAACCACCAATTACAAAGTAGACCAAATTTCAACTTAACAACTAAGACAGAACAATAACAGAACATGAAGATTGGATTTGTTATTGGTCAAGTGGAGTTTGGTGATATTTTGGGATGTTTTATTGGATCCATGAATTGTGGTGACCCAAAATCACATTTTAACATCATTTTGATCTTTAATCAAAAAATATTTCACATTTAATTCTCAATTAATATCGGATATGAATAAACAATCCTTTTCCTTGGTAACAATCTTCAAGATAATCGCTTCAACTTCAACATGAGGAAAATGTTTTCAACTAGTTCAACGCTTGTACAAACTGTCAAACCAGAAACACAATAACACAAACACCCTGTGTAGTGTGTTGCATATGTGGTAGGGTGGCTGTGGCGTGGCTGCTTGGAGTGGTCGATTACTCATTTATTTTCAGTTTTCTAAAATATGCGGTAATTTTTCTTGGAATTGACCGGCGCAACGGCGCTGTCATTTGCCCTTCGGACTGTTGCTAAGCTGGGTAGGTTTCGCTTTCGCGCTCGAATAAAAATTCCAGTTCTCAAGATCGCCCAATAACAAAAATTCCCTCGTCTAGCATGACATCATCATCAAGGAAGGGATACCTAGTTCCACCAACCGTCCCGTAACGACAAAACCGAAAGACCGAACCGAATGTTCATTTTTATTTGCACAGTGCTCGGCTCACTTACTCATTTATATTAAGTATCTTTCCTTATACAGATCACATAATAATAATTATAATCATATCAATTTGTATATTAATAGAATTATTCGGTAAAATGGTTATCCTTAACGAATTAGAACTTTCCGAAACGTTTACAATTAACCGTGAAAGATCGGAGTTGGCCAGGAAACTGGCGAATTTGACGAAAAAAAATGGCTACGAAATAATCCAGACGAACGGCCAAAGAGTCTATGCACCGCCAGCCTCGAGAAAAATCGACCCCGTCCCCAAAGGGTGTGAAGTCTTTATCGGAAAGTTGCACAAGAATACCTTCGAAGACGAATTAGTGCCTCTTTTTGAAAAAATCGGCCCTTTGTACAAGTTCCGTTTGATGCTCGATTTCATGGAAAAGACGAGGGGCTACGCCTTCGCAACCTACTTCAACAGCGAAGACGCTTCTAGAGCGGTAAGCGTACTCAACAACTACGAAATCCGCCCCAACAACTTCATCGGAGTCTTCAAATCGGTGGATAATTGCCGGCTTTTCATCGGCAACGTACCAGCCGATAAGACCAGACGGGAAGTGTTCGACATGCTCTGCCATTACACCGAGGGGGTGGTGGACGTCATCATGTACCCCCATTACGACAACCCCAAGCTTAACAGGGGGTTTGTCTTCGTGGAGTTCGAGAACCATCGAATGGCGGCCATGGCTCGCAGGCAGTTCACGCCGGATAATCTGATATTGTGGGACCAGCCTCTCTACGTGGATTGGGCGGACCCGGTGCCGGATATAGACCCCCAGGTGATGGCTAAGGTGAGTGTTTTATTGTTTGTTATTGTGCACCAGGACCAGGTGCTGGGATTCGAGACCATGGAGGCGGTGTCTGTTGCTCATTGGAGGAAGAGGGAGTGGCTTCAGTGTAAGTTGGCCATGTCTAAATCAAGGCTGACGTCGATTCATGCAAGGTTCATTTGTTCATTATAATTACATTTTTATTATATTATAAATTGAGAATGTTGTGAGCTCATATTTCATAGAATGCCTTCATGCAACACATTAACACATTTTCATCAGTCATTAGTGCACTAAGAAGTTGGCCAACTCTTAACTATTCACCATAATTATTACCATTACATTATAGTTCTAGTGGAAATGACTGAATTGCAAGATATGATCATTGAATGATATTTTCTCCATAAAACTATTTATGATCAATATGATTCAACTCAGATATTATAATCAAAATAAATGCATATTCTTAAATAAGCTGTAAACATTTGAAAAATTCAACCAAATCACATAACTCTGAATAATTAGTTCATCATGAGCATATGTTGCATGAACTGGTACCTCACAGCTAGAGAAAATGTAATTATAATGTAGTGAAAATGTAATTATAATGAATGTTGCATGAATCTGCCTTAAAATCAGAATATATTCCTCTTTGATTTATCCTTAAACCAATGAACTTAATATAGGGCCTCTCTCCCTTATTATTTTTGTGATGGGAAAGAAGTTTGAAATTTTATATCTGTTGACAGGTTAGGTTAGGTCACTTATCATAAATTACTATTTTCTCTGGGACAGAAGTGAGTATTTTTTCCCTGTATATATATCACATATATTGTATATATGCACTGTTGATGGCTTTTGTTGTGTTATAGTTCTGAGAAATAAGTCAATAACAGTTTCCCAGAAAGAACTGCAAGTCCTCTCATCTTCCCTTCACCTTTGGTCATGTAAATTACTAAACAAACACTAAACTGGTGACTTTTGAAAATGAAATCACAGAATTAGATTGACAGATATTTGATTACTTCAAAAAAATTATAAAGATGCCTGCAAAAAGATGCCTGCAAGGCAGGTGTAATTCCTGTTGAAATTTCATGTTGATAATTTTCTGATTTTAATATAATGTAATATCTTCTCAATATTGATTCCTCCTTTTTCCTTCCACAGAAAAAAATAGTGTATTATACAGGGAAAACAGAAGAAAAGAATGAGATATTCTTACACTAACCTATTGGTGGAAAAAACCCTGATCAAAAAAATTTTGTGAACTAACAATGGAGGAAGGAAAAACTAGATCAGGAAAAAATTTAATATTGAAAGAAAGTTATATATACATACTCAACCTAAACAGACTAACCAATTAGTGAAACAAAAATTTGATGAAAATGAAATTGATTGCAAGAAAACATTTAACAAAAAAACTATCCCATTTGGGATTTGAACACTGGACAACAGGAGTGACAAGCCAATGTCTATTCTAACCACTAAATAACAACTAACCATCTTGGATCTTCTGTTTATCAGAAAGAATCCCACTGAATGGTAGGCAGTCTAGTTTGCCGACTGGTCGTCAGCCTATTCACTTTCTTTTTATATTGTAGAGGGAGAAAAGCTGTGGAAACTAACAGCCACAGCCATCTTTGAAGACGGCTGTGTAACAGCCGTCCATTTTTTTAAAAACCGAGGCCTACTAGGTCACATTCAGAGGCCTTCCTATTTTGATCTCTTGATATACAGAGTGACCCATTTGAAAGCCGGCCACCGTCATAAATTTTTTATTTATGGAGCAATTTTCACGATTTTTTTTTAATGTAGAGGGAGGAAAGGTGTATATTGGAGCTGAGCGGCATCCACATTATATCTATATCACATTCAGAGGCTGAAAAATCCAGAATCCATACATTAGCAATTCAAAAAAAAACACGTACGCCACTGGTATCGGCGTCCTCTGAAATAGATCTGTTCTGTTTCAAGTTTCATGTTTTTTTGTTTTAGGTAACTATTTTATATTTGAGAAACCTCCCAATTCATTATTCAACAGAGGAAATTCAGAATTGTATTGTAAATCTCGTGGGGAACCGAATTGTGAAGAAAGTCCATAAGATTGCCAACTTTGCATTCATCCATTTCGTGAGCCGGCGATCTGCAGAGTTTGCTATGGCAAAATTGAAAAGTGAGTGATGATAATTTATCCCAGAATCAATAATTTTACTTGATAATGATGTCGGCTTTAACTTTGTTTCATATTTATTTCATGACTATACAGGTCACCCTGTATTCTCTTTTGTCTATGTTTGTTGTAATTTTTATGGTTCTATTTTTTCCAGATTTGATTATTGCAAATTTCCAAGTTGGAGTTGAATGGGCTAGGCCAAGAAGATACAGCAAAAAAAATAGACTGATTAACCCACCTGAAAATTTCTGCACGTGAGTACCAATATTTTTTATCAAACTTGGTTCTTCATTCTGATTTTATGAATGTTAATGTATTCACCTAATTATTTTATTGTTAAAATTACGGGTACCTTCATAGAGGTAGCTCATACTGATCTATTTTATCTAATTTTATCTGATTTTAACTATATGTCATTATATTTATTTTATTTTATTTATTTATTGATGTATGTATAAACACTAGTGTGTAGTAACATGAATAAATCTATCTATCTATCTAAAAAAAAAAGAAAAAAAAAATAGATGCAGTACAAAAACCTCATAGGTATATTTTTTCATAATGGTTTTCATTGTACTAAAACTAAATAGATAGATCAAAATCTTCATCAAAATATTGTTTTGTGTATCTCCTGAACTATTTGTTCCATTCAGATGTTCCAGTGCTCATTTTTTTTAGAAATTAATGATCTAGAATTGCATCGGCTCTGAATGAAAGAATTAACATTTTTAGAATTAACGGTTTTTGTAAATCACGATGTTTGAGATAATCCACCATTTTGTTTTATTCATTTAAGAAATTTTCAAATGTTTTACTGTGTAATACAGCTTTTTATCTTTGAAATGGCTTTGATAAATCCGAAGATATTCCAGTACTCATTCTCTCCAGAAATGAATGGTCTAAATTCTAAAATAACATCTGTTGTACAGGTTGAAAAAATTCTAATCTTCTTATTTGCCAGTGGTTTTTTGTAAATCCCAAATGTTTGAGATACTCCACCATTTTGTTTGTTCAATTATAGAATTTTCAAATATTCCACTGTATACTGAGTGTGTACTATAGCCCTTTAGCTACAAAATGACGTCAAGGAATTCAAATTCGGTTGAAAAATGATGAAACCACGAGGAAAATAAAAACTTCCGGTTTTTTGTGACCACCCGATATACAGGGTGGGTCATAACTATTGGGACATAGACGAAGGAAGGATTGTTTGGAACAAAATATGGTGATAAGAATGAATATGCCTCAATAAAATAATGCTGTGGAAAAAGTTACAGGGCATTGAAGTTGAACTCTTTTTGTCGTTTTTTGATAATAATTCTACTGTATATTCATCAATTGCTATCAAATGACGGCACAGAGGTAAAATTGTATGCAGGGAATATTATTTTATGTAGTATTCTAAAGTTTGTTACAATTTTTTATGACGAAACTTTTTAGTCATTTTGATCAGGAAATTTAACATAAACATCATTACTATGTAATATTGAAACAATCAAACACGATATTTTCTTCCGTTTTCGAGAAAAGCGCGATTTAACAGTTCAGTCTCGGAAGGGAATTTCAAATATTATTTAATCAAGAGTGTGCTCTGGACTGTCAGATAATTGTTACCGGTAAATTACATATCTTGTCAGGGAATGAATTTTGGTGCGAGTTTGTATTCAATACTTTTTCGATTAAAACGCCCTGTATCTTTTTCCACAGCAATATTTTAGTAAGGCATATTTGGTCCTATGGCAATAATTTGGTCCGAAAAATCAGCTCTCAGCCGCTTTCCCAATAGTTATGACTCACCCTGTATATTTGAATTCAGAAGAAAGAGGTTTTTCAACTCAGCCTTTACAACATCAATTACAAATTTCAAATAGTGGATGATGAGGTACCTTCACATAGGTGTAATAAATTATAGAAAACATGATATCAAAAAAGGGTAAAACTGCATTTAGCATGCGATGGGTTTTTTTTTCATAAAAATGTTTTTGTTACTTACCTACGTATTTTTGTCTGAAAAACACGAATTTGACAATGAAAATGTGAACAAACCATTATTTATCAAGATATTTCACTATAAAGTTACAAATTTCACCTGTTTTTCCGCCTGTCTTCTGGATTGCATTTAAAACAATTTACTTCTTTTTTCATCATTGGACAATTTATATATATATCACAATGTAAGACACATTTTTTTCTATTATTGAGTCAACTAGAAATATGATTTACTTGTGATTTATCCATATTTAGTGAAAAGAAGGAAGAATATCATTTAAAATAATGGCGTGTGTAATGTCATGTCATTCAAAAGCACTCTGTTGACATTTGACATCTCGTATTTGGATTGACTATTAATTAAATGGCCGTCATCTGGTAGGAAATATGAAAAACTCGCCATAAAAATCATATTTCCTGTTGAATTTTCTGTACAAAAATGTGTCATTGAAGTACATCATGAGTATATAAAGTGTCCAATGACAAAATAAGAAGAGCAAGTACCTGTAAATGCACCCAACACAAGGGGAAAAAGGAGTCGAAATTTCGAACTTTTTTTCGAAATATCTCGATAAATAATGGTTTGTTCACATTATCATTGTCAAATTCGTTTTTTTCAGACAAAAATACGTAAGTACCAAGAAAAGTTTTCGAAAAAACCCATCGCATGCTAAATGCAGTTTTACCCAAAAAAGTAATATCAGACACAATATCAAAAACATAAATGGAGATTCTTGATGATAGTGATATTCTTCTTCAATCATAAATTACATGTAAGCATACATATAATAAATTATCAAAACATAAATGAGGATTCTCAAAGAAGGGATAATATTATAATATATTTATAATGAGAGAAAAAAAAACAATATTAATCTATCATCTAAACTCGTGTCCTGCTACGAATAAATATACAGGGTGATTCAGGTTTCAAGGCACAAACTGAAATGGAAGATAGATCTCATCATTTTAATCAAAAAAGTTTATAAATACTATGTCCGATCTCGTTTAATAGCGGAGCCACAGGGTGTCAAAGCTGAATTATTTTCTTCTATTAGTTGAAATATCTCGCTTACTTGTCAAGATATCATTTTGAAATTAGGTGTGGTCAATACTTCCTAGAAGATGATCATTTCAAGCCATCTAAAGATTTTCAAAATTTACAGGGTGATACGTTTATAGGGGTAGACGCTTCCTTATTCCCCCCAAACTTTTCCGTAATACGCCTCTGGCATCTTTCAGTGATCAAATTATGTGGATCGTCCAATTCAGAGGCTTTTTTTGCACTTCAAGTTTTCTCGAGAAACGAACCGTTTTTGAGATAAATAAGCATATACGTTCTAAAACATGTTAATTTTGCCTGTTTCACTTAAATTTTATTCAGCTGAAAAAAAAACCTTGATTTTTTACCATCTGTATCCCCAATACTGATTCAGATTGGACTCGTGATTGCAATTTTAGTGAGTATATTTCATTGCATTTTCAACGAAAATGAAACATAGGCAAAATTAACATGTTTTAGAACGTACTTATATGCTTATTCATCTCAAAACCGGTTTGTTTCTCGAAAAAAAGGGAAGAGCGAAAAAGCCTGTAAATTGAACGAACCACAAAATGTGATCACTAAAAGATGCCAGGGGCGTATTACGAAAAAGTTTGGGGGGGGATAAAGAAGCCTCTACCCCCCAAAAACGTATCTCCCTGTAGATTTTAAAAATCTTTAAATGGCTTTAAATGGTGATCTTCTAGAAAGTATTGACCACACCAAATTTCAAAACGATATCTTGAAAAGTAAGCGAGATATTTCAATTGATAGAAAAAAATAATTAAACTTTGACCCCCTGTGTAGCTCCGCTAATAAACGAGATCGGACTTATGTTTATATGAACTTTTTTGATCAAAATGATAAGATGTATCTCCCATTTCAGTTTGTGCCTTAAAACGTGAATCACCCTGTATATACAGAGAAGTGCACAAAAAACAGACAGGACTGTAACTTTTGAATTATTCGAGATAGGGTTTTGAAAATTGGTGGGCAGCTAGTATACCAAATTGCTCATTAATTGACGAAACAATTTTTGTTCTATCACTTCCGGTTTCACCAGAAACGACCCCAACTTTTGATTTTCAAATGGGACACCCTGTATTGTGTTCCATAATCGGTTAGGAATTGTCATAACGAATTCATCGATACCGGGTTTGATAGGGTTATTTCAAACAATTACGCAGATATTCGCGTTCTAAGTTTCCATATGCCCAATGAGTGTGACAGAGAAAGAAGTTTTGAGATTGGGAAATCACACCCATTGAGCATACGGAAACTTCGAACGCAAATATCTTTGTAATCGTTCGAAATAACCCTATCAAACCCGGTATCGTTGAATTCGTCATGATAATCCCTAACCGATTATGGAATACAATACAGGGTGTCCCATTTAAAAATCGAAAGTTGGGGTCGTTTCCGGTGAAACTGAAAGTGATAGAAGGAAAATTGTTTCATCAATTAATGAGCAATTTGGTATACTTGCTTCCCACCAATTTTCAAAACCGTATCTAGAGTAATTCAAAAGTTACAATCCTGGCCGTTTTTTGTGCACTTCTCTTTTGTCATTTTTCAAGGAGGCATATTTTCAATCTTTTTTTTTTATCAAATCATAAGACCTAAATTCACTGGGTGTTCCATTTGAAAAATACTAGTTAATGTAAAATTTTGAGGTTTATGATGCTTTTTTGCATTTTCTAGTACTACATTCTGGATGCCCAAAAAAAAATACTTTTTTACTTTTTACCCATTCGAACGTATCTGAGATTGCTATTGAGTAAAATATAAACAATCACCCCGTACATAAACAACTAAATTCTTCCATAGTTTTCATCAGTTGCCAGAGACAAAAAAAAAAGAATCTGGTTGAAAGATGCAAAAAATTCAAGAGGCAAACCCCTCGTTATATTCTCGCATTTTTTTCCTTCCAAACTCTTTAGACACCCTGTGTCACCCTTTAGTCGAAATTCTTTTAAACTCTCCCTCAGTCTCTCTCCTACCTACAGATCGGTACCGCCGAACATCAGACGGCTGGTGCACCAGCGCCTCAAGGTTCTGAACGGTACCATCGATGGTACCAGCAACCACGATGGTACCGGCACCTACGATGGTGCAAGCACGAGTGCCCGCAGGAATTTGGGGGGCACCGGCAGCTCTGAGGGGGGCGAATCAGGCCCTAGGGGGGGCGAGTCGGTAAGTGGGGTTGAGGTTTTCCGGGGAGGTGGGTAGTGAGTGAATTTTGGCAACTCGTTTTTAAAATTTCCAATTTTTGTTCTGAACGAAAAGTGAATAATAGGATGGACGACGCGGTTGACTTGTGTTGTCTTTTCATTTATTCACAATATGATATTTTCGGATAGTATTGATCTTTCGTGAAAATGGGGAAATTCAAGATGGTGGATCCAATATGGCGGACGAGTTTTGTTTTTATGATTCGTTTCCATTCAAAATTGGTATCTAGAGATTTTTGGGGTGGGCATTATGATTCTCTCAAAATTTGGAAATTCGATCGGAATTTGGAAATTTGAGATGGCGGATCCAATATGGCAGACGACTTTTGTAATTATAATAGTGCGTTTATGACTATTCAACTGAAAAAATATTATCTAGGAATAATGTGTAATAAGTATAGCAAAACAATGTTTGCGGGGTCGGCTAGTTTTATACAGGGTGATCCACGGTGGATGGCCTATTAAAAGTATCTGGAGAGCGAAAAGACAGAACATTCTGAAAATTGGGATGCTTTGATAATTGAATATTCTCAACCCGTCTGAAATATTTTCATCGATACAGTGTTGCCACTTCTATCAGAAACAACTAGCAACTTTGTTATTTCAAATAGAACACCCTGTATTTTATTGCATTTTTGGATTCTTCCTGAAGAACTGATTCCATCGATGTATCACACTTGGGGTCTAGCAGGAATGATTACAGAGATATAGGGTGTTCAAAATCGAGATTTTTCAATTTTAAGGATTTTTTTGTGTCGAAATTATTCATTATCGATCAAAACGGCTCACATGTCCCTATCTCAACTTTTGATTCACTATCTACTGGAATTTGATTGGAAAAAATACAGGGTGCTTCAAGATTCAGAATTCTGATCACCCTGTATCTGTTCCGAATGAATTTTCTGAATGTTCGGTGTTTTCGTTCTCCAGATATTTCTAATAGGCCATCCACCGTGGATCACCATGTATATACAGAGAGAGTCATCAGTGTGACAAAGTGAGATAACGGCTCTACAGTTCGAGATAGATAGACAAAAGTTCCAGAGATGATCTAGGATCATGAGCAGCACATTTCCAAATTATTTCGCTTTATACAGGGTGACACAGAAATGCGTGGCGTATCAAAGTTATACTTTTTCTTATGGGACACCCTGTATTTCATTGCATTTTCGCATTCTCCTTTGTGAGATGATTTCATCAATGCATGACACATTCTAGCGAGAATGATTACAGAGATATAGGGTGTTCAAAATCGAGATTTTTCAACTTTAGGATTTTTTTGCGTCGAAACTATTCATTATTGGTCAAAACGGCTTTCATGTCTCTATCCCAACTTTTGATTTACTATCTACTGACATTTTATTGGAACAAATACAGGGTGGTTCAAGATTCATCATTCTGATCACTCTAAAAAAGACATTTAATTGAAACAAATTATAAATTTAGATTTTTGACTACCTTGTATCAATTTCGATTGAACACCAATTGATAGTGAGTAAAAAGTTGAGATAGGGACATGTAAACCGTTTTGACGAATAATGAACAGTTTCGACAGAAAAAAATCCTGAACTTGGAAAATCTCGATTTTGCTCACCCTATATATGTCAGTAACTTTCACTGCTAGACCCTAAGTATGATACATCATTGAAATCAGATCTTCAGGGAGAATTCAAAAATGAAATAAAATATAGGGAGTTCCAATGAAAAAAACATAGCTTCGATGTGCTGTGACCTTACGGAACACCCTGTGTATTTCAAAGAAATTTTGAAATGTGAAGCTCGGTTATTACTTCAATTTTGATCCATGAATTTTTTTTGTATCTCTCAAGACAACAGATCGAACTCTGGAGTCTTAGCTGGCCACCCTCAGGGTGATTGACTATGGATTTCTCGACTTCAACAGCTGATATCTCGAAAACGAAAAAAGATATTTAAAATTTGGAAAAAGTTACTTGAATGAGATGTCATTTCCTTCTGGAAAATGTGTTCTCTGCTTGATTTTATCAGTTCATATACAGGGTATGTGAAAAAAAAAATTTTTTTCAAATGGAACCCGCTGTATATTATCGCATATTTCGAAAGAGCTATCTCAATCGAGGGCTTGACGAAATATCAGCAAAATTAAATATTAATATTTGGTCCAAGTTAGCTATGGTTGAAATAAAATGAGATGATGAATAAGTGAATTGACATTTGGTCAACATTTCAGTGACATAAGTGCACAAAATTTCGACAATTTTTTCACGATGCCATATCCACTGGAACAAAGAAGAGATATTTTGGAGTGCTATTTTTCAGTTAATAAAAATCTTGCTGAAACACTTCATAAGTTTATGAGGAGTTATCCAGGCAGGAGATTACCAAGTAAGAATTCTGTAAAGTATTTGACTGCTTAATTTGACAGAACTTCCAGTTTGTCGAATATCAAGAGAATTGGCAAGGTGATCGACCGTTGGGGGCGCTGTTTCAAAACAAGTGGGGTACGTAGTTTTTGAAAGGTATCAGATTAGTATAGATGTGGTTTTTATTAGGTATTAGATTAGTATAGAGGTCAGATAATTTATACGACGCTATAAAAGCAGATGTTATTTTATCATTGCTCATGTAAGATGGAAGTAGAGGCCATGGCACCATATCATGAGCATATTTTTATATTGAAACTATCATTGGGCACCAATGATGTGTATACGACGCTATGAAAGTTCAGAGAACTGGAGATTTTTCGTACAAACTACGTACTTAGCCCGTACTTAGTTTATTGGCAAAAATAAAGACAGTAGAGTGAGCTAGGTACGTAGTTTATGGGAGAAAAATCAAGACAGTCGAGTGTGCTTTGTTTACTTTCTTTGGTTTTTTGTTTCGTTTTCCATTGGTAAGTGATTATCTAGGAACTTGTAAATTCTTTAGTTTTTTCATCGTATCTCCCGAACTATTGAATTCAGAGAAAAATGTTATGAGGATTTTTTGTGGATTTTATCAAAAGGAATAATTTTGGTTCTATAACATTTTCAGATATTTTCAGTTGTTTTCGAGATATTTGGAATTATCTGAGAATAAAATTTTCAACACTTTTTTTCCATCTTCCAATCAACAAAATGAAAAAATATTCCATGCCTCAGTGGAGGTAGATGAGCTTCATCTATCGATAATCTATGTTTTTCAATATATCTTCATAGTACCCTATGGGTCGTTAAAATTTTTTTTTTTCATATTTTTCACTTTATTTCCTGTACTATTGGGTTTACAGAAAAAATTATGGAAAATGATTTGTAGGGAATGTTCCAGTGGATAACATTGCACTCTTGATAATTTTCGATTTTTCCATTTGTTTTCGATATATATTGAATTAAAAGGATTTCAAATTTTGATGTTTGGGTTTTCATTTGTTTTTCCAGTTTCCGATGGATGCACGAAAAAATGATTGAATGATAATTTGTTGCGTCATCAAAGAGGCATACGGTGCATTTCTCAAATTTGGATTTAGTCTATTTGTTCACGAGATATGTCGTTTTAAAGCGAACCGTGTTTTTCGGAAAATCTCCTTGAAACACCCACTTGGAATTTTCCGACCCTGCTCAATTTCAATAGGCTTCGTCTCTTCCTGATAGAGGTTTTCTTCACAAAAAATGAAATCGATCGGACCACTTTTGCGATTTGTAGAGTGATTACAAGGAACTTCCGGTGAAAAATCGGAAAAACCCGGAAAAACCACCTTAGAGTTTTCCGATTTCCTTCATATTTTAATGACATAATATTGTTTTGAGTACAATAAGATGGCAAAATTTCGAGTCGATATGTCAAAGGGTTCCGGAGATATATCGATTTATGATTAACACAGAGTACAGACAGACAGACAGACAGACCACACACAAAAACCAAAGTTGCTCAAAATTCGATGGGGATCATTTTCTCCAAAGCAACTATACCTCTATCTCGCTTAGTTTCCGAGATAGCATTTTTGGCACGGCCGTAGTATACTCCACTATGTATAGCGTCGTATAACAAGATGGCGGCAAAGAGTGTGTAGTTTGTTTACAAAATTTCTTGAGATTTCCATACATTTTCTTCTTGATATTTCATCGTGTTATTTGTGTTTTTTGTTGAACTTTTTACTGAAAAAATAATATTTTTTGTTGGATGATACTGTTTCATCGTGATGTGAGGAAAATAACTGTTACCTACTGACTGAATCGTGGACCAAATAGTCTGAGCTTTCTTCAAACCAGTGCATTTCTGTGGGACAGCTTTATGGGATATCAAAAATCACAAGCATATCCACTATCATCAGAAGCTGATATATTCACCATCATAGCTCCACTCTTCTAGCTAAAGGGTCCTACAGACCACAAATGGTGATACCAGCAGTGAAGTTTTTCAACAGTGAACAGCCTTCTGTGAACATATTGAAAACCATCCCTGAACAATGTGTTAACCTAGCAAGCAATGAGCAACCAGCTCTAATGAGTCTAAACCAAGTAATAATTCAACACCAAAGGCATCCTGATATTACTGTGGACACAGCTGTGGATTTAATAGTTGATACAACTATCAATGGCCTATCTTCAACAATATTACTTCCAGGCTTTGAGGATTGTTTACAGTGCAACTCCCATACCTCATATATTATGGTTCTCCACTGCAATAACAGCAAATTGTCATGATCCTATGTGCCATGTGTGTGAATTGTATCCATATAACACACTTTTCATAATGTGAATATTCCTAATATACTTAGAGTTGAGGTAGGTGGCATCCTAGACTGAGTTTTCTTCTTGGAATTCATTCGATATCTTGTAAAGCTAGTTTTTTTTACCATATTGATGAAATCATTGAATAATTTGGAATTCCACCACATAAATAAAACATTGATCAAATGACCTAGGATTTCAGTTAATGTATTTACACAGTATATTATCCTAGATTTTGTGATTTGATATCATTTTGTAATCCTAAATTCATCTAATTGAAAATATCTATCTTATCAATCTGTATATAGTTCATTATGTTTTGTATATTTTGGAACTGAATTAATAATAATTTTCGAAAATGAAAGAACATTGTCATAACATGTGTTTTACTGTACTTATGCCACTCCAAAGAAGTCAAGAAAGAAGTACCTACAAATAGAAGGATCTTCCAGTATACTCCTTCCCTTAGTGCTCATATATACTGTTTTTCCCTGAATTATTTTACAAGATACCTTCATAAAAATTTACAATTAAAAATGAATTTGAAATCCAGGACTTTCATATATGTAGAAATAAATTAACAATGAGCAAAAGTAAGTATCTGCCTGGTAGGTACCTATTTTAAAAGGAATCAGTAAAGATTATAAAGTGAAACTTTGAAATTGCATAAAAAAAGAATGAGGTATTGATTCAGGTAGTTGTGGAATTGAAATATGAATTTTGAAAACCTACAATAAAACATTACAGAAAGAAAAAAAAGTAGAACTTTTACTTATGAATAAATACAGTTTAATAATAACATACAAGCAGTAAAATTATGAATACATTATTCCAAGATACAGTTTGAAATGTCATGGATATGTTCAAGTACCCAAATAATCAGTGATATCTCCTTAAAAACTTGAATTCAACTTCAAGGAATCTGGGTTTTGGTTTCAATTTGTGTAACTATTTGCACTCAATTGCAAGATACCCTGGATGGCAACTCCTCCCCTGCTGAAAAATTTAAGACATGTTAGTACCTACTATAAACAAACTATATCTATTAGCTATTACACCATCTAAATATTCAAATAGAAATAGATTGTGTCACTTCAATGTATGTTCAAAGATTCAATTCAAGCTATGAAGTAAGCTACCTACAATGACCTGCTTGTACCAGGGTTATTATATATCTATAGAATATGCTACTGTTTTTGCTCATATGAATGTAATTGGGAGCTGTAATTTAACTTAATCATTTTGGAAGTACATGCAATCTGCATTGGCAATTTTACTACAAAGATGATAGTACAAAATAAGAATCTATGGAGGCCTAGGCAGGATGTCATGAACAAGATTTTTATATGAGTCAAGCATTACAAATAAAACCATAAATTACCCACCTGCACATGTTCATGTCTATTTTCTTGCCCAGCTTTGTGTATTGCAGTTCAAAAGTCAAAGGCATTGAATTTGCTTCTTTATTTTTCTTATGAAAATATTTGAAAGAAATACAACCATACTTATTTTTCCAATTCCTGGAGACATTTCCCCATAAACAAAATAGGTATGAACTGTTGATAATTTCAATCATGTTCTCTCTCAGATAGGCAGGCACTGCAAATAAGAGTTATTCATTATTCATCAGTAATAAATATATCAATCACAAATTTACCTTATTGTTATCATTATTGAACCAATGAAGTGAAGAAAGGTAGGAAGTTTATGTTAGAGCTGCATACATCCACTTTTCAAACTCATTTGGATTCTCAACGTTCATCCATTTTTTCCATTCGACTGAACTGATTTTTCCTTATCAGAAAAGACTTCTTGAGTGCAGGAAATTCATATTAGAGGACATTATAGGTGATATAGGTCCTACATTTTTCCATTGGAACCTTCTACTAGTTCAACCAGCGACCAAACAGTTGATTTTGCGTGTTATCAGAGATTTGTTGATACTAATTTATAAAATAATATAGAATTGATTAGGCAATTGATATAAAGTTCATGTCTTGTACTCAAGAGAAGCAAGAAGAGAAAATTAACGTAATTTGTTGAATGGTATTCATAAAATATGAAACCCACTGAACACAATAACAAACATGACCTTGAATTACGTCCTAAACTGGTTCAAATTTGCCCACCAGGTGCCGTATCGGAATTGTCACCTTGCCAATAGTGAGAAGGCAAGACAACGAAGACAAGGAACTTCTTGTAATCCAGTGTTTTGTTGAGGATCCTTCACGGTCAATAAGAAATGCAGTGAGAGAGTTTGGTTTCAGCTATTATTTTGTTCAACATACCTTAAAGAAATATAAATATAGGGATTTCAGAATTAGACCACGCCACAAACTCAATTATGATGATAATGAGAAGCGGATTGAATTTTGTCTTGTCATATCTAAAAGATTAAATATAAGTAAGTATAAGTGTAAGTGTTTCAGCAAGATTTTTATTAACTGAAAAATAGCACTCCAAAATATCTCTTTTTTGTTCCAGTGGATATGGCATCGTGAAAAAATTGTCGAAATTTTGCGCACTTATGTCACTGAAATGTTGACCAAATGTCAATTCACTTATTCATCATCTCATTCTATTTCAACCATAGCTAACTTGGACCAAATATTAATATTTAATTTTGCTGATATATCGTCAAGCCCTCGATAGAATATATAGAAAGTATATATCTTTGAAATCAGAAAAGATAGCTCGTTCGAAATATGCGATAATATACAGGGGGTTCCATTTGAAAAAAAAAATTGTTTTCACAAACCCTGTATATGAAATGATAAAATCAAGCAGAGATCACATTTTCTAGAAGGAAATGACATCTCATTCAAGTACCTCTTTCCAAATTTCAAATATATTTTTTCGTTTTCGAGATATCAGCTGTTGAAGTCGAGAAATCCATAGTCAATCACCCTACATTAATTTTATTTACGCCGTTTTGGTATCGACTTTTAATCTCAGTTTCCCGTTTTGTTTTTTTAGCGTTCACCTCAAAATACAGCAACTCCTAGTTCGAGTGGCTCTTTGTCAAATGTTGGATCTTTGGTAACACTTGAAAAATAATTGATTGGCAACATTTTTTGACAAAACTGTATTTTCAGAATAATTCTTCCCGACAAGATGATAGTACTGACATCTATCAACAGGTTGAAGAGTATAGGCACTTCAAAGGCCTGCCAATTTTTTATAACTACCGAGTGTTTTAAAAACGGATGATTATTGCATTTAATTTTTTAATATTATATATAAGTACTCAGCTACATATTATTCTGGATACTTTTAAAGCCATTGTACCAATTTTTTTCATATATTTTATCAAGTAGTGTAAGTGTAGGCTCTTTTGTCAACCTCAATATTAATGGTAATTAGTAATATAATCATCTTGTGAGTTTTTTCATCAAATAATGTAGGATATTATTTGTCTCAATTATATGCTTTTTAATATTAGAATCCTTCTTTTTCTTTCGTGAATCCCATTGTCTATCTGATCCGTGTTCCATTTTTTTTTATATTTTTATACTATTTGCAATCTCTATCCAAAGTAACTTTGTGAATTGCTTGTCCCTTCATTATTCCAGATTTTTTGGGATTTTCTCTCCTCGTTTCTATAAAATAAAACTATGAATATTATCTCAATATACGTGTAGTGAGGACAAATCAGATGATTTGCCCCAAAATGTCACTGCGTTTAAAGAATTTTCCTATCAGAGAGCCTAAAAGAAAAAATCACTAGCTTGTCAGTGACAATTTGTGTTAAAAAAGTTTTGAAGAAGAGAAATAAAAATTTGGATTTTTACTTATCTTATTTGGACGTTTCGGGAACAAAAAGTGACGATTGTCACTGAGAACTGAAAAGTGTCAGGACAAATACGAATTTGCGATACAAAAAAATCCATTTTTTCTGTGACGGGAAAAAAGTTTGGCATTTTATCTCTGTTGGCAGGTTATAAAATGTCACTTTTCATAAATTACTTTTTTCCCGTGGGAAAAAAGTGAGTACTTTTTTCCCGGATATATATCACATATATATACTCTGTTGATGGCTTTTGTTGTGCTATAGTTCCGAAAAATGAGTCAATAATACCGTCTCCGAGAAAGAACTGCAAGTCCTTTTATCTTCCATTCGACTTCGCGGTTTCGTATATTGCTAAACAACTACTGAATTCGCAATTTTTTAAAATCAAATCACAGAATTAGACTGACAGAAGTGACATCAGATATTTGATTACTTCAAAAGAATGATAAAGATGCCTATAAAACGCAGGTGTCCCTACTGTTAAAAACTTGAAATTTCACGTCGATAATTTTCAGATTTCGAAATAATGTAATATCTTCTCAATATTGATTCGTCCTTCCTTCTGTCACAGAAAAAAATAGTGTATTATACACGGGAAAAATATTAGATTTTAGCTCACGGTTTTTTGTCTCCCTCCGCTACGCGTCGGGAGACAACACAACCTGGAGCTAAAATCTACTACTTTTTTCCCTTGT
Organism: Phaedon cochleariae; assembly: GCA_918026855.4. Classification (NCBI taxonomy): domain Eukaryota; kingdom Metazoa; phylum Arthropoda; class Insecta; order Coleoptera; family Chrysomelidae; genus Phaedon; species Phaedon cochleariae. The sequence continues at coordinate 37,426,197 of OU896719.1, forward strand.
ATAATAAATAACTATTTTTATGTTGAAAACGGGAGCAGCGTTCCCGAAACGTCCAATCCTAAGTAAAAATTTGATATTTTTTCAATATACCTTTATTTCTCTTCTCCAAACCTGTTTCATTACAAATTGTCACTGGCAAGCTAGTGAATTTTTCTTTTAGGCTTCCTGATGGGAAAATTCTTTAAACGCAGTGACATTTTGAGGCATATCATTTGAGTTGTCCTTACTACACGTATATTGAAATAATATTCATATTTTTATTTTATAGAAATGAGGAGAGAAAATCCCAAACAATCTGGAAAAAACAAACAAACAAAAGTTCGGTTTTTCGACTTTTAGACACATGTGAATATCATTCTTCTACAGGGTGACATTGAAATGAATACAAATATTTCAAACCTTCAGAAAGCTTCACATATACGATCGAATGGCACCAATGAAAAACATTTAGGAGGAATCAAAATGAAATTTGGGGTAAGACCTCTTCTTCCACCCAAAGTTCAAAATCAGCAAGTCTGGCATTCTGACAATTCTTTGCGGAAGGCACAATCACGTGGATTTCAATCATATGAATTGTCTTGAAGTAGCATACTTACAACAGCGAAAATATAGTTATTTATTATACAAGGGAAAAAAGTAGTAGATTTTAGCTCCAGGTTGTGTTGTCTTCCGACGCGTAGCGGAGGGAGACAAAAAACCGTGAGCTAAAATCTAATATTTTTCCCTGTATAATACACTATTTTTTCTGTGACAGAAGAAAGGACGAATCACTATTGAGAAGATATTACATTATTTTGAAATCTGAAAATTATCGACGTGAAATTTTAAGTTTTCAACAGTAGGGACAACTGCGTTGTAGGCATCTTTATCATTCTTTTGAAGTAATCAAATATCTGATGTCAATTCTGTCAGTCTAATTCTGTGATTTGATTTCAAAAAATTGCGAATTTAGTGGTTGTTTAGTAATATACGTAACCGAAAAGTCGAATGGACGATATTAGGACTTGCAGTTCTTTCTCGGAGACGGTATTATTGACTCATTTTTCGGAACTACAGCACAACAAAAGCCACCAACAGTGCTTATGTATGTGATATATATCCGGAAAAAAAGTACTCACTTTTTTCCCACGAAAAAAAAAAGTAATTTATGAAAAGTGACATTTTATAACCTGCCAACAGAGATGGAATGCCAAACTTTTTTCCCGTCACAGAAAAAATAACTATTTTCTGTGACGGGAAAAAAGTTAGATATTTCATCTCTGTTGACAGGTAACAAAATGTCACTTCATATATTACATTTTTCCCACGGAGAAAATGTGAGTATTTTTTTCCTGGATATACAGAGGGTGTATCTGAATAACACCAGGAAAATCGAGGGGTGATTCCTTGTGATATTTCAAAAAATAAAGTTCATATGAACATGTGTCCTAACTTGCTTCGTTTTCGAGATACAGGGTATTAATATTTCCATGAAAAATATTTTTTTTATTCATTACTCAATTGTCTTTCCATCAATTTCAATAAAAAGTTGTGGTTTTGTTAATAGTAATATGGAGCTTCTTTTAGTTCAATCAGAATCGAAATTATATTTCCAGTGGCGTCACAGTGTAAACTTATCGATATTCATGGCGAATGTCATAGTACGCCACCGGTTTTTCTGAGTCATATTTTTATTGAACTATTGAAATAACTTGTTTTATTCTCTGTGTGATTTTTGTATCTAGCTTAGTTTTTGAGAAAACAATAAAAATTCGAATTTACTCCAAATTATAATGTAGGTGATTTCAAAACTTTCATTGAGATTTCAATAACCCCAATTAGAATCATTTTGAAATTTTTGGGCTTTCTCAGTCTCCAAACATACAAAATTTAGGCACCATGAAAGCTGATACAGGGGAGTTAGAAGTAAAAACAATTAATTCTTCCAACTGATTTTTCCTTTGACTATTCTTACTTTTCGGATCGACACTTCTCGTATACTATGTGTATGTGTACATAGGGTGTTTCAAAAATCCATCGATGGGATGTTAGCCTGGGCTTCCAGCAAACACAAACATATGTTTCCGTAGAATATACTACGGTGGTAAGTATTCTTTCTCCAAAGGACATTAAAATATGTAGTATCTAGTGACACTCATCAGGCAGAAAAGGTGTACTTTTACTGTCTAGGCAAAAAAGGTGTACATTCACTGCTCAGGCAGGAAAACTACTGCTAGGAAAAGTGTAGCTACGCAACGTTCCAAGTAATAATTTGACTGAAATTGACAATGACTTTGGGTGAACACAAAATGATGGACTATATTTGGCGTTGGCTATAAAACAATATTTATTTTGTTTTTCTAGGCAGCAGAGTAAGGTTGACTGCCGTGGCTGATAGTTCATAGCTAGCATAGCGAGGCTAGGAATTCTACTTTGCTTTGGGTTATATTTCAATTTATAACAGCTTATATGCTGATAATCTGACTACGCCACTGGAATCTACGTAAAATAATGTATGGAAGACATTGAGACGGGATATTCTCAGATATAATTATGAATATAAAAAAATGGATATATTTATGAAGACATAGATCGAGAATTCGCATTCTCCATGTGATGAAAATATCAACTCTTTCTCGGTCTTTTCAACAGAAAACAACTACTTTCCTGGCTACCTATATGCCACGACGAATATTGAATTATATCTATTGAACACACGATAAGAATTTGAAAACAAAATCTTCTGAAGTAGAGCATTTGCATTCTCCTTCATTCAATCAAGTTATGTATATGCACATAATATCATTCTGAATATTCAACAGAAAACAACTACTTTCCTGGCTATTTGCCACGTCGAACATTGCATTATATCTGTTGAAATTGAGAATTGACATTATTTCTCGAATCGGATGTAATAACATGATGTATTATGATATAAAAATATAACTTACCTATATATGTAAGTATTGAAATGTATAGGAGAAGTATACTTGTATAAACTCTGATCTTGATGGGCTTTGAACTTCCAAAATAAAAATCATTCTTATCAGTGATATTGGAATTATATCTTTATATGAAGAAGAATGCAAATTCTCTACTTCAGAAGATTTTGTTTTCAAATTCTTATCGTATGTGTTCAATAGATATAATTTGATGTTCGTCGTGGCATATAGCCAGGAATGAAGTTGTTTTCTGTTGAATAAACCAAGAGAGAATTAATATGTTCATCACATGGAGAATGCAAATTCTCAATGTATTTCTTTATATTTATATCCATTTTTTTGTGTTCATAAATATATCTGAGCATATTCCTTTTCAATACTTTCACCCAATCAAGGGGTTCAAACTTGAACGATGGAAACTTGTTATTTTTGTAGACCTCAATCGCAGATTCGTGATTAGGTTCTCTCAATTCAGAATTTATTTCCACGTCCTGTTATGATGAATGTCAATTTATCATACATCCAAAAACGTATGGAAGACAGTTTTTACTTTTAATAAGTTGAGAGATAGCTGAGATACGCGGGGGTGTCGCCCTGTATCTCAAAAAGGAAGCGTGCTATGACAATGTTGTTTGCATTATCGTGAGTTTCACAAAAAAGTAGCCAAGGTTCGCGAAAACCGCTTATCTCTATCTTCGATAATAAATAAGTGAGATATATCCCGTCAAAGGCCATCGAAAATGGGACAGCCTGTATATATTCCTATTCAAAATAAGAAAGTTGGTGCCGAATTTTAGCACACCGCCCTGTATAACTGGAGGACACAATATTTTCAGACTAAATGCAATCTGAAAAACTCCTATATGTGTGGCCTACGTGAATCACCCTGTATAAGTGTTACTCCTTCCTCCGACACTATTAGCGGATGATTCTGAAGGATTCAAAATCGCTGTAGAAATACGTAAGTTATTGCGAAGCGTCGAGTTTTTTTATCACTGAGTCGGCCTTTGCAAAAAGGATGAAAGGACTCTAGCCGACTTTAATGAATCGCTCACCGCCATATCGCCATTATTGTGCTAAAGCTCACAGACACTGGACACGTGTCTCCCTATTCACTTTTAATAGTTTTCATAGGTAACTTGTCGATACAGGCAAAGAAAAATAAATAACAGCAAAACAGTAGGTACGAATGAAAATTTTGTATGGTGAAGTGTCCATGATTATTGCTGATATACTCAAAATACTGAAAATAGGTAAGAACAACATATTGGATCTTTCTTTTATTTGATTCAGACCAGGGAAGAGAAGAGTCCCTCAGGGCGCCGTACATTATGCTATTTCTCGGCAAGTTTGAGGTAATGCAATTTTCTCAATTTATTGCAAGTTTCCAGACATTGAGATATTTCTGTCATATTTTCGTGTTCATATTCACTATTTTCAGGTTTTTTGAGCCTTCAATGTACTTTTTGAGGTTATTTGATGTTTCAGGCCACGTTATGGCGAAAATTTGTATTTTACCAAGATGCTACGTTGCTACGATGAATATTACTAAAATTTTTACTAAACTTGCCTTGAAATTGCAGGAAAAATAGGACAGGTTCTATCAGGAAACTTGCATGAAACTTGCCGTGAAATATCATAGACGCATGCGCATTGTTCGATTCAAAATCCTGATATCTATTATGAAACAAAATCAAAAGCGGTATTGAAGTATGATGCGAACAGCCCTTCTGCCCCAAATAAGTTTCAGAAATACATTCTGAGAATTGAAAAAGATAGAACGGAATAAATAAATATCAAAAACTTGAGAATAGTAAATTTGGTCATAATGTCGGTATTTTCTCTAGTTTATGGACAATCTAGGTCTTTTTAACTTTGATTGATCACCTGGGGTCATAAACTGCAAACTGCATTTCGAAGAAGCTGATTCTCAGGAACCTCAGCTTTTTCGAAAGTCTTGATGTTTCGTTCTCTATAATGACTGACACGATTATTGAATGGAGTTTCAGATCCCTGGCGATCTGGTTATTCCGAACATACCAAGGAGATCCCGTCACCATTCTCGCGATTTTGTAATTTTGTTCCACATTCAGTCAGACATATTCAATGGTTGTCAGTACTTCAAACGCAAATATCTTTGTAATCATTTCAAGAAAAATTGTTTCATCAATTAATGAGCATTTGGGTATACTTGCACCCCACCAATTTTCAAAACCCTATCCCGAATAATTCAAAAGTTACAGTCCTGGCCGTTTTTTGGGGTGTGTATAATTTGCGGACTGGAATAAAATGTTGCGGACTGGCTATTTCCATCAAACTTTTCGATGTTTTTATTGCATATCTGGATTCAGCTCACCGATATATACGATGAGAAGTTTCAGTTTTTTTTCTATGACCCCCCTGGGGAGCACTTTACTCGTGTGTTTTTTCATAAAATCTTGCGGACTGGGTATTTTTGAGAGTCAAATCATCTCAATTTCACCATAAATCGATTTATCTCATGAAAATACAAGATGAAAACTTTTTCCCCAGCCCCCCTGGGGAGCACTTTACTCGTGTGTTTTTTCATAAAATCTTGCGGACTGGGTATTTTTGAGAGTCAAATCATCTCAATTTCACCATAAATCGATTTATCTCATGAAAATACACGATGAAAAATACCTAGTCCGCAAGATATTATGAAAAAACACACGAGTAAAGTGTGTAGTGTGATATCTATCTTGATATGGAATAATAACAGAGTGTCTCATTTGAAAGGGGATGTCTATTCAATTTTTACTCAGCTATACGCTATATACATCACCCTGTATTTCATGATATAGGTCCAACTCTCAGTATAACTTGGTATAACAGAACTATTGAACTACCTATATCTATACCTGTATTTTTCTGAATCATGCTGATATATTACAGAGATGAATTGGGAATAACATTAAATAGACAATAAAGGAGGTTATTTCAAGTATATCAGAGATAAAGATAATCTCCTTGAAATTTCCTGCATACTTGAGGAAAGAATACCCATATTACCCATTGTGGGCCTCTTAATTCTTAATCTGCCGCATTCTTGAAGGGATGATGTAGGTAGGTAAACCTTTTATCTTATTTCTGCTGCGTAGTTTCGGAATTGCGGTAATATTTTCTGATTTACGACCTACATGGGTGTCATTTAGATTGATCACTACATCGTAAAGAATAATGCATCAATATTTGAAATTGAGAATATATATAAATACAGGGTGTGACATTTTGAAAACTTGCCACCCTCACAATATCTTCCTTTCAGTAAATAATATGAAAATAATATCGACCTTCTCTTAGATTTCTCATATTATTCACTGAAAAAAAGGTTTTGAGGGTAGGAATGTCACCCTGTATATCTCCAAATTCTTGTATAACATAATATTTAGCTGTAGAATTATTTTAAAGTGAAGAAAGTCAATATAGGTATCCCTTTCTTTATTTTTTGGTTATCAAAATATTTTTTGCTCGCGTTCAGGTCATTATTGAAACATTATGAAAAATAAAACCACTTGCATGAAAATAAAATGAAATGTTCAATTTGAGACTAAAACAAATTTCGTCAAAAATGAGTCGACAAAATAACATATTTTTTTCAGACCGAATTAAGAAATGATACCTAAGTCATGACCATCGATTTAAAAATAGAGTACCAATTATTGATATAGTTGTTAGTATCTGACACCACAAAAATAGATCGATATAATTTCATTTGTGTCAGCAGAAATCTTGGAATACTGACCTATAATTACTCATCATTTTCTCTTTCATAATAAACTGCTGTTAATAATCACCTTTGTTTCGTCTTTGTCCTTTGTGTAGATCATAGATAGACATTAAATAACAAACACCAAATCAATAAACTTTGTCAATCAATGGAACGTCTGTCTTTGTGTAAAATTCTAGCAAAACTCGGACAGGCAGGGTTTTCAATGATTTATTCATCTCAGAGTGAAATGAGGTTTTAATAACATAGCAAACTGACTATTATTTTCATGTTAATCCCAATTTATAATTTTGTGTTTAATAAAAATGTTTTTTAAAATTATTGGTATCAGTTTATTTCATTAGAAAATTGTTTCTCGATAAATTCAGAAAGTTGGTAATATGCAAGGTTTCAGCAAAAAAGCTGTTATTCGGAAAATTTTAGAGATAAATCAATGAATAAAAAAACAAACTGCTCGCAAAAGAAGCCTCTTTCGTATAGGGTGTAAGCACTTTGTATACCATTACTCGATTAACACACAGGGTGAGTCAAAAATTAAGAATAAATCATGGTTCGAGTTATTCCACCACCATCAAGGAAGCTTTGAAAAAATTGTCACCTCTTTATTTTTTTCAAGACAAATGCATCACCTACCAACAAATAAAAAATAAATAAAAATCGGCCTACTATTTTTTGTTTTTTTTTTTTTTCAAATATCAAGTGCGTCCCTTTTTTTGGAACTGAGTGTATAAAAAATAACTATATTATTTAAATTGATTACTTGATTATTTGGTATTATCTCTTCGTTTCTGCGAACAAAAATATGAGTATTATTTCAATATATCGCTGCTCCAGAATGATGACGCAAATGCAAAAAAGTAAATTTTACAGGAGAAGGAAAAAACGAATTCAAAATATCAATTTTTCGATTTCCAAATACGCGATTTATACTATGAGTTTGAACCTTCGATATATTTGGAGATCTTAATTGGGAGTATACCCTCATACTTCAATGTAGTATGTTCAAAGAGATGATATTTTGAAATTCGGTATGGATATTTGGAGTTATGTCTTTATTCATGCTGGAAGAAAATTATGAATTTTTTGGGATTTTTAGGGCAATCAGGAAAAAAATATTTTTCCACCTATATGAGCCTACTGCATTGCTTGAACCGCTGATTTTGAAAATCTAAACGGAGAGTTATCTATCAAATCTGACATCAAATTCTTCCTATTTGGGTCTGAATTAGTGTTTATGAATTTTTTGGGATTTTTAGGACAATCAGGAAAAAAATAATTTTTCCACCTATATGAGCCTATACTGTATTGCGTGAACCGCTGATTTTGAAAATCTAAACGGAGAGTTATCTATCAAATCTGACATCAAATTTTTTCTTTTAGGGGTCTCAATAAGTGTTTATGAATTTTTTGGGATTTTTAGGGCAATCAGGAAAAAAATAATTTTTCCACCTATATGAGCCTACTGCATTGCTTGAACCGCTGATTTCGAAATCTAAACGGAGAGTTTATCTATTAAATCTGACATCAAATTTTTTCTTTTTGGGTCTGAATAAGTGTTTATGAATTTTTTGGGATTTTTAGGACAATCAGGAAAAAATAATTTTTCCACCTATATGAGCCTACTGTATTGCGTGAACCGCTGATTTTGAAAATCTAAACGAAGAGTTATCTATCAAATCTGACATCAAATTCTTTCTTTTTGGGTCTCAATAAGTGTTTATGAATTTTTTGGGATTTTTAGGGCAATCAGGAAAAAAATAATTTTTTCCACCTATATGAGCCTACTGCATTGCTTGAACCGCTGATTTCGAAAATCTAAACGGAGAGTTATCCATCAATCTGACATCAAATTCTTTCTTTTTGGGTCTGAATTAGTGTTTATGAATTTTTTGGGATTTTTAGGACAATCAGGAGAAAAATAATTTTTCCACCTATATGAGCCTACTGTATTGCGTGAAACGCCGATTTTGAAAATCTAAACGGAGAGTTATCTATTGAATCTGACATCAAATTTTTTCTTTTTGGGTCTGAATAAGTGTTTATGAATTTTTTGGGATTTTTAGGGCAATCAGGAAAAAAATAATTTTTCCACCTATATGAGCCTACTTACTGTATTGCGTGAACCGCCGATTTTGAAAATTTGAACGGAGAGTTATCTATCTAATCTGACATCAAATTCTTTCTTATTGGGTCTGAATTAGTGTTTATGAATTTTTGGGATTTTTAGGGCAATCAGGAAAAAAATAATTTTTCCACCTATATGAGCCTACTGTATTGCGTGAACCGCCGATTTTGAAAATCTAAACTGAGAGTTATCTATTAAATCTGACTTCAAATTCTTTCTTTTTGGGTCCGAATTAGTGTTCATGAATTTTTTGTGATTTTTAGGGCAATCAGGAAAAAAATAATTTTTTCCACCTATATGAGCCTACTGTATTGCGTGAACCGCCGATTTCGAAAATCTAAACGGAGAGTTATCTATCAAATCTGACATCAAATTCTTTCTTTTTGGGTCTGAATTAGTGTTTATGAATTTTTTGGGATTTTTAGGACAATCAGGAAAAAAATAATTTTTCCACCTATATGAGCCTACAGTATTGCGTGAACCGCCGATTTTGAAAATCTAAACGGAGAGTTATCTATCAAATCTGACATCCAATTCTTCCTTTTTGGGTCTGAATTAGTGTTTATGAATTTTTTTGGGATTTTTAGGACACTCAGGAAAAAATAATTTTTCCACCTTTATGAGCCTACTGTATTGCGTGAACCGCCGATTTTGAAAATCTAAACGGAGAGTTATCTATCAAATCTGACATCCAATTCTCCCTTTTTGGGTCTGAATTAGTGTTTATGAATTTTTTGGGATTTTTAGGACAATCAGGAAAAAAATAATTTTTCCACCTTTATGAGCCTACTGTATTGCGTGAACCGCCGATTTTGAAAATCTAAACGGAGAGTTATCTATCAATCTGACATCAAATTCTTTCTTTTTGGGTCTGAATTAGTGTTTATGAATTTTTTGGGATTTTTAGGGCAATCAGGAAAAAAATAATTTTCCACCAATATGAGCCTATACTGTATTGCGTGAACCGCTGATTTTGAAAATCTAAACGGAGAGTTATCTATCAAATCTGACATCAAATTCTTTCTTTTTGGGTCTCAATAAGTGTTTATGAATTTTTTGGGATTTTTAGGGCAATCAGGAAAAAAATAATTTTTCCACCTATATGAGCCTACTGCATTGCTTGAACCGCTGATTTCGAAAATCTAAACGGAGAGTTATCTATTAAATCTGACATCAAATTTTTTCTTTTTGGGTCTGAATAAGTGTTTATGAATTTTTTGGGATTTTTAGGACAATCAGGAAAAAATAATTTTTCCACCTATATGAGCCTACTGTATTGCGTGAACCGCTGATTTTGAAAATCTAAACGAAGAGTTATCTATCAAATCTGACATCGACATCAAATTCTTTCTTTTTGGGTCTCAATAAGTGTTTATGAATTTTTTGGGATTTTTAGGGCAATCAGGAAAAAAATAATTTTTTCCACCTATATGAGCCTACTGCATTGCTTGAACCGCTGATTTCGAAAATCTAAACGGAGAGTTATCCATCAAATCTGACATCAAATTCTTTCTTTTTGGGTCTGAATTAGTGTTTATGAATTTTTTGGGATTTTTAGGACAATCAGGAGAAAAATAATTTTTCCACCTATATGAGCCTACTGTATTGCGTGAAACGCCGATTTTGAAAATCTAAACGGAGAGTTATCTATTGAATCTGACATCAAATTTTTTCTTTTTGGGTCTGAATAAGTGTTTATGAATTTTTTGGGATTTTTAGGGCAATCAGGAAAAAAATAATTTTTCCACCTATATGAGCCTACTTACTGTATTGCGTGAACCGCCGATTTTGAAAATTTGAACGGAGAGTTATCTATCTAATCTGACATCAAATTCTTTCTTATTGGGTCTGAATTAGTGTTTATGAATTTTTTGGGATTTTTAGGACAATCAGGAAAAAAATAATTTTTCCACCTATATGAGCCTACTTACTGTATTGCGTGAACCGCCGATTTTGAAAATTTGAACGGAGAGTTATCTATCTAATCTGACATCAAATTCTTTCTTATTGGGTTTGAATTAGTGTTTATGAATTTTTTGGGATTTTTAGGACAATCAGGAAAAAAATAATTTTTCCACCTATATGAGCCTACTGTATTGCTTGAACCGCTGATTTTGAAAATCTAAACGGAGAGTTATCTATCAAATCTGACATCAAATTCTTTCTTTTTGGGCCTGAATAAGTGTTTATGAATTTTTTGTGATTTTTAGGGCAATCAGGAAAAAAATAATTTTTCCACCTATATGAGCCTACTGTATTGCGTGAACCGCCGATTTTGAAAATCTAAACGGAGAGTTATCTATTAAATCTGACATCAAATTCTTTCTTTTTGGGTCCGAATTAGTGTTCATGAATTTTTTGTGATTTTTAGGGCAATCAGGAAAAAAATAATTTTTCCACCTATATGAGCCTACTGTATTGCGTGAACCGCTGATTTTGAAAATCTAAACGGAGAGTTATCTATCAAATCTGACATCAAATTCATTCTTTTTGGGCCTGAATAAGTGTTTATGAATTTTTTGGGATTTTTAGGGCAATCAGGAAAAAAATAATTTTTCCTCCTATATGAGCCCACTGTATTGCGTGAACCGCCGATTTTGAAAATCTAAACTGAGAGTTATCTATTAAATCTGACTTCAAATTCTTTCTTTTTGGGTCTGAATTAGTGTTTATGAATTTTTTGGGATTTTTAGGACAATCAGGAAAAAAATAATTTTTCCACCTATATGAGCCTACTGTATTGCGTGAACCGCCGATTTTGAAAATCTAAACTGAGAGTTATCTATTAAATCTGACTTCAAATTCTTTCTTTTTGGGTCCGAATTAGTGGTCATGAATTTTTTGTGATTTTTAGGGCAATCAGGAAAAAAATAATTTTTCCACCTATATGAGCCTACTGTATTGCGTGAACCGCCGATTTCGAAAATCTAAACGGAGAGTTATCTATCTAATCTGACATCAAATTCTTTCTTTTTGGGTCTGAATAAGTGTTTATGAATTTTTTGGGATTTTTAGGGCAATCAGGAAAAAAATAATTTTTCCACCTACATGAGCCTACTGCATTTCGTGAACCGCCGATTTTGAAAATCTAAACGGAGAGTTATCTATCAAATCTGACATCCAATTCTCCCTTTTTGGGTCTGAATTAGTGTTTATGAATTTTTTGGGATTTTTAGGACACTCAGGAAAAAAATAATTTTTCCACCTTTATGAGCCTACTGTATTGCGTGAACCGCCGATTTTGAAAATCTAAACGGAGAGTTATCTATCAAATCTGACATCCAATTCTCCCTTTTTGGGTCTGAATTAGTGTTTATGAATTTTTTGGGATTTTTAGGACAATCAGGAAAAAATAATTTTTCCACCTATATGAGCCTACTGTATTGCGTGAACCGCTGATTTTGAAAATCTAAACGAAGAGTTATCTATCAAATCTGACATCAAATTCTTTCTTTTTGGGTCTGAATAAGTGTTTATGAATTTTTTGGGATTTTTAGGGCAATCAGGAAAAAAATAATTTTTCCACCTATATGAGCCTAGTGTATTGCGTGAACCGCTGATTTTGAAAATCTAAACGAAGAGTTATCTATCAAATCTGACATCAAATTCTTTTTTTTTTGGGTCTGAATAAGTGTTTATGCATTTTTTGGGATTTTTAGGGCAATCAGGAAAAAAATAATTTTTCCACCTATATGAGCCTACTGCATTGCTTGAACCGCTGATTGTGAAAATCTAAACGGAGAGTTATCTATTAAATCTGACATCAAATTCTTTCTTTTTGGGTCTGAATAAGTGTTTATGCATTTTTTGGGATTTTTAGGACAATCAGGAAAAAAATAATTTTTCCACCAATATGAGCATATACTGCATTGCTTGAACCGCTGATTTTGAAAATCCAAACGGAGAGTTATCTATCAAATCTGACATCAAATTCTTTCTTTTTGGGTCTGAATTAGTGTTTATGAATTTTTTGGGATTTTTAGGACAATCAGGAAAAAAATAATTTTTCCACCAATATGAGCATACTGCATTGCTTGAACCGCTGATTTTGAAAATCTAAACGGAGAGTTATCTATTAAATCTGACATCAAATTCTTTCTTTTTGGGTCTGAATTAGTGTTTATGAATTTTTTGGGATTTTCAGGACAATCAGAAAAAAAATAATTTTTCCACCTATATGACCCTACTGTATTGCGTGAACCGCCGATTTTGAAAATCTAAACGGAGAGTTATCTATCAAATCTGACATCAAATTCTTTCTCTTTGGGTCTGAATTAGTGTTTATGAATTTTTTGGGATTTTTAGGACAATCAGGAAAAAAATAATTTTTCCACCTATATGAGCCTATACTGTATTGCGTGAACCGCTGATTTTGAAAATCTAAACGGAGAGTTATCTATCAAATCTGACATCAAATTTTTTCTTTTAGGGTCTCAATAAGTGTTTATGAATTTTTTGGGATTTTTAGGGCAATCAGGAGAAAAATAATTTTTCCACCTATATGAGCCTACTGTATTGCGTGAAACGCCGATTTTAAAAATCTAAACGTAGAGTTATCTATTAAATCTGACATCAAATTTTTTCTTTTTGGGTCTGAATAAGTGTTTATGAATTTTTTGGGATTTTTAGGACAATCAGGAAAAAATAATTTTTCCACCTATATGAGCCTACTGTATTGCGTGAACCGCTGATTTTGAAAATCTAAACGAAGAGTTATCTATCAAATCTGACATCAAATTCTTTCTTTTTGGGTCTCAATAAGTGTTTATGAATTTTTTGGGATTTTTAGGGCAATCAGGAAAAAAATAATTTTTCCACCTATATGAGCCTACTGCATTGCTTGAACCGCTGATTTCGAAAATCTAAACGGAGAGTTATCCATCAAATCTGACATCAAATTCTTTCTTTTTGGGTCTGAATTAGTGTTTATGAATTTTTTGGGATTTTTAGGACAATCAGGAGAAAAATAATTTTTCCACCTATATGAGCCTACTGTATTGCGTGAAACGCCGATTTTGAAAATCTAAACGGAGAGTTATCTATTGAATCTGACATCAAATTTTTTCTTTTTGGGTCTGAATAAGTGTTTATGAATTTTTTGGATTTTTTAGGGCAATCAGGAAAAAAATAATTTTTCCACCTATATGAGCCTACTTACTGTATTGCGTGAACCGCCGATTTTGAAAATTTGAACGGAGAGTTATCCATCTAATCTGACATCAAATTCTTTCTTATTGGGTCTGAATCAGTGTTTATGAATTTTTTGGGATTTTTAGGACACTCAGGAAAAAAATAATTTTTCCACCTTTATGAGCCTACTGTATTGCGTGAACCGCCGATTTTGAAAATCTAAACGGAGAGTTATCTATCAAATCTGACATCCAATTCTCCCTTTTTGGGTCTGAAATTAGTGTTTATGAATTTTTTGGGATTTTTAGGACAATCAGGAAAAAATAATTTTTCCACCTATATGAGCCTACTGTATTGCGTGAACCGCTGATTTTTGAAAATCTAAACGAAGAGTTATCTATCAAATCTGACATCAAATTCTTTGTTTTTGGGTCTGAATAAGTGTTTATGAATTTTTTGGGATTTTTAGGGCAATCAGGAAAAAAATAATTTTTCCACCTATATGAGCCTAGTGTATTGCGTGAACCGCTGATTTTGAAAATCTAAACGAAGAGTTATCTATCAAATCTGACATCAAATTCTTTTTTTTTTGGGTCTGAATAAGTGTTTATGCATTTTTTGGGATTTTTAGGGCAATCAGGAAAAAAATAATTTTTCCACCAATATGAGCATATACTGCATTGCTTGAACCGCTGATTGTGAAAATCTAAACGGAGAGTTATCTATTAAATCTGACATCAAATTCTTTCTTTTTGGGTCTGAATAAGTGTTTATGCATTTTTTTGGGATTTTTAGGACAATCAGGAAAAAAATAATTTTTCCACCAATATGAGCATATACTGCATTGCTTGAACCGCTGATTTTGAAAAATCCAAACGAGAGTTATCTATCAAATCTGACATCAAATTCTTTCTTTTTGGGGTCTGAATTAGTGTTTATGAATTTTTTGGGATTTTTAGGACAATCAGGAAAAAAATAATTTTTCCACCAATATGAGCATACTGCATTGCTTGAACCGCTGATTTTGAAAATCTAAACGGAGAGTTATCTATAAATCTGCCATCAAATTCTTTCTTTTTGGGTCTGAATTAGTGTTTATGAATTTTTGGGATTTTCAGGACAATCAGAAAAAAAATAATTTTTCCACCTATATGACCCTACTGTATTGCGTGAACCGCCGATTTTGAAAATCTAAACGGAGAGTTATCTATCAAATCTGACATCAAATTCTTCCTCTTTGGGTCCTGAATTAGTGTTTATGAATTCTTTGGGATTTTTAGGACAATCAGGAAAAAAATAATTTTTCCACCTATATGAGCCTATACTGTATTGCGTGAACCGCTGATTTTGAAAATCTAAACGGAGAGTTAATCTATCAAATCTGACATCAAATTTTTTCTTTTAGGGTCTCAATAAGTGTTTATGAATTTTTTGGGATTTTTAGGGCAATCAGGAGAAAAAAATAATTTTTCCACCTATATGAGCCTACTGTATTGCGTGAAACGCCGATTTTAAAAATCTAAACGGAGAGTTATCTATTAAATCTGACATCAAATTTTTTCTTTTTGGGTCTGAATAAGTGTTTATGAATTTTTTGGGGATTTTTAGGACAATCAGGAAAAAAATAATTTTTCCACCTATATGAGCCTACTGTATTGCGTGAACCGCTGATTTTGAAAATCTAAACGAAGAGTTATCTATCAAATCTGACATCAAATTCTTTCTTTTTGGGTCTCAATAAGTGTTTATGAATTTTTTGGGATTTTTAGGGCAATCAGGAAAAAAATAATTTTTCCACCTATATGAGCCTACTGCATTGCTTGAACCGCTGATTTCGAAAATCTAAACGGAGAGTTATCCATCAAATCTGACATCAAATTCTTTCTTTTTGGGTCTGAATTAGTGTTTATGAATTTTTTGGGATTTTTAGGACAATCAGGAGAAAAATAATTTTTCCACCTATATGAGCCTACTGTATTGCGTGAAACGCCGATTTTGAAAATCTAAACGGAGAGTTATCTATTGAATCTGACATCAAATTTTTTCTTTTTGGGTCTGAATAAGTGTTTATGAATTTTTTGGGATTTTTAGGGCAATCAGGAAAAAAATAATTTTTCCACCTATATGAGCCTACTTACTGTATTGCGTGAACCGCCGATTTTGAAAATTTGAACGGAGAGTTATCTATCTAATCTGACATCAAATTCTTTCTTATTGGGTCTGAATTAGTGTTTATGAATTTTTTTGGGATTTTTAGGGACAATCAGGAAAAAAATAATTTTTCCACCTATATGAGCCTACTGTATTGCGTGAACCGCTGATTTTGAAAATTTGAACGGAGAGTTATCTATCTAATCTGACATCAAATTCTTTCTTATTGGGTTTGAATTAGTGTTTATGAATTTTTTTGGGATTTTTAGGACAATCAGGAAAAAAATAATTTTTCCACCTATATGAGCCTACTGTATTGCGTGAACCGCTGATTTTGAAAATCTAAACGGAGAGTTATCTATCAAATCTGACATCAAATTCTTTCTTTTTGGGCCTGAATAAGTGTTTTGAATTTTTTGTGATTTTTTAGGGCAATCAGGAAAAAAATAATTTTTCCACCTATATGAGCCTACTGTATTGCGTGAACCGCCGATTTTGAAAATCTAAACTGAGAGTTATCTATTAAATCTGACTTCAAATTCTTTCTTTTTGGGTCCGCATTAGTGGTCATGAATTTTTTGTGATTTTTAGGGCAATCAGGAAAAAAATAATTTTTCCACCTATATGAGCCTACTGTATTGCGTGAACCGCCGATTTCGAAAATCTAAACGGAGAGTTATCTATCAAATCTGACATCCAATTCTCCCTTTTTGGGTCTGAATTAGTGTTTATGAATTTTTTGTGATTTTTAGGGCAATCAGGAAAAAAATAATTTTTCCACCTATATGAGCCTACTGTATTGCGTGAACCGCCGATTTCGAAAATCTAAACGGAGAGTTATCTATCAAATCTGACATCCAATTCTCCCTTTTTGGGTCTGAATTAGTGTTTATGAATTTTTTGGGATTTTTAGGACAATCAGGAAAAAATAATTTTTCCACCTATATGAGCCTACTGTATTGCGTGAACCGCTGATTTTGAAAATCTAAACGAAGAGTTATCTATCAAATCTGACATCCAATTCTTCCTTTTTGGGTCTGAATTAGTGTTTATGAATTTTTTGGGATTTTTAGGACACTCAGGAAAAAAATAATTTTTCCACCTTTATGAGCCTACTGTATTGCGTGAACCGCCGATTTTGAAAATCTAAACGGAGAGTTATCTATCAAATCTGACATCCAATTCTCCCTTTTTGGGTCTGAATTAGTGTTTATGAATTTTTTGGGATTTTTAGGACAATCAGGAAAAAATAATTTTTCCACCTATATGAGCCTACTGTATTGCGTGAACCGCTGATTTTGAAAATCTAAACGAAGAGTTATCTATCAAATCTGACATCAAATTCTTTCTTTTTGGGTCTGAATAAGTGTTTATGAATTTTTTGGGATTTTTAGGGCAATCAGGAAAAAAATAATTTTTCCACCTATATGAGCCTAGTGTATTGCGTGAACCGCTGATTTTGAAAATCTAAACGAAGAGTTATCTATCAAATCTGACATCAAATTCTTTTTTTTTTGGGTCTGAATAAGTGTTTATGCATTTTTTGGGATTTTTAGGGCAATCAGGAAAAAATAATTTTTCCACCAATATGAGCATACTGCATTGCTTGAACCGCTGATTGTGAAAATCTAAACGGAGAGTTATCTATTAAATCTGACATCAAATTCTTTCTTTTTGGGTCTGAATAAGTGTTTATGCATTTTTTGGGATTTTTAGGACAATCAGGAAAAAAATAATTTTTCCACCAATATGAGCATATACTGCATTGCTTGAACCGCTGATTTTGAAAATCCAAACGGAGAGTTATCTATCAAATCTGACATCAAATTCTTTCTTTTTGGGTCTGAATTAGTGTTTATGAATTTTTTGGGATTTTTAGGACAATCAGGAAAAAAATAATTTTTCCACCAATATGAGCATACTGCATTGCTTGAACCGCTGATTTTGAAAATCTAAACGGAGAGTTATCTATTAAATCTGCCATCAAATTCTTTCTTTTTGGGTCTGAATTAGTGTTTATGAATTTTTTGGGATTTTTAGGACAATCAGAAAAAAAATAATTTTTCCACCTATATGACCCTACTGTATTGCGTGAACCGCCGATTTTGAAAATCTAAACGGAGAGTTATCTATCAAATCTGACATCAAATTCTTTCTTTCTGGGTTTGAATTAGTGTTTATGAATTTTTTGGGATTTTCAGGGCAGCCTACTGTATTGCGTGAACCGCCGATTTTGAAAATCTAAACGGAGAGTTATCTATTAAATCTGACTTCAAATTCTTTCTTTTTGGGTCCGAATTAGTGTTCATGAATTTTTTGTGATTTTTAGGGCAATCAGGAAAAAAATAATTTTTCCACCTATATGAGCCTACTGTATTGCGTGAACCGCTGATTTTGAAAATCTAAACGGAGAGTTATCTATCAAATCTGACATCAAATTCTTTCTTTTTGGGCCTGAATAAGTGTTTATGAATTTTTTGGGATTTTTAGGGCAATCAGGAAAAAAATAATTTTTCCACCTATATGAGCCTACTGTATTGCGTGAACCGCCGATTTTGAAAATCTAAACGGAGAGTTATCTATTAAATCTGACTTCAAATTCTTTCTTTTTGGGTCCGAATTAGTGTTCATGAATTTTTTGTGATTTTTAGGGCAATCAGGAAAAAAATAATTTTTCCACCTATATGAGCCTACTGTATTGCGTGAACCGCCGATTTTGAAAATCTAAACGGAGAGTTATCTATCAAATCTGACATCAAATTCTTTCTTTTTGGGTCTGAATTAGTGTTTATGAATTTTTTGGGATTTTTAGGACAATCAGGAAAAAAATAATTTTTCCACCTATATGAGCCTACTGTATTGCGTGAACCGCCGATTTTGAAAATCTAAACGGAGAGTTATCTATCAAATCTGACATCCAATTCTTCCTTTTTGGGTCTGAATTAGTGTTTATGAATTTTTTGGGATTTTTAGGACACTCAGGAAAAAAATAATTTTTCCACCTTTATGAGCCTACTGTATTGCGTGAACCGCCGATTTTGAAAATCTAAACGGAGAGTTATCTATCAAATCTGACATCCAATTCTCCCTTTTTGGGTCTGAATTAGTGTTTATGAATTTTTTGGGATTTTTAGGACAATCAGGAAAAAAATAATTTTTCCACCTTTATGAGCCTACTGTATTGCGTGAACCGCCGATTTTGAAAATCTAAACGGAGAGTTATCTATCAAATCTGACATCCAATTCTCCCTTTTTGGGTCTGAATTAGTGTTTATGAATTTTTTGGGATTTTTAGGACAATCAGGAAAAAATAATTTTTCCACCTATATGAGCCTACTGTATTGCGTGAACCGCTGATTTTGAAAATCTAAACGAAGAGTTATCTATCAAATCTGACATCAAATTCTTTCTTTTTGGGTCTGAATAAGTGTTTTGGGATTTTTAGGGCAATCAGGAAAAAAATAATTTTTCCACCTATATGAGCCTAGTGTATTGCGTGAACCGCTGATTTTGAAAATCTAAACGAAGAGTTATCTATCAAATCTGACATCAAATTCTTTTTTTTTTGGGTCTGAATAAGTGTTTATGAATTTTTTGGGATTTTTAGGGCAATCAGGAAAAAAATAATTTTTCCACCAATATGAGCATACTGCATTGCTTGAACCGCTGATTTTGAAAATCTAAACGGAGAGTTATCTATCAAATCTGACATCAAATTCTTTCTTTTTGGGTCTGAATTAGTGTTTATGAATTTTTTGGGATTTTTAGGACAATCAGGAAAAAAATAATTTTTCCACCAATATGAGCATACTGCATTGCTTGAACCGCTGATTTTGAAAATCTAAACGGAGAGTTATCTATTAAATCTGACATCAAATTCTTTCTTTTTGGGTCTGAATTAGTGTTTATGAATTTTTTGGGATTTTTAGGACAATCAGGAAAAAAATAATTTTTCCACCTATATGACCCTACTGTATTGCGTGAACCGCCGATTTTGAAAATCTAAACGGAGAGTTATCTATCAAATCTGACATCAAATTCTTTTTTTCTGGGTTTGAATTAGTGTTTATGAATTTTTTGGGATTTTCAGGGCAATCAGGAAAAAAATAATTTTTCCACCTATATGAGCCTACTGTATTGCGTGAACCGCCGATTTCGAAAATCTAAACGGAGAGTTATGTATTGAATCTGACATCAAATTCTTTCTTTTTGGGTCTGAATAAGTGTTAATGAATTTTTTGGGATTTTTAGGGCAATCAGGAAAAAAATAATTTTTCCACCTATATATTATGAGCCTACTGTATTGCGTGAACCGCCGATTTTGAAAATCTAAATGGAGAGTTATCTATCAAATCTGACATCAAATTCTTTCTTTTTGGGCCCGAATAAGTGTTTATGAATTTTTTGGGATTTTTAGGGCAATCAGGAAAAAAATAATTTTTCTACCTATATGAGCCTACTGTATTGCGTGAACCGCCTATTTTGAAAATCTAAACGGAGAGTTATCTATTAAATCTGACATCAAATTCTTTCTTTTTGGGTCCGAATTAGTGTTGATGAATTTTTTGTGATTTTTAGGGCAATCAGGAAAAAAATTATTTTTCCCCCTATATGAGCCTACTGTATTGCGTGAACCGCTGATTTTGAAAATCTAAACGGAGAGTTATCTATCAAATCTGACATCAAATTCTTTCTTTTTGGGCCTGAATAAGTGTTTATGCATTTTTTTGGGATTTTTAGGGCAATCAGGAAAAAAATAATTTTTCCACCTATATGAGCCTACTGTATTGCGTGAACCGCCGATTCTGAAAATCTAAACGGAGAGTTATCTATTAAATCTGACTTCAAATTCTTAATTTTTGGGTCCGAATTAGTGTTCATGAATTTTTTGTGATTTTTAGGGCAATCAGGAAAAAAATATTTTTTCCACCAATATGAGCCTACTGTATTGCGTGAACCGCTGATTTTGAAAATCTAAACGGAGAGTTATCTATCAAATCTGACATCAAATTCTTTCTTTTTGGGCCTGAATAAGTGTATATGAATTTTTTGGGATTTTTAGGGCAATCAGGAAAAAAATAATTTTTCCACCTATATGAGCCTACTGTATTGCGTGAACCGCCGATTTTGAAAATCTAAACGGAGAGTTATCTATCAAATCTGACATCAAATTCTTTCTTTTTGGGCCTGAATAAGTGTAAATGAAAAAAAATCAATTACTTTTGAACAATCAAAAATTGGTTAACCACATATACGGTTAGTTTGATTGGAAATTACCCCTTCTACCACCGCACTTATTTTGAACCATAACTTATATGGGACACCCTGTATGTGAAAGGATGATAATTACATTTTAAGCAAAATGAATTCCTTACTTATTCACAGAAAGAACCCCCGACGTTTCATCACCCTCAGGTAGTCCAACCCCTGACCAATCACGCTTAATTTGAAAATTCATCCCTACTTTCTCATCCCCTAAGAATGAGGAACCAGCACTCTCACAGTTCCGCCCGAGAATCATTCTTTAAACCGTATACAAGGGGCAACAAAATGGCCAGCGGTCGGTATTTAGTGAAGGAAGAGATGAAAAGTGGAAAGTTTCAGGTTGTCTTGTACAATCCTCTCAAAAAAAGGGGGTGAGTATTTTCTGATATTATTTCATTTTCATACTGTAGATACAGGGTGGCTGAAATTCATCATTGGGATCTCGTAAAATTATGTCGTTTTGAAACTTGGGAAATTGTGAATACTTCCAAAGATTTTGAAAAAAAAAAACGAACAGATGTTCGCGATTTAATTTTTATTTTTCATCACAATTTGAATAGATGTAACAAAATAAATTACATATCTTCATTTCTACTTTTTCTTTCCTACAAGATGGTGTTTTCTGATGTTGAAACCAACGTTTCGTTCTTGAGCTGCCTTCATCAACTTTTGTTTTTACTCTGGATTTTTTATTGCGAATTTTGATAATGATAATAATTCATAATAATCGCATTTTTCATAAGGCCTCAAGAACATAGATTTTGATTAGGATCTAGAACAATAGTACATTTTTTTATTGGGATCAAATGTGACACATGCTGTTTTTTCTGTAGTCGTATTCGGAATTTTTCAAATTTCAAAACGTCATTTTATCAGGCATAAATTTGCGCAATTTTCAATTTTAAATTAATTTAACCAACCCTGTATCACTTACGGTCCACGATATCCCAATATCCAATCCCAGTCACCCTGTACAGAGTGTTTGACCTGACTGATTCATTAAAGAATGAGGTTTATATTGATCTAAAAAAAAATCTAGTTCAAATTACGAGTTTCTGATAAAATTTTCTAGAACTTTGTCAATATGCTTGTCACATTGATTTCGTATATTTTTTAATGGAACACCTCCGAGAACACCCTGTATATTATTGCAATTATTCGAATTCAACACCAAAATTCTGGAGCTATATACACATTTTTGAATTCCTCTCATGATTCTGAATCTGATACTAAAAATAAAATTATGAATTCTCTTTTTCTTGAATTTAACCGACCTCGTATCTCTTATAATAACCATAGATAGAAAAAAATAGCTGAGATTCTTATAGTGGAGCTCGAAAAACGGACACCCTGTATATGCTGCAGTTGTCACTTTTTTAGAGTAACTTGAATATCTCGTAAACGGTTAATTTTTTGTATAATATCCTATGTATAAATTTTCATGTAAATCTTCTTGATGTTTCTCTTAGTTCTCTGTGAATCTCATACGAATCAGTCCGGTGAATCACCCTGTAAACAATCTTTAAGAATAATTATCATTGAAAATATGATTGAATGAATGTTTTTATACGCATTAAGTACAATAACAATCACTGTGAAAAGTGTGAAATTTTAAGAATAGTTATTGGAAATCTGATTCTTTTTTCCGTCGATCTGTATAAATGTTTTTATAGTTATGTTCCCGGAAACGGATCCGAAATTTATGTTAGTTCAATCCCGGAAATAGTGGACGAATGGGAATTGGCGGAGTTCTTCAACAAAGCAGGCGAAATCTTCCTACTTCGCCTGATGATGACTGAAGACTGGGTCAGAAACAGGGGGTTCGCTTACGTTACATTCATGAACTCTGAGAAAGCCAAAGAAGCGGTAAATTGAAACAAATTTTGTCAATATCGGTTGAAAACAAGAATTTTTCATTTTGTTTCTTGTTTCATATCGAATTCCAATTTTTTTATGCTATTCGATAACTGTTGTTGGTTGTTGGAAACTTCATATTCAAAAGAAAAATATAGAAAACACTGTGATTCACGAAAACCGAAAGAAAACAGCGAATAACTGATAATTCTTCAAATAATGTTAATTATTGGCATTTGTCTTTGAGTTCTGTGGTGCTAAAGCATTAGTTGAAAATTAACGAAACCAGAAGCAAAATAAAAAAATCCATGTTGTGTGAGAATCCGTATAATGCAATTTTTTGAGTTTTGATGTTTTTTAGATTAATGTTTTGGAGAATTTAGATTTTATGGGTAACAAATTGACTCTGGAAATCTCTTTGAACAACTGTCGAATTTTCATAAGTGGTTTTCCAACTGACAAGACGAAGGATCAGGTTTGGTTGGAATTGAAAATGAAAGGAGTTAAGAATATCGTTGACGTCATTATGTACAGGTAAAACATTATTCAATAATATCTGTGAAATCTGATGGACTACCATACATTTTCTGAAACATTATACAGAGTCTTCCAAAAGTCAAGAATTTTTGATCCAAATTCAATATTCAATATTTTCGCAAAGATTTTCTATATTCTGATGCGGCTTTTTTTATTTCGAAGATGAATCCATCGGGTATATATGGCTACTAGACCGCTGATGAAAATACAGTGATATCCGGAACACAGGGTGATAAACAAACTGCTGCAAAATATTGAAAAATTCTTCATGCTCCCAATTTGCTGGAATTTTCGGGATTTTTTTCAATCTCAATTTTATAAGACTCGAGCATATTTCTCGAAATGGTTTTGGAATTTTTCTTTTGTTTCTTCAGGTATTGAAAAAATATGTATTCTTTGATAAATGTGGGATTGTGTTCTTTTGATCAGAAATATGTTTCATTGCAGCGCTTTTTTTAGAGATTACTAGTCAGAAGTTAGAAATCTCTCATTTTTCGAAAAATAATTTGTTTTGGAGACTTGAAGAGATGAAAAAAAAAATTGTCGAAACCATTTCGAGTATAATATGCTTGAGCATTATGAAAATATGATGGAGTTTCCATTAAATTTGGGAGCATGGAAGTATTTATTTTCTAATATTTTGCTTGTTTGTCAGAAATCCGTATCCGAATATCTGTGATTTTCGCAAAAATATTGAATGTTGAATTTAGCGCAAAAATGTGCTTGTTGCGGTTCCATTAATCAGCAGTTTAGTTATTGATCATGGTCCAAACTAAAATGAACTGACATATTAAAAAAAAAGGATGTTTTTGTCTGTATGACTTATTATTTCATTTTCCGGCTTTATATTTTTTGATATTTGTCAGTCTTTGGGTTCACTTTTCGGGACACCATGTCCAAAATTACGAGGAGTCTGAAGTGCCATCCCAAAAAACTTTTTTTTTTCACGAATATTTGCCAAGTTCACAGTTGCAACTTCAAATTAGACCAAGAGAACTTTTGTTCTACATATCTCCTAATTTGCAGTTGCAGCTGTAAATTAATATAAACTGGTCAACATTGATAACGTCGTGCTACAAAATATAGCATGAATTCAAAGTAGAATAACTCACAAATTTCCTCACCAATTTGAAATTGGTTTTCACTGATGATTAGCCTAATCTCTTGACAGTTTGTTTTGGCAATATGGAACTTATGTAATTGCAGATAACATTGCTACAGGGGGATAATTGAATGGGTGTAAAATTGTATCGTGGTTGTCACTTTACCGTTTGAACAGATGATTTTTTAAATTTCTTTTCTCACCTGTATCCTCTTGACTGATGCTTTCTCTCGAAACATTTTCGGAATTTTCAAATTTAGTGCTTTGATAATCGTGTTATGAATATTCATCCAGAATGATGCATTTTTTCGACGATTAATTTAAAAAATTGAAAGTTGGAATTCTTCTCCGAAGACTCAACGTTGTATGTATAGTAGTATAGTCGTCGGATATGTGATCGTGTTCGAACACAAAAAAATATGAAAAACTCTACAAAGTGATACAAGAAATACTGAATGATGGAATGGAGAATAACGTAGCCTCCAGTAGATGAAACATAATTTTCTCTGTGTGACTAGTGGAATAATGGAGTGTTACTTCGTCATGAGGATGTCTGGTGTCTGACCTCGAAATGGTTTTGTAATTTCTTGGACGTGTTAAATAGGGCAAATATTCGTGAAAATAGTTTTTCTACGATGACAGTTCAGACGCGTCGTACAACATAGATAAAATTGTTCAATGTTTTTGAGTGATTTTAGGAGCTATTCCAACAGAGCGGAGAACAGGGGGTTCGTGTTTGTGGAGTTTATGACCCATGAACAAGCAGCGAGTGCAAGAGCCAAATTTGCAAATAATTTGAAATTGTTTGGAAGGGAAGTCGTCGTTGACTGGTCAGTTCCTATTCCGGAAATTGACAATGCAGTTCTGAACAAGGTAAGTAGGTATATCTGAATACTGTCTCTAAGTTAATCGAGGAGGTGGTACATTCATTGGATAGGTTGCGTTCTGCCCAATTTTCGATTTACCCAATTTTTGATTCACCCAATCTCCAAATATACCCGAACGATGCGTTGTTGCCAAATCTGAATGAAGAATCATTATGGGCTTATCATTATTAAATATTCCAATTTTTTAATACACATAATATGTATGTATGGTATATGAACTGGGCGTCAATTGAAACGTTAATAGTGAAATTTGGCATCAAGTTTGACTTCTCGTAATTTCTAAAATATTGAACGAATTTTGAATTGCCGCCCAGATTCTGAATGCCTTTTTTATCGTCTTCCGAACCGTTCCTTACAGTTTTTTTTAAATTGATCAGGATCCATGATACAGGGTGAAACAAAGTTACGTACGTGCATTTTGAAAAAAATTTCTCCGCCCCCCCATTTTGTCGGAAGACCACGATGCTCATATTTTATTCAGGCATTTCATAAATAGCAACCATACCTCGGGACATTTTCGAGTTTTTGCCAAAAACTACTGTGGTTTCCGAAAAAAAAATTTTGTTAGCATTTTTTTTTAAAGCTTGTCAGTGGCACTCTGTTTCGAAAAATGTTTGAAAAGAAGAAATATATATACAGTGTGTCCCACTTACCATGCTCATCATGGGTATCTTTTTAACGGTGACAGATACGAGGTCGGGTAAATGACACCAAATCAAATCTGGAGTTTGTCAAGGCCAACTATAATGTGAAAAAATATTTTGATAAAATCTATTTGTTTTTGTTTCATATGCAAAAAACAGATTTTGATCATTTTCATGTCTCCTCCGTAACTCCTTTATTTATGAAAATATTCAAATAGGGATTTCACATTCTCATGGCAGCTTTTCAAAGTGATTTCGAAAAAAATTTGAAATTTATACCAACTCTTCTAGAATTTGAGATATCAGCAACAACTTTAGTTTTTCAAATGTAGGTCATAGCTCACTATGACTTAGTTATTAATAACTTTTTTTCTCTTACTGATGATATGTCGCAGTAATAGTTTTGTGTTGATAACAACGGAGTTATCGTCATTTATACAAAAACAAAAAATTATTCGGAAGCCGCCATCTTGAATTTATAAATTTTAACAAGAAAATCATGATCTCCGACCTCAAAAACACTCACTTACTAATTTTGAATGGAATCGGACCAAATCTTGTCCGCCATCTTGGAGCAGCAATTTTTTTTAATTTCAACAAAAATTCCATAACTCCGATTAACTCGAAATTTGGCAGGTGTTCATAATTTCGGTGACAATACATTATGGAATTTTTGTTGAAATTAAAAAAAAAATGGCTGCTCCAAGATGGCGGACAAGATTTGGTCCGATTCCATTCAAAATTAGTAAGTGGGGGTTTTTGAGGTCGGAGATCATGATTTTCTTAATTTCTAAATTCAAGATGGCGGCTTCCGAATAATTTTTTGTTTTTATATAAATGACGATAACTCCGTTGTTATCAACACAAAACTATTACTGCGACATATCATCTGTAAGAGAAAAAAAAGTTATTTGTAACTAAGTCTTAGTGAGCTATGACCTACATTTGAAAAACTAAAGTTGTTGCTGATATCTCAAATTCTAGAAGAGTTGGTATAAATTTCATATTTTTTTCGAAATCACTTTGAAAAACTGCCATGAGAATGTGAAATTCCTATTGAATATTTTTATAAATAAAGAAATTCCGTAGGAGACATGAAAATGATCAAAATCTGTTTTCTGCGTATAAAACAAAAACGAATAGATTTTATCAAAATATTTTTTCACATTATAGTTGGCCTTGACAAATTCCACATTTGGTGTCATTTAACCGACCTCGTATCTGTCACCGTTAAAAAGATACCCATGGTAAGCATGGTAAGTGGGACACACTGTATATATTGAAAAATATCGAATTTTTACTCATCTTTGAACGTTTCGGGAACAAATCTGCTCCCGTTCTCAACATAAAAATGCTACGCGTCGGGAGATCACAACCTCGAACTATTATTTTTTATTTTTCTGGAATGAATTTTGATGTTTCAGGTGAAAATTCTATATCTGAGAAATTTAGATGTCACTCAGAGTCCAGAAAATTTTAGAGCAATCATGAGCCAGCATGTAAGGCCAGAGTTGCTGGAGAAAGTTTATAAATTCAAAAATTATGCGTTCGTCCACCTGACAACGAGGAATGACGCTGAAATCCTTATGGAGAAACTGAAAGGTAAAATAGTACATTGTATTATTAGGATCAAAATTGACACGCAAATTTTGCGAGTCAACCAGAGTCGCTTTTGATCCGAATGCAACATGCAAATTTTTCTGCAATCGAAATAATTGATATCTTATTAATAAAATATAATTGGAAATTCCACACCAGTGATTTTTGTACAGTTAAATTGGGTTTTGATGACAAATTACCATATACAGGGTGTTTCATAATTGAATGCTGATCCTTAAGGGCGATGACCCTTGGATGATTTTAAGGAGAGAAGTTCATATCAACAAATGTCCTGAACCTCTTAGTTTTTGAGCTACAGGGTGTTGAAATCAGTAACGTACAGCGTTTTTTCAAACTGAACATTCAATATCAGGTCTACGAGGACATCACTGGTAAAAGTAAAAGTTTGATTTTCGTCCCAAAACGAAATGTGTTTCCACTTTAGTGGGTGTCTACTGAATTACCAAAAACCAGAGCCAAGAACTGAAGGAACAAAATTCTTTGGTTTTTATTTTTTTACGCGAAAACGGTACGTTGTATGAAAGTAAGTCTAGGAACCAAATTTGCTCCAAAATGAATAAGAATTGAAAAAAATCTGGTTCTCAGAAAAATCAGTGGCGTACTATTTTTTTCTTCGAAAATTGTCAGTTCAAACCCCGTACGGACGCCACTGGTGAGAATTTTTTAATATCTTTCACGTTAAAAAATGCTCCTTAATGATGAAAAGGTGTATACAAAATATCATAACAATATCGGAGAGTGATAAGAAATTATGATGAAAAACTCATTTTTTTCTTGAAATTTCATCACCCTGTAGCTCAATAACTAAGAGGTTTAGGACATATGTTGATATGAACTTTTCTTTTTGAAATCATCCAAGGATTATCACCCTTAAGGATCAGCATTCAATTATGAAACACCCTGTATGTATTTGAGTGGAAATTTTTTTCTCGTGTGTACCCACCAGCGTATGAAATCGGAAATTTTTTCATGACTTTTTAATGACAGAATAATCAGAAAACCTAGAAATGCAAGATTTCATGTTTATGCTGTTGAAACTAACAAAGTTATTGTGAAATTTTGGAATAAAATCTCCCCCTAGAACACCTTGTGTCTCCCAAACCAGCAACATTCTCATCAGGCTTATTGGGCTAAATCTCATTATTTTGGTGTTCACTATCTGTAGTTCAGAGATATCCCATTCTTAATAAATCATCCTATCATATTAGTTCCTAGGAGTTG
Organism: Phaedon cochleariae; assembly: GCA_918026855.4. Lineage (NCBI taxonomy): Eukaryota > Metazoa > Arthropoda > Insecta > Coleoptera > Chrysomelidae > Phaedon > Phaedon cochleariae. Next base: position 37,455,402 of record OU896719.1, read on the forward strand.
AACTTCAACTTTAGCTCCTAGACAGTAAAGGTGTTGCCTAGCAACATAGACACTATTCATTTTATTGTGTCAGTAAGAGAAACGTCAACTTCATATGAGCTAATTTTGGAAGTCGATTGCAGAAATTTTTTAATTCTTTTCTCTCGGAAAGAATGTATCAGAATCTGTTTTCTGAGGAAATGAGAAAATTTTGAATATCATCTTCATATCATCAAGGAAATTGACAATAATATGACATTCTTCAATTATAGAAAAAATATTGAAAAAATCATCGAGTGCTCTCTAGATATTGCTATGTGGGTTGAAGTCTTATTGATTTTTAATTTTAGTATATTACAAGGACACAATTGTTGATGTAGAATGGGCCAGACCTACTAACAAATACACCACAGCAGGTTACAGACTTCAAAAAGTGTAAGTAGAACTTTTAAAACATTATCTTTGAAAAAAAATAATGAAAAATCTCACACAAAGGACACCGCACTTTTAGTACGTAAAATGGTTCTCGGTGAAATTTTCTGAATTTTCAGTATGTTGTAGAATTCGATGAACTGATTGAACCTGCAGAATCGTGAAGTTCTTTGATGAACAGATTCTGAGATACAGGGCGTTGAAGTTACGAATCGGTATTTTTCATTTAATTACTTTCTCGAAATTCGAAGATGCCAAGTACAATTTTTTTCGCTCGAACCTCCATATTACTCAACATAATTCAGATGGTTGTGATAATGTAATTGTTTACAGAGTGAAACATATAAACATTTCAGTGATGTCTGAAAATTCGATGTAATAATGAAATATCGAAGAAATGATTCAGGCATGCAATATACTATTCTCATTCCATCATGAATCACAATTCATACATTTCATACAGGGTGATATGAAAAATTGGTGACACCTATGACCGATTTATTCATACACATCCTGTATATTCGAGTAAATTGTTAACCTCCCAAGATAGCTGATACCGTAGGAACATGATGTCGTTGAGATATATAGGGTGATAATGAAGATTTTCGATGATGAAAATGACAAAAAATCGTGTTTTTTGAAATCACCCTGTTATTCATGATTAACTCGGTGAAATTCCCTAATTATTTTTTAATATATTCATCATTCGCTCCTCAACGCTGTCTTGAAAATTCAGTTTCCTATCATGCAATACCTAGAAGATGGGAGAATGATGTGTATATGTGCCGTATATGCAGTTAGCTCCGGAATGGTGGATTATTGCATTGATGGATGGGCCTTCATAGATCATTTATGTTACACTTGTTCATTTTTCATTTTGGCAGAGCTTGTATACCAACGGAATTCGCCTAACTATCTGTACATTATATTAATATTATCAAATTCATATATCTGCTATTGTTATTGAATTTCTAATGTTCACCCTGTATATGAATATTAAACTTATTTTCGTCTCCACATTCTCATGTTTCACTATTTGTGAAAAATATCGGCCACTATGCGAATGTAAGTAGACAAGTCTCTTGAACTCTTCATGCAAATGGTAAGTTCCTGAATTAATAACTATGACACCCGTCATGATAGGAAACTGAATTTTCAAGACAGCGTTGAGGAGCAAATTATGAATATATTAAAAAATAATTAGGGAATTTCACCGAGTTGATCATGAATAACAGGGTGATTTCAAAAAACACGATTTTTTGTCATTTTCATCATCGAAAATCTTCATGATCACCCTATATATCTCAACGACATCATGTTCATACGGTATCAGCTATCTTGGGAGGATAACAATTCACTCGAATATACAGGATGTGTATGAATAAATCGGTCTTAGGTGTCACCAATTTTTCATATCACCCTGTATGAAATGTATGAATTGTGATTCATGATGGAATGAGAATAGTATATTGCATGCCTGAATCATTTCTTCGATATTTCATTATTTCATCGAATTTTCAGACATCACTGAAATGTTTATATGTTTCACTCTGTGAACAATTACATTATCTGAACCATCTGAATTATGTTGAGTAATATGGAGGTTCGTTGATGATATGAGCGAAGAAAATTGTACTTGGCATCTTTGAATTTCGAGAAAATAATTGAATGAAAAATACCGATTTGTAACTTCAACGCCCTGTATCTCAGAATCTGTTCATCAAAGAACTTTACGATTCTGCAGGTTCAATCAGTTCATCGAATTCTACAACATACTGAAAATTCAGAAAATTTCACCGAAAACCATTTTACGTACTAAAAGTGCGGGGTCCTTTAAATAAAATAGGACCCAGCAAAATTATCGCGATAATCACCTGTTGCTATAAGCAACGTAAACAAAAAGTAGCCTTCTAATTGGCAGAAAATAATTTTATGAAATTTTCGCAATAAATATCCGATAATTTCAATTTTCCAAATTTGTTTGCAGGTCTACCATGTCTCAGCCGAGTCGTTCAAGAAGTGTTTCTTCTTCTTCGTTCAGAAGCGATAATAATTCATCATCGTCATCTCCTTCCTTTGCTGTGGAGAAAACTGCAAATAGACCGGTTTCTGAAAGTTCTGATTCTTCCTCAGAAGAGATGCAGGTGTTGCAGAGAGAGGTATGTAGATTACTGTGCCCCTCCATGAACTTGTACTAGTTTTTTGGGATCAATAAAGGGGAAAAAACAAATCGGGTAATGGAAGTTTCAAAATCGGAATAATATTTCGTTCAGCTGTAAAATTTTGTATCAATAGAACTATTCTGAAATTGGAGTATTGGAGTATAATAGTATCAAAAGTAAATAGAAGCGCCTCGATCACGGAATGTCCGCCAATTGCACGGACTTCAAACGAACCGACCGTGCGCGGCGTTTATTTTTTGCTGGAGCTGCTCTAATAGTAATGAATTTGTGAATTTCATATTTTTTATGAAAATTTCAAGTGGAATTTCGTTCCATAAGTAAAAATGCCTTTTTTATAGAGAGAATTATAGTAGGGAAAGTATAGTAAAGATTATGTTTGTTTTTTGCAGAATAAAATTCTCAAGGAAAGGTTGCTACAACATATGATGAATTCATCAGCTAATGCTAGCCCATCGCAAGATTATTTCAGAGGTTCCCCAATCCATGGACGGCCCCAGCATGGGTGAGTTTTATTTTAGTAAATGAATTATTTATGTTGCTGAAGAACGGCAATTTAAGTAAATATCAAATATTGTATACAGGGTGTTTCCAAAGTACTAATTGAATTTTTTAGTAAGATTCAGTGTGTCTGTCGAATATATATCACGTATTTTTAGAGTGAACTGGATTTCAATGAAAAAATCTCACAGTTTTTAAGTTCTGTGGGGAAATTGCAAAAATAATTGAAAATAAACGAGTGACGGCTGAAAATACGTATAGTTTCAAAGCAGTGCTCGAACACTATTGTATTTCGCACACTATTTCGCGCACGATGTCAAGGTAGAAAATTAGAAAGGGTCACTTCACAAATTGTTATCAATCCGCAAACCTTGTCATTTTTTGACGTTTGTTGAAATAGTAATTTTCCTAACAAGTGCGAAAAGTGATACTTTCCCGCATGAGATATTTTTTCTACAAGCGTAGGTAATTATGATTGATTTGTTCAATCAATTATTTTTGCAAATAGGAACAACTAACAATAGTGATCTATTCTCTATCTTCTAATAATAAGTGATATATCTATATTGTGTGTACCGTTTGAAGAATTATCTAGGTAAGCTTATTGCGCGGAAGCCAGCATGTCCATGGTGTTTGGCCTCTAGGTTTCAGACATTTTTTGGAATTGAGCCAAACATACTTCCTCTTCATTTGGTGTTCTCACTTTTTTACTATTGCACCATTCAATAAATCCCGTATAGTGCTTTTCATACTTTTCTTAAGACTTCGTTGGCAATAAGTTTCTCATCGCAATTCCACTGAATCGGCTAAGATTTTTAATTCACATGAATAATCTTAATTCTGTATGTAAACTGTCGGAGTTATTGAAAGAACTGTCATCATTATGAAACTGGAAATTGAATGGGATATCTGCAATTAACCTCTCAAGGCAGGCTATGTTATGTCTACAAATTACAATTTCTCCAATACCTCTCAGTAAGCAAACAAAAAATGCAGCAGAAGAACAAAAACAATACTTCCGATTTCCTTTGAAGAGTTTGAAGACCTCTTTGGAAATTGCTTACATCTCAAAAAACATCCTCATGTCAACATTTAAAAAACATCCCATAGATGTTTGCTAGGATTCTTCAGAGAAACCTCTTCAATAGAGAGAACTTGATTATTCCGGATTTCTTTGGGATTTTCATTCCTCGTCTCTTTAAAATAAAAATATTAATACTATTCGAATACACGTGTAGTGAGGACAAATCACATGATTTGACCCAAAATCTCACTGCGTTTAAAGAATCAGAGAGCCTAAAAGAAAAATTCACTAGCTTGTCAGTGACAATTTGTATTTAAAAGAGGTTTGGAGAAGAGAAATAAAGGTATATAGAAAAAATATCAAAGTTTCGGCAACGAATCTGCTCCCGTTTTCAACCTAAAAAATTGGGAACTTGTTTCCTCATTTTTGGTAGTGGAATCTACAACACACAATTTCCTTAACAGAATTCCAGTTCCTTCAACTAGTCTCGACCTAGTCGAAAAAAGGCTCGTCTACCCCCGCTTACTTGCCGCCCGCATGGAAATGGGCCAATTTCCATTCGCCAGCGTAAATTTTCCCAGCGGAAGCGGTATCTCCATTCATCGTCCTCGTCCCTCGATACGACATCCGGAAAATCCTGATTTTTCTGTTTCAAGGAGCCACGAGATCGCCAGACCTAGGCCCATTTACCCTACTTGGCAGTACGACCCATTGGCAGAATTGCAGAATAAAATGGCCGATATGTATGGCGGACGACGCCATCAAGAGCCAAAAGACCAGGTGTGTATTATTCTAATAAACTCTCTTTTATAATGTAAAAACTCCTCAAACGATAAGATTTCCACAAAATTCTGAAACACACGACATGTTTCGCTAACACAGTAGCTTTGTCATGGTGATTGATATACAGGGTGTTAACATATAAGTGTCACAATGGGAAACTCTAGGTTCCTTATAAAAAAAGAGAATTATTTTTCTTTTACGAAATTTGTCTCCCGGCTTCCGTTATCAAGATACAGGGCGTAAAAAACTTGTAATTTTAGAAACACATTCTGAAGCGCCAATATCTTTCACACAAAAAACAAAAAAGGTCCTCCTGCTTCAATGCTCTGAAGTGAACAGTTTCAGAGAAAAATGTCGATTTATGAATAAAAACAATCAGAAGACGGTGGATTGGAAGAGGTGGTCCAGTAAGCTGGCCTGCCCGGTCACCTGACCGAACACCTCTTGACTATTTTTGTGAAGCCTAGTCTATGAGAATCCGGTTAATATCTTTGAGGAATTGACGGCCAGATTTGAGGCTGCAGCGCTCAAAATTCGCAAACATGCCTCGAATTGAGGACAACGTTCAAAAAAATATGATTCGTAGATGCAATGCTTGCATTGAAGTCGGAGGTCGTAATTCTGAACAACTATTGCGATGTTTGAATCATTAAGGTTGTTGAAGATTTCTCTTCCAAGTTAAGTTAATTGTTGCTGTAATTATTGTTAATGATGCTTATTTCAATTACAAGTTCAATATTTTTCGAAAAAAAAATTATTGTAGGATTTTGTATGTTTTTATTCATAAATCGCCATTTTTATCGACAACTGTTCACTTCACAGCATTGAAGCAGGAGGACCTTTTTTGTGTGAAAGATAATGGCGCTCCAGACCAGAATGTGCTTTAAAAATTACAATTTCTCCAGTGGCATGAAAGTTTTGGGGGTTAAACCCTTACGAGGCGTTGAACTGTACGCTACTGACATTTCCAAGGAAATTGATCAAGAGTCTTAGAAGTAGTCATTATTAATGATGAAGTGTGTACAAAGGTTCAGCTCCGTAAATCAAACGGTTCCTGAGATAAGAGCAAAAACTGAATTTTTCAATTTTTTTTGACGCCCTGTATATTGAAAACGGAAGCTTGGAGAGAAATTTCGTGAAGAAAAAACATTTGTCTTGTTTTATGAGCAATCTACAATTTCCCGTTGTGACAGTCATTTGTTAACTGGTACAATAATGTACTAAACCAACGTTGGCTTGCTTCACTTTTATATATATCCTACTTTCCCAACCTGAAGGATTAGTTACCTGTGGACAGGTACGATAAACCTCCATTTTCGGAAATTAGGCACAATATCTACATCAAAATACGGTGTACCGGATTAACTTGAAAGGTTTGATAGCAAATAAATATTATTACCTACTAAGAAAACAAATTTAACAGTGGTGAATTATTGAGATTGTTTACCCACTTTAGCATGAAGTTGATGATAACCATAGCAACGAGATAACGTCCTCACCAATTTGATATTGAAATAAACTACTCGTCAATTGAAAGATAAAATGGAAGATTTTCTATCGATTCTGATTCATCATTACTTTCGACTGCCTCAACAAACCTTCAATTTCTCATCAGTTGTTCATTCAATTGACTATCGAACCTATGGGAATGACTATTGCATCTCTTTAGAATGAGATTCTACAGGATGATATTCAAAGCTATGCAAAAATTGAAAGTTGAAATGTTGAAACTTCACATCTATCTATCATCCTTTAGAATCTCATTCTGAAGAGATGCAATAGTCATTCCCATAGGTTCGATAGGCAATTAAATGAACAACTGATAAGAAATTGGAATTTTGTTGAGGCAGACGAAAGTTATGATGAATCAAAACCGATAAAAAAATTTCGATTTCACACCTTTCAATTGTTGAGTAGTTTATTTCAATATCAATTTGGTGACGATGTTATCCCGTTGCTATGGTTATTATCAACTGCATGCTGAAGCAGGTAATCAATCTAGTTTTTCTACGGCTATAACACAAAATTGCGCTTGTTCTACTGTTTTTGATAAATCAATGAAGTACTTTTTATATCATTAATTTTATTTCCATATCTGATATCACGATGTTTTGTTTTTCCCTGTATAATGATCAAGTCATCAGCTCTTGACGGAAACTGATATTGAGGCTAACATTCGGCTACATGAATTGGACAAAAATTTAAAAAGTTACAGGGTGAAAAATTTGGGCAAAGTTTCTGGGGGCCTTTTTTATGCCTGTGAGTGTATTTCTACCAACCTTAGCTAAATGAATTTGTCAAAAACTTAGAGATTGAGTCACTATGGCCTTATTTTTCATTATTTCATTCAACTAAAGTCGTTCAATTATACAGGGTGTTATTCAAGTACGTGGCCAAACTTGAAGGAGTAATTCTCTGAGTGATTCTAAGACGAAAAGTTCATATAAACATAGGTCCGGTAATGCTTCGTTTTCAAGATACAGGGTGTCAAAATTTTTAAAAGAAATCGTTTTTTTTTTGTAAATATCCTAATAACCCTTCAACCGATTTCATTGGAATTTGGCAGTGTTATTCAAGGTCGTGAAGGGCTAATTCAACCCTAACTATATCAGAATTATCATGTCCAGTGGCGTCCCGGAAGGCACTGTAACCAATATTTTTGATAGAAAAAATGTGCGCCACTGATTTTTTTGCAATTTTTGTATTTGTTTCACATTGAGCAACTAAAATTACAACTTTTTTATATCTAGAATTTTTTTCGTATCTTGCTTTGTTTTTGAGAAAAACCATAAAAATCACTTCATTGCACATCCCTGTGACGAGCCGAAGCCAAGAGCCGAAGGCAAGTGCTGCAATTCATGCATACATATTTTTTGTTTTTTCATTGCATTAATTTTGATAGAAAATTCCAAGACTAGAATAGAGTATTAATATGAAAAAATATTAGTAAGACCCCAGTTTTTGATGGTTTAGTAGTTGAAATGTTTTATTGTGTTGTCACAGGGATGTGCAATGAAGTGATTTTTATGTTTTTTCTCAAAAACAAAGCAAGATACGAAAAAAATTCTAGATATAAAAAAGTTGTAATTTTAGTTGCTCAATGTGAAACAAATACAAAAATTGCAAAAAAATCAGTGGCGCACATTTTTTCTGTCAAAAATATTGGTTACAGTGCCTTCCGGGACGCCACTGGACATGATAATTTTGATATAGTTAGGGTTGAATTAGCCCTTCACGACCTTGAATAACACTGCCAAATTCCAATGAAATCGGTTGAAGGGTTATTAGGATATTTACGAAAAAAACGATTTCTTTTAAAAATTTTGACACCCTGTATCTTGAAAACGAAGCATTACCGGATCTATGTTTATATGAACTTTTCGTCTTAGAATCACTCAAAGAATCACCCCTTCAAGTTTGGCCACGTACTTAAATAACACCCTGTATATTCTTTAACCGAATAATATTACGTGACCAAATTTCATTGAAACTAAAAGTGGTACTTCACGTTTTTTGTAATAAATTATATTTGATAATATTTCAGTGTGGAATTTTCCTACCAAATACCACTCTAGCATCAATTGAAGAGCGAAATTTTTGTCTCTCACGCGAATATTGGGATAATTTGTGTTCTCTAACAAATTTCCTGTAATAATTTTCTTTTTTATTTTTGTTCAAAACTGCCTTGGACGTTTTCTCTATGCATGTTTTTTCTGTGGTTGTAGTAGATTGAAAAGGTTCGTTCATTGAAAATTCTTCGTTCCATAATGAAGAGCTTCTTGAGAAGCAAAAAATGGACCATGAGATACGGAAATACAGGGTGCTGGAGTAGTAGAAATTGAAATACCAACATTACCAACCCTGCATTTTCGAGCTTAGTGAATATTTATCATATGTGTTCATGTGCCAAAAATTACTGAATAATAGAAGTCCAATAATTATATCTAGTTTTATTTTAGGACTTCATGGGGAACATCTGGAAGTAACTATTCTAGGGGTTTGAAAAAAGAAGCAAGACTGATGATAAATTGTGATTGAATTAGGTTCAAAAAACTTGGGTAAGAGTACTATTCTTTCCTCCATCTTTAAAATGGTGAATTTATTATTGATACCTAGTTGGTGTCCTACATCAACAATGGAATAACACTCTAGAAAGAACAATAAAAAATTTATATTTTTACCAAAACTATCTCGAAATTTCATCGTCAATATGTCATTTTGACCTTTCAGTAATTTTGATTGAATTTGAAATTCCACTCTTTCTTCGAAATTTTCATAGAAACAACTATATTTTATACAATAATTATAATGTCAAATCATCTTCAATTCATTCAATTTTATTCAATCAAATTTTCCAGTGAGAAACAGATTTTATTATTTTGTTTCAACTATATAGGTACTTTTTGTTTTTTCTTGGAATATTATTCCTTGGTACATTATTAGGGGTACATTAGGGGTCTTATTTCTGTTGTTTTGTTACAAAACATTTTTAGTTTTATGTATATGTGTTTCTTTTTTTTATATGTGCATGTTTAACGTTTTTCAGTTTTTCAATATTCATTTTATGTTTGTTTTTCTTATATTATTTTATCTTTATCAGATTATGATCTAAGATTGTTACTTATTGTTTCTTTTAGTAAAAGTTTTAAAGTTTTCAAATAGGAACAATGACAACAAACACTGAATTTCAACCCAGATTCACTGTTATTTACCTTATTCAGAGTGGTTATCATTGTTTCTATGTTGTTATAAAAATGTTTATTTTATGTTTTTGTTTCTTTTTATTTTGTAACAATGTTTTAATTATTAAGTTTTTTGTTTGGTAACATTAATTCATTGGGTGGTGGGCGCAAACTTTATTTTGATGAGGTGTATCAATTTATTTTGTTTGCGATAAATATATGTTTATATAATTACTTTGAATAATTGTTATTTCATACCTACTACAATAAACAACCTCAATTATTTGAATAATAAATAATAATCGATATATATATAAACTGAAACAAGCAACAAAAAAATGGACACTGTTCATGGCTCAAGTATTAATATTTACAACTTTTATTATGATTTTTTTCCATTATTAGTTTGATATTGATCCTGATGCACTGTTGATGACTGAGTTGACAATGATAAAAACGTGATGGGTGCTTTTGAATTAGCAGTAATAAGTTGTATTTCTAGTGGCTGATTCATGAATTTATGGGTTGGAATGAGGGAATAATCTATAATATCCCGACCATTGAAGACCAAATTCAGTTGGGTAGGTAGGTATAAGTAACACAGCTTGAGATTTTTACTCTGGTGGAAGTTATCTTATTTTCTCAATTTCAATTTCGTTCTCAAAAGTTGTCACAACCCCTCAGGAACTATTCTGCGGACGCCTATTCAATTTTAAAATTTGTTGAAGAAATATATTATTGGACGTCTTTTTCATTCCATTCAAGAAAGTTCGCACTGATAGATGCACTTTTGTCATGACGTCACCAATTGTTCTGATGGAATTTATGCTGGAAGATGGAACTCTGATACGATGTGGAACAATGGAATTGATGGTAAAAAGCATTGTGTGTCAGTCTGTCATGTATCTTCAGAATCAGAAGAGGCTGATAGGTACCATTTTATATGGATTTTATTAATCAACAATAACTCCATCTTCTAAAATGTCTCAAGAATTTTAAAAATCCTCAATATTTTATTTTTTCTATCAAATCAAAACAAAGAATAACCCGTAAAAGGTGCCAATTGACAGGTCAGTTTCCTCCAAACCGCTCTGGAATCTCACAAAAGCAATTCGAAAGTGGGAAAGTGCGCATTTTAATACAACAGTTTGATGGATTTCCATCAACATTCTAGCGTAATTATTTTGCAATAGTTCGATGGTTTCTTCGATTCATGCGCATGACAAAATGTTTGAATGAAAAACGCACCCATTCCCTTAACGGTACCGGCAGACGGCACAATAGCCACTGCCAAACCAATCATTTCCAGTCCACCAATGAGAATCATCCTCGAACGAAAACAAAAATGCCGCGAACAGATGCAAGTACTGAGTGGAAGGGGAAAAGATTGGCGCCTTCGCGTCTCGTTTCTGGGTCTGGTCTTCCAGTTCCATCTTGGCACTGTTTTTTATCAAGTTTTGAAGTGCTTTTGTTTCAAATTTGTGTAGTGTATATATTTTAATTAATTCAATTATGGCGTACCGCTGTGCAGACCCCCTGTTCGACCTGACTCTACACAAAATGGAGTGCAACAAAGGCGATTTTTCGTCTTTGTACGAAATAACGCACGTAAACGGCCAAATCATAGCCACCTTCAAGCACGTAAACCGCCCGAAACGGGGCACGGAAATCTACTTGCGGAAAATACCTACTGACGCGCTGCTTCAGGAAATTCTCGATTTTGCAATACAAGCCGGCGATGTCTACCAGATCAGATTGTTGATGGAATTTAGCGGATACAATAGAGGATATTGTTTCGTCAGTTATTTCGACGTTCAGAGCTCCAGAAAGGCAACTTTGACTCTCAATGGCTCGAGAATTAGGGACTCCCAAGTCATTGTGAAATTATCATTCGATAATAATCGATTGGAACTGCAGAATGTTCCCAGGGGTGTGACCCCACAGCAAGTTTATCAGGATGTAGTGAAAATCGTCGGGAAAGGACTGAAAGATGTCGTATTTTGCAGGCAATCTGAGGAAAATACTAAGGGCATCAAGTGTCTGTTGAGATATGACACGCACAGGAATGCTTTAGAGGCCAGGAAACACATTTTCCCGACTTTCCGGCTGTATGAGAAAAGTATAAAAGTGGATTGGGCAATACCCACTGATATCATGAAGGTAAATAAAAAATAAAACTATAGAGTATTGAACAATTTTGAAATACACCTTTCCTACACTTTCCTTTTTCCATTCAGCATTCAGTAGGGTGCCGATTCTGGAATCGATTTTTCAGAGATCGATCTTTTTCACAAAAAAAAATCGATTTTTCTGGAACATGGGATTCCTCCAATGAATATTTTTTCCAGGAAGATCGATCTGGAATATATCTGTTATATCTTTGTGACTGATGAGAAAATATAAATAATTGTGTTCCTTTTATGTTCCTTCCTCATTGGGAATTTATTTTTATATCATACCATTTTTTATAAAATTATATACTTTTTCCTTGCATTCATGATGATATTCTTCAAGTTATCTAATAATTATGCCTCTCATGATACCTTATCTAAAAAAAACATATATTTTTTTCAAATTTGGCATGGTTTGAGTTTTTGAGTTTTTAAATCCATATTTTCAGTCATTCAGTCAGCCATTTTGATTTTGATGTTTTGATGTTCAGTTTGGACTCCTTTGAGTCCTTTGGAGATTTTAGTGCAGATGTTCAGTCTTTTCTTCATTCTATATCCAAGATTTTCAAACTTTGTTTATATTTCTTTTTGCCTCTGATTTGGATTTGAGAATTATTCATCTTGATTGAGACCTATCTCAATAACAAACAACAAGGGATGTAGCTCCATAGTGCCATCAAGTAAAAACATTGAAATTTCACTGTTTAAATGAGGTGTGAACAGTGCTTAAGAGAAAGAAAGTAAGAATGAGGCAAAGAAGGCAATGAAGACTTGACCCATTCTGCATTTAAAAAGGTTTTGTGTTTTTTGTGAGAAATCAAAAAATCAAGATGGCTGTGTAATTACTACTTTTTTTTCACTTTGTGTTTCAGTCAAAACGCTTGTATTTTGAAAATTGTCCTCTTGGCACCACAAAATTGGAGCTGTATGAAGAACTGATCAGATATGTGAATCCTGTGCACATGCTAAATTTGTTTTTGCAAGACTGTAATGGCCAAGGGGTGGGCTATGTGCTATTTATCAATGAAGGAGTTTCCTTTGAAGCATTCAACAACCTGAGAGTCAACAAAATATGTGGAAGATTCTTGAAATTATCCTATATGAAGTTTTACAGCCAGTAAGTAAACAATAATATTTGAAATATTTTCTGAACAATCCCAGATTCATCAAACAATGGAATTTGTACTTTCTTTTTTTTTTCAGTTTGATCCTAGATGATTCTCTGAATGATGCCTCTGTGTATGATGTAAGTTGGACTAGCCGGTATTCTTATTCTTTTCTATTTATCTATTTATATTCATCTTGTAAAGTTTCAATTTCTCTTTCAGTCCACAGAACAAGATTTTTCTACAAATGAAAGGAGTTCCAATAGCTCCAAACATAGTGAAACTAATGTGAGTATCCATAAAATATGATGAGAATATTACTTTTCATTCATATTGAAGCTTTATAGTCAATCATTATTCATTACTTCAATTTTCAGAAGGATTGCTCTGATGAAGCTTCAGCTTGTGGATATCCTATGGTAAGTCCAAGATATTTTTGGTGATTTTGTGTTTTTTGACAGAATTAAACATTTTGTGTGTAGGATTTGTTTGAATATTCAATTGCCAAACAATTCCTTGATTGAAAAATACAATTTGGACAGTTGCTTGAGAGTAATTTTGCATTTATTTAATAGATATATTGATATTTTTGTCCGGGAAAAAGAAATTTGATAATGAAACAACCATTTTTCATAAAGACTTGTGGTTTTTCATAAATTCACAACTTATTTATTTCATGATTTCTCTATAGTTCCTTGCTCTTAATGATCTAAGGTGTCGGCAATTCCTCAATAAAACAAAGAAGAATATAAGTACGACAAAATGGCCGTTACCTACAAAAAAACTAGTGATGGTCATCTAATATCAAATATGTTTGAGAATTTGTTGGAAATGGTAGATTTGTGAGAATTTTCATTGAATAAATATGTATATTACAAGTATACAAAGTGTGCAGTGGTAGATAAAAAAAAGAAGTATGATTTTGTTCACCTCTGAGAAGGCGGCTGAAATAAAAATTAGAATTCCGTGCTCATTCAATGAAATTGAACAGTTGTTGTTTCACATTTCCATCATAGAATTCGTGTTTAGTGAACTAAATACATGAGTAGAAAGGTAAATATTCATATCTTTATAATATATGTTCACTAGATATACAAGAATTACTCTTCCTATTGAAATCAACCAATAACCACCAGTCTAAATAACTCCCTAAAAGTCCTAAAATATAATTTTAATTCTTGGGTTCCTATGCCAATTCTTTTCAAGTTCTTTTGAATTACAATAAATCACAGATCCTAGGCTTAACACCATTTTAATCACAAGACTAGAATAAAACAATTTGTCTTGTTTTAGTCTTATCAAAATGCCGTGTTAAATCCCTACATGCAACAACCCTACATGGTAGTATCTGCAGCACAGCCTATGCCTGTAGGACCACCACAGGCAGTACCTATGAGTGTCCCTTTGACTTCAGCACCTTCATATGCACTGCCAGCAACTGTTACTAAGGTAATTGATGATTGACTATAGTATTTTTTCCACCTCTAACCTGAGAAATCACCATTCTTCCAGGATTACACTTTTCAAACCTAGGTAATAGTATTTTATTCAATGAGCGAGCAGAATACTATACTTTATCTACAACTATTCAAATATCAAAGCAACTCTGAGTGTTCAGAAAGATATCTTTAGAAATAATGACGGTTATTATTTTGCAAAATGAATTGTGAAAATATGATGAACAATGTTGGATCTAACTTTTATTAACAGGAAGCTTTTTATTACTATTCATTTGTTGCTATCAGCTACCTAATTTTTGTGTTATCTTAATTAACTAGTGTTGCAATTGTTTTTGTCCTTTTCATGGAAGAATCAAATAAAATATTCCTTCAATTGGAACTTTTTTAAAAGAAAAATCTATAGCCCACTATTAAAATTCAACGTTTTAGTGATTTCGGAGCATTTTTCAAAATTTTATACCTATTCATCATATTTCATTTTGATGGGGAAAAAATAAGGAATTTAATGAGCTTATAAAATACATGGTGTTCCATTTGAAAAATCTTAAGTTTGAGTCGTATCTCCGAAACCATACCCAGAAAAAAAAATTGAGTGCGCCACTGAATACTGCGCAAAATTCTGTATGGGATAAGATTCCAATTTGACATTTTCGCTGAGAAACTTCGTAGATATAGAGGGGGTCCAAAAAGTATAAATTTTCAAAATGGCCCTGTATCTCATAAACGCAAACAGTTATGCAAAATCTGATTAGGCCATCTTGAGTTTCACAGAAAAGTGGTACAGGACCGCGAAAACCGCAAGGTTCTATCTCGAAAGATATCTGAGATATCACGCAAAAGCATCGAAAACTGGACACACTGTACTCAAATATCGTTGAAATTATTTTTTCTGATTATAAATAAAGTTGGCCAAAACTGAACGAATTAATATGAATTTTGTGAATGTATTTTCAAAATGTTGAGGCTGATTTTATTTGTTTTTTTATTTCAGTCTGCTCCTGTTCCAGAATATTTTTATCCCTATTCGTGTGCTCCGCCAGTCGCTAATGTAAGTAATGTGATGCTTTTCAAAATTAATTTGTAGTTTTTCGTGCTTATTTATTTCACTAGAGTTGGTGAGTGGACTGAATTTTCAAATTTCAAAATTCTGAATCTGGAAAATATTTCTGAATGATCCTAAAATCACAAGTATCAATGGTCAAAAATTGTCTACTCATTGTTATTCCAATCAACTCTTCAATTACATTAACTTTTTCATCCAAAACATATTATATTATTTTGCATCAAAAATGGCACCACGCAGAAAACAATCAAGGAAGCACTAATTTTTCAATTGAAATGAATATTCAGAATTGAGTTTCATCCGGGCAAAAAACCATTGGCGTACCCTGTATATTGTTATGTATGCCATCCTTCCCTAGGATGAAATGAGCATTTGTCACTATATCAACTAACACTTGAAAACTCGACTATATCTCACAATTTGGCAACGTGGTCGGTGTTGCAACATTCTCAACTTACGTCGATATTACGAGGGATGAATGTTTTGTTCGAATCAGGTCATAATTATCAACAATTTACACTGCCTTTGCGCATAAAATTGCATCGGAATGTGGAACGAAGAATTTTTCAATAACAGTCCAGTCGCCTTTAGAAAACATTCTTACTAGTTAGTTACTGTTCTATGCTAAGCCTGAATGTCTATGAAGAGTACAGCGTGGAAAAAGTCTCAATTGGAAGTTTAGTTGAAGATTCGTTGAAAAAAAACACGTTAGGGTCTACTTCAACTAATGAATTATGTTTTCTCTATTTTTTAGAATTTTCTCTCTTTTCAGCAAATTATAAAATGAGTACTTACCCCAAAATGTCTCCGCTTTTAAAAATGTTCATATTCAAAAACCTAAAAGAAATTATTAATAGTTTAAAAAAGTAACGAAACACCCTTTTATATATAGTCAAACTGAAAAATAAAATAACAAAAGTGTGTTAATAAATACACAGTATTTAATATTACCGCCCCCGTATAACCAGTAGATTCTTTCATTTTATTTCTACCTCTTTTTAGTTTGGCCTCCTATAAAAGGGTGTTTCTTTAGTTTTTTGAACTATTATTTATTTTCTATTTTTCAGCTTGGCTACAAAAGCGTGTTTTTTAGTGATTTCATAATTTTTATAAGTAACCAAGTTTGACGAAAGAATCATAATCAACTACCCCGAAAACCCCCAGATACCAATTTTGAATAGAAAAAGATCATATAGTTATTGGAAAACTCGTCCGCCATATTGGATCCGCCATCTTGAATTTCCTAACATTCACGAACGGATCATATAATTACAAAACTCGTCCGCCATATTGGACCCGCCATCTTGAATATCCTATTAACAGATTTTGATATTTATTATCCAATTCTGGATTAAGAGAAATCCAAAAAATCAAATATACAAATTTGATCCGCCATCTTAAATTTTCCAATGTGGACGAAAGAATCATAATCTCCAACCCCCAAAAACCCCCAGATACAAAATTTTAGTACAATCGGATCATAGTTATTGAATCATGCATCATAATCTCCGAACCCGAAAATCCCCAGATACCAAGTTTTAATAGGATCGGATCATATGAACAAAAGTCTTCCACCATATTGAATCCGCCATATTGCATTTCCAAATTTTGACAAAAGAACCATAATCTCCAGAAACAAATTTTGAGTAGAATCTGATCATTTAATTATTACAAAACTCTTGCGCCATATTGGATCCGCCATCTTTAATTTTCTAATATTCACGAATTTTGATACATACCTAAATACGTACATCCTCACAGGTGAAGCTAATAAAACGCAATCAATAGTCAGTGGCACCAAAAATTGAAGAAAAAGAATATAGATGCATCTGAAATATATCAAATTTTCACTTGGCTTTAGACGTTTTGGGAACGAATCTACTCCAGAAAAAATCATTGCAAGAATAATTTTCCATCCAAATGGTTTAAACGGGAACAGATTCATTACGAAAAAGTTCCTAAACCAAGTAAAAATTCGATATGTCTATATTTCTCTTCTTTCAGGTTTTCAAATTATCGACATTTTCAAATGCAGTGACATTTTGGAGCTAATTAATATATTGAAAAATAATACTCATACTTTTATTCCTGGCTATTTTAAAATAAAGAACAAATTTCCGAAAATTATTTCGCACATTTGAGTTTTTTGTTTCTGTCAAAAAATATCTAACTGGATTCGAAACAAGGTTATTATAGTGGACGCACCAACTTTTGATCAGAATGTATGTAAGAATAGTAGATTACGCACTTTTCTAGCTTTCTTCCAGATTCTTCTTAGTAGTGTCTAAACAGTTCTTACCATTATAAATAATGAAGACTTGTGTTTAGTTTCCAGTGTTTCCTCCAACAACAAGAAGTGGTTACAATACTACTAACCCAATTCCCATGGTAAGTAATACCAGGTTATACGATAAGTAGATACCAAAGCCCATATTTTTTTCACATTTACATCTTTTTTTTTCATCAAGTTTCATCCACTCTTAAGCTGTCGGAAGTTTTTTTTAGGGAGTGGACGCACCAGGTACTCATACAAACGTTTTATTCCAAATGATTTATACTTTTTTAGCCGAGAATGCCATGTCAAAGTTATGTTGAAGATGCGATCAGAATCGGTGGTCTGCCTATGGTACAACCAGTACCACAAGACTGGTTGTTCCCCAGATACAGGCAGAATCAAGTAAGTCAATATTGATTCATTTGTTGCGAAATAGGCAATAGGCAAGAACACAATAGCACAGTTGCCATATGTTGAAATACGATTGGGAACTTCAGAAATAATAGCTATTCAATAATTCATAGAATGTTCCCTTATGATTCGTGGTTTATGGCTTATAATAACAAATTTGTGTGAATAATAATTATATCAATTCACACTAGAGGACATTTGAATCGGTGAACGTGACAACAGCGCACGAATTGTGGGCGTGGTCTTGTCAGTTCTCAGCATTCAGCGCAATGTTGCCAAGTCTCCAACATTTACATGATATTTTGTTATGGAGTATAAGAAATATTTGGACATGCTGGTTGCTCGAAGAAGTCGAGAATGAACTATCATGGCTTCCTCCCATTATGTTTCATCTCGTGTTTTGTTCAACGACAGGACTCTAATATATCTTTTTGATAACTTGATTATAATTGGTGACTTGACAACCTTGCTTCATGAGTGGGAATGGAAGGTTATCTGACCAATTACGAAACAGCATATAAACTGACGTCAGCATTTATTTGACGTATCGCAAAATGGCGGCCATGACGATTCGTTTGAAATGGGCTCTGAAATTCAACAATTTCGATCAACGCATTATCAGTTCACTCGCCCATCAGTGTGATAATTGAAATTGACACATTATATAGTATTACGGTATTAACATAACATGGATGCATCAATTTTTTGATAAAATACAGTGTCTGGGAACGGTATCATTTCAAAAAAGGCTCGAAAAAAAAAAGAATTTCATACAAGATGGTCTCTGATGATGTCCATATCAATGGTGATATTGGCAATGTTGCCAAATCAACAGTTTTTCAGATATTGAGGGTAACTCAATTTTTTCAAATGAAACACGCGATTCATTTCCATGATAATCAATTCATTTGTACAGAGATTTGTACGTGAAGATTGGCGAATTTTTTTGCGAGGCTCTATTATTTCTCGAAATTAATGTAGGAAAGTCTTGGCTACAGTATTTTTTCAGAGATCTGAAAAATAAGTTGAAACGAAGATTTATGGTTTCATCTTCGGTTTTTCAGAAGTTTTAATGAGAAACATAAACAAATAATATACCTATACCGCCATAAATTTTGATCAACAAATAGTCCAGTAAAAAACTTTCTAGTTTGATGTACTTTGATGTTTGGAAGTTTTCTACTATATTTTTTTAGAATCAACTGCAGTTGATAAATTTCAATCCGATTATCAACAATGTCCCCTATGATCTTCAAGTCTTGCAAATGACCGAAGAACAATTCAGAGACTTGCGAGGAGAAAATTATCAGTAATTGTGCAGAGATGAACAATTTTATTCCTGATTTATTTTTTTATATTTATACAGGGTGTTGCCAAAGTATATGTATTAAATTCAACTAGGGGTATGTCTTGCAAAAAAGTTCATATTAGGGAAATTGCTCAATTTCTGATATACAGGGTATTGGCAGCCAAATTTAGGTAGGTATTATTTTCAAATATCTTGTAAATCAGAAACGGGAATCATTCATTTTTGAAACTATAAAAAATGTGGTCAGGCGTCAGGCGTGATGTGAAATTCAAGTAGTTTTATCTGATCTTATTTTTTAAATGTTTGAGAAAAAAAAATGTACCTTCCATCAATTTGACTCTCAACACTCTGTGTGTCGTCTCTTGATCTTTTCATGTATTTAAATATACCCTGTGAGTATAAATATTATGTCAGACGTGTTTTTCGTTTGGAAACAATTTGTTTATCAATCATGCGAGTTTTAAATTCATATAGCTTTATTAGCAAGTATTTTGAAAGTTTTAATAACTATTAATTGGATTTTTAATACTATTAGTCAGTTATCAGTATTATTCATATTTATTAGATCGTTTTTTTTATGCAGGCATTTCTCATAAGCAGAACAGAGTTGTAGATTTTTATAGTGTTTTCATATTCATTGATGTATTGAGTGTTATAAAACTGTTCGTTATTTAAAATATTAGAAATGAAATCAATCATATTTTTAATAAAAGTTTTAATAAAATGTGAAGACTGAATAATTTTCTATGGTTTAATATTGCTTACTTGTTCTACTGTTAGTGGCATCTACTGGCAGCTACCAAATATACCATGTGGTGCAGAAATTTGCATCCTAAGCCTAACTACAGGGTGCTATACTATAACTAAGCAGTTTCAATTTGGATTCGCCATAGACTTATCCCCATTGTCCCCATTTTTATAATATACCTAATAAGTTTTTGAACCCTTTTCGGAATTTAATATTGGAGAATGATTTTGTGCTCGCGTGTTGATTCAGTATTACGTGATCATTAACCCGTTTTTGCCCGAATTCCGTAAATTAATTGGCACCCTTATGCCCGAATTTTTGAATTGATCAAAACTAGTTTTTTTGTCATGATTTCGTGTTCACTTGAGCTACTGAATTCAGCATTCCGTGGGTACATTGAAAAAACATTCAAAATTTTCGAAAAATATTGCGTTCCATTATTGGAACATGGGGACTGAAAGGTAAGGTCTAATTGACTATTGAAGTTTATATGAAGTTAAACATTTACTAAACACTTGAAGTTAATTTACATGGAAGCTTTTGAAACAATGTTCATGCAGATTCACCGAGCATTTTTCACACATTTTTGTGGTTTTCTTATGACACATGGCACAACGTCCTTGTCTATCAGAAGGAGTCATCCAATGATTGAATCCACCATACCGGATATTTCCATGAGTTCTTGCAATTATTGGCTTAGAAGATTTCGGTCGTCCTCCTCCAATAACAGGGTTCGCGTATTTTTTTGAATAAACATTAGTGATTTCTCTTCTGAATTTCAGGAAATCAATTTTCCCATTGTTGGGCTGACGTCTGTCAATTTGCCAGGCATTATGCATGGCTGAATCTAAGCAGAAGGCAAATAGGGCCCACCACCATTTCTTCGATCTGATACTTATACGGTAATTGTTTATATTTTGGTCCATACGATCTACACCTCCCATATTCTTATTGTATTGTCCAATGACGTTAGGTTGGGGCAGTGGTATTTTTTTTTCTCCGCAGACACCCATCTATTCACCTGACCTATAGGATTCACTGGATCACATGAACTAACAGTTAACACAGGGCGGTTATCGTTCCATGAAGTGACCGTAATTCCAGTCGTGGGCCGACTTTGGGCGAAACAAATTCTGGAAAGTGAACATCCAAATCGCATTTTTCCCAGTCACGTACAATATGTTTATGTCTTACACCTGCAAACTGTGCCAATGGAATCTCGTCCTCACTATCCCAATCATCAACTTGATCTGAAATCTGCCCATCCCCACCTAGATCAGTAGTTGTGCCATCTCTCCCATGAATCATTGCAATTGCTTCAGCTGCCAATTGCCGTCCACTCAAATGGTTTATATTTGTTGTCGGAGCTTCATCGTCATCTGAATCCTCTTCGGAATCGAGACCATCATTTGGAGGGGTTATAAAAACATCTGGCCCAAAAAAATCTTCATTTTCAACGAGATCTATAAGTTCTTCTGTGGTATAATATCTAAAACAGAAATTCATTTTGTTCCCAGTGATCCAATATTGGAACAGGCAGAAAAAAGTGACATTAGCAAAGAAAAATGAAGATTTTTGTGATATATATCACACAATATAACAAAAACTAGATGACTTCTATACATGAACATGATTCCCTTTCAAAAAAGCAATTAGGCAGTGGACAAATACTCACTTTCTGTTAGCCATTTTCGTATCAGTATCTCCCAGTATATTCAGGAAAGCACAACAAATCTTCAATAATATTCCAAAACGATACAACTTCCTCTTCACAAGTAAACATCGATAGTGAACAGATTAGGTCATCTGATGCACTAATCCGTTGTGTTTTTATGACGTGGAGGGGGAAAATAGTCTATGTCAAATATCGGAACACTGGGAATGTGTCAGATGTGTCCAATTTCGGAACACCGGGTAAAAACGGGTTAATATAAAATATAGGGAACTGTAATATAAGAACATCATTTCACGCTGATTTTGTATCAGGGGGCGTAGCTCAGATGGTAGAGCGCTCGCTTAGCATGCGAGAGGTACCGGGATCGATGCCCGGCGCCTCCATCTTTTTTTTAATTATTTTTTTTTCAATCATTTTCTTCAAATTAATATGATATTTACCGAAGGTTTTTTCATTTTTTGTGCGATTCGGCTGCCGTGGCTAATAAGATATATTTAATCTCGTTATCGACAGAGTGAGCTGAAATAGTTGAAACAATTTCAGTGTTATGAATTTCTTCTGATGCCAGTAAATTGTTCGTCTGAATTACATCTTGATGCAGAAGTGTATTGTGCTGTTCCTTGCATATTTTACATCTACCAGCGCTTCTACAGTATATTTAAATTCATCATCATCATCATCGTCATATTTATTATTCCCAAGAAACAATTGACGTATATGTTTATAACAGGGAACATTGAAAAATGAACCATAATGTATTACATTGCAAAATATACCATTCATAGTGTTCTCTAGATAATCCTAGAGATAAAATTGATACTAATGGCGAGTCAGGTATTCATGATACAAATTGTGATGACTGCAACATGAGATATATTGGGCAAACATGTCGAAAAATTGGTACTAGATTTAAAGAACATATTATTAAGATATGATCTGTTTGATGAATCTAGTACAAAGTCACAATAGAGATCGTTTAATGAATCAAAATTAGGACACATTCCCATTTCGAACTTTGAGTTAGATTGACACTATGTATAGTGCTTGCATTTTGGTTGAAACTGCCAGGTTTCTCGGTTGTTATTGAAGATAGAGACTTGTGGTTTTCACGTTCCCGTCCTACTTTTTTTGTGAAACTCAAGATGACCTATCTGATTTTGCATAACTGTTTCTGCCAAATTTCAAAAATTGCGAATTTCGCATTGAAAACCAACTATATAGGTGCAGGTAAAATTTCACGAGGATTCCGAATCTGTACACAATGTTGTCCTGGATCCAACGGATAACAAAGTTAGATATTTTCCCGCCACAATTTGGAAAAATTGCGAATTTTGCATTGAAAACTATCTAGACGCACGTAAAATTTCACGAGGATTCCGAATCTACAGTGTGTCCCACTTCTAATGGGAACACCTATCTTACGTAATCGTTGCGTAGGGATCCTGACATTTGCTGGAGCGAGAGAAATACCAAAAATGCACTCTATTACCTAGTAGGGTCATCTTCAGTGATATACACTGCTCGCCAACAGCCATGGAACCATCCCAATTTCCGGAAAATGATATTAGGAGTCAAAATAGGTTGAAAATAACTTCGGATTCGGAATCACTCGCTTCAGCAAATTTCAGGATTCTTACCCAATGATTACGTGAAATACAGGGGTGTTTCCATTAGAAGTGGGGCACACTGTACATACATATATTTTTTGTCCTGGATCCAACAAGAACCGTAGATTTTTTTCCTGTGGGGCAAAAACATTTACCTAACTACTTTCCTAAGTTTCAACAATTTTGACAACACTACTAAAAAATATTTAAGCCTAGATCTGTTTTAGTGTTTTAGTTAGGTATTCGTAATATTTTGAGTTATTTTTCATGGTTTGGGGGGGAAGCGGTTTTCACGCAACAAGGTAAATATGAAATTTTGTGATATTTGCAATGTTGTCACAATACAAGACCCATTGATGAAAAATATACTGAAACACTAGAAATTAACTATGGGTATCTTTTTAACGGTGAGAGATACGAGGTCGGTTAACTGACACCGAATGTGGAGTTTGTCAACTATAATGTGAAAAAATATTTTGATAAAATCTATTCGTTTTTGTTTTATACGCAAAAAACAGATTTTGATCATTTTCATGTCTCCTCCGTAACTTCTTTATTTACGAAAATATTCAAATAGGAATTTCACATTCTCATGGCAGTTTTTCAAAGTGATTTTGATGAAAATATGAAATGTATACCAACTCTTCTAGAATTTGAGATATCAGCACCAACTTTAGTTTTTCAAATGTAGGTCATAGCTCACTCTATGACTTAGTTACAAATAACTTTTTTCTCTCTTACAGATGATATGTCGGAGTAATAGTTTTGTGTTGATAACAACGGAGTTGTCGTCATTTATACAAGAACAAAAAATTATTTGGAAGCCGCCATCTTGAATTTATAAATTTCAACAAAAAAATCATGATCTCCGACCTTATAAACCCCCACTTACCAATTTTGAATGGAATCGGACCAAATCTTGTCCGCCACCTTGGAGCAGCCATTTTTTTTAATTTAAACAAAAATTCGATAACTCCGATTAACTTGAAATTTGGCAGGTATTCATAATTTCGGTGACAATACTGCCATGAGAATGTGAAATTCCTATTTGAATATTTTGATAAACCAAGAAGTTACGGAGGAGACATGAAAATGATCAAAATCTGTTTTTTACGTATAAAACAAAAACGAATAGATTTTATCAAAATATGTTTTCACATTATAGTTGGCCTTGACAAACTCCACATTTGGTGTCACTTAACCGACCTCGTATCTCTCACCGTTAAAAAGATACCCATGATGAGCATGGTGTTAAATATTTTTCAAATATCAAGAATGTACAGGGTGTTCTTTAAAAAAAAAAACAACTGGGTTCAATCTTATAACAGCTTTTTCAGACCATCGGACTACGCGACTGGATTTTTTGTATAGATTTTAAAGATAGCTGAGATACAGGGGGTCCAGAATGCATCATTTCAAATTTGTGAGATATCCTTCAAGGACTATCCTATCCTGTACACTGTACAATGTATGTGTATAGTCTGATCCAATCAAGTTAAGTGTCCTCTAATGCATTTCGAACATTTGGCTTTCCGCCCTTTGAAACAAACACAATGTGACGTTGAAATGTGAAACGGAAAATGGAATAATTATCCACTTCTAATGGATATTCCGTGGGTTATAGACCGACAGACTGATTTTCAATCGAAGCGTAACACGTGAAAGTACCTGTATCGTGGTTTATTGTCTGGAAAGGGCCGGACTTAGTGTTTTTTTCACGGTGGAGGTGGAAATCGTTTCATAGCATGCTTGAAACAAGTGATACCATGAAAATGAAAGAGTGATATAATAAAAATATTCTTCGTTGAATATAAATTAATCCTCTTAAACCAAAATACAGTTTGGTTTCAAAATTTGATTATTTGAGGTATTTCCATTCGTTTTTTTCTAATTATTCTTCCCTTCCAAGGTATATTATGTACGTCTATGTGTATTTAGTCAGTCTTTTTCTGTCATTTTGTTATATTTTACTGTGGGAAAATCGAGGTGAAGTATTTATTGATTGGAAACATTTATTTTTTGAGGTTTTTTCAATCGTTTTTTCCAAATTGCTTCTCTCTTGAGGTATGTAAGTCAATGTTTATATAAAACCATTGATGTTCTCTTGGTAAAAATTCTAGAATGGGGGGAAATAACTTGGTAGATTTCAATGCAAACAAAACACAAGCATGCCTTTTCTCTAGGAAAGCCGATCTCACTGTGGCCAACATAAGCCTTTGAAGACATCTAATTCGATGCTTGGTATTACTATCAGCAATAACCTTTCTTGCGAAAATCACGTGAGATCAATTGCTAAAAGTGTATCCCAAAAACTTGGTTTTCTGTTTCGGGCCAGGAGCTATTTCACTTCCAGTCAGCTGCTAATGATCTATAAGGCACAGATCCGACCTGTCCTGGAATACTGTTCCCATATTTGGAGTGCAGCACCCAAATATACCCTGAAACTGTTGAAATCTGTCCAAAAAAGGGCAATTGAAGTGAAAAGTTGGCGATCTGGCTCTATTTCATAGCAAATTTCAGGATCCTTACCGAACGAATATGTAAGATACAGGGGTGTTTCCATTAGGAGTGGGACACTCTGTATATATCCATTTTTTCAAATATCCCTTTTCAATTGATTTTTCTTTTTTCACAAAACTAACGCTCACCTATCGTCCAGCCTCCAGCTGGATCTGCTGATGTCGCTCCAAGCGCTCATGCTCCTACTCCGCCTCCTCTGCACCATGGACGATCTAGCATTGGCCCGCCTCCTCCCTTCCTTCCCTCCCTCCTCCGCTCGGAAATTGACGCGCGTCCTCGTCGTTTGGGCGTGGACGTAATCTTGGGCGTGGACGTAATCTTGGTCGTGGGCGTAATCTTGGGCGTGGACACAATCATGGGCGTGGGCATAATATTGGGCGTGGTCGTGGGTGGTTAACGGAGGAGAGGTCTCGGCGCTGGGCAGCATCTCGTAGGAGGGACGGCGAATGCTGCCGCCTCCGCTGCTGATGCTGCCCTTGCTTGAGTTTGTGGACGTGGGGGAGGACATTTTTGCGGGGGGTGGTGGAGCGTGGGGGGTGGGTTGGAGATGGGCGGGGGAGGTTTGACGGTTTGGGGTTTAGACTGTCATATTATCTTGTTTTTAGGTTCTGATGGTTGGTTTGACTGGGTTCACTTTGTTTTAAAACTGGGTTCACTTTGTTTTAAGTGAGTTCACTTTGGTTTAACAGTATTGCTGTTCAGAGGTTAACAAGGTTGAATGGACGCAATATTCATTATTCATACAAGGTGAATTGTGAAAATTGTATTGAAATTGTCATACTCGACCGGTGGAAGATACAAATTTAAATAATAATTTGTACACTTGTACAGGGTGGGTCAGATTGGACACTTTTATAGGAGCAGTCCTATTCTCCAATTAGATGTAAGGAAACTGATGCCTTAGGGTCAATTCTTATGACAATCTCAATGTTGTAAACCGCAGTTGCAAGGTGTATTTCGTAAATATGCATTTTTGAAAAGTGGCTGAAACTCTTTTTAGCAAAAATTCTTTGTTTCTATGCATGGAAACATTTCCAAAGTATTGTGTTTATCGTTTTCGATCAAAGTCAAATCGGTCCTCAATCACTGAAAACAGTCATCGAATCTAGTTTGAAAATAGAAGAGTTTTCCTTGAAGTAGAAAAAGTTATATTTTTGAACTCGATAGTTTACAGGAAGACTGATAGTGCATAATGATAAATTTTTATCACAAACTCAATGCTTTGGAAATGTTCAAGTCTCTCATTAGCTCTCAAAATATATCAAGCTAGTCTCGAACAAAATAAAATGGAAAAACTAATTAAGATATGCGAACCAAACAGCGTTATCTTTCCAATTGCGGGCTTGTAAAAATATTAATATCGTAAAAATCTGATGAAGTGTCTCTCACTCGATGCTCATATTTTCTCTGATGAGATCCGGTTTGAAATTCCCATTTTCCGACAAGTTATATTGCGACCTTCCGCTGTGCGAAAAGCGATTTGCCTCTGCTGCCATAAGGGAATACGTAAAGGGCAAATTGAGATAGGGAAGGGTCAAAAATCGATGAGAATGTATACGATGTTTCGAAAGACAAAGAAAAACTTCGTTCCACGTTCCATATTACTTATTTTATTTTGCGGTGAAAGTTCCTATCGATGTAATATGTCCTGAAATTAGTCAACTACTCAAAAACAATTCTATACGGGGTGAATCATGACTAACCAGTAGAGGAAATGGTTCTGAATAAAATTGTTGATGAAAATTTAAAAGTTCCATGCTTTCTTAAAACAATTGTCTCTCAAAAAAAGATGATAGTGAAGAAAGGATCACACTTCAATCCAAAATATCATGAAGCTAAGTTAAGGGTGAAATAACTTCTATAATGATCAAGCTATATCACCTTTTTTTTAAGAATCAAAATTCAGGCTAACACTCCAAAACATAAATCTACGATTTCGTCGAAATTTCACCAGAATCGGACAAGAATTAAAAACGTTACAGGGCGATCAATTCAAATAAAACATGTGAATATTGACCAATATTTGAAATCCGATGAATTTATGCCAAAGAAAGCGAAGATATACACTGCTGATGAACACAACCAGTTCACTCAGTCATGGAAAAAGTATAGTATTCTACTTGCGTATAATGACTATCACTTATTCGAACATTCGAATGAGTATTAGCCATCATTACACGCTTCAGTGAGGGATGATCCGAATTCGCTTACTGGGATTCCCGAATAATTCCCGTTCGATGGCAATATCGTCGCGCCTTGACTCCGGGAAAGAGCTTTCCAGTTGGGCTTTCCTCCGGGGAAAATAAGTCGGCGCGTAATCTCCGGTGAGTTGGCGAGAAAACTGTGTATAAGCCACCTAGATAAGGGGAATTATCCGCGTTCGGGTGTATCTACACGGTTTTCCCTCATTAATTAATTTTATATAGCGAGAGATGATTTTCCACTAGGATATATGTACAGGGTGGCTGAGATTCGAGCCACATCAATGGGATCTCGTAAGCTGTAAGAGATACAGGGTCTTTTGGATTATGGCAAAGTTGAGCAATGGGCGTGTACACCTTAGTAGAAGTTTGAACTCAAACCACGTTTATAATGATCCTTTTATACATAAACAATAATTGACGACATAATTCGATCGAAAAATTAACTAGAATGTTTTATTTTTGGACAAAAATAATAGAACCTTCTGAAAACGGACCCTCTTATGACGTAGAAACCTTATCTCGCCATAGTTAAAAGAAAATACCAAACGCCCGACGGAGACTGAGGCAACTGATATATTAATTCTTTCAACTGTGATCTCGCGCTAATTCACTCTGTCAGAAATCATGTATCATTCATCTCTGTCTGGAGTAGTCTTGTTTCAGTATTAGGGTTTTGACGTCACATCATCGCCTCGTTTTCAGAGGTCCGAAAAATCGGGGATTTCAATAATTTTTTATAAAACGTAGGGAGCTCACAGCAAGAAACGGTTTGCGGTGGTGAGCTAGTTTGGGTGAGTTCTATCGAATTATGAAATAATTTTTTTTGTGATATAAGCCCATTTGATGCCTAACAAAATGCTGTTTTGAAATTTGAGAAATTCTGAATTATTTCAAAGATACTGTCTGTAGCTTGATCGAAGAGGTGTTACATTCATCTTACTTGATTATTTCGAATTTTCTCTCCTTGTTTCTACAAAATGAAAATGTGTTATTATTATTTCCATATACAGGGTAGGGTGTATCTGAATAACACCGAAAAAATTCAAGGGATGTTTCCTTGTGACATTCTAGCGAATAAAGTTCATGAAAACATGTGTCCTAGCTTGTTCGTTTTTGAGATACAGGATGTTGAAGTTGGAAGTATTAATTGTTTTCATTTATAACCCACCTGTATAAGCTTTCATGGTGCCAAAATTCAGTATGGATGGAGACTGAGAAAGCCCCAAAATTTCAGAATGATTCTAATTGGGATTTTTGAGTAATCTCAATGGAAGTCTTGAAAACACCTAAAATAAAATTTGGAGTCGAATCGAATTTTTATTATTTCCTCAAAAACTAAGCTAGATACAAGAATCACACAGAGGATGAAAACGTTGTTATTTCAATAGTTCAATCCAATAAAAATATGAAACTCAGAAAAACCGGTAGTGTACAATGACATTCAACATGAATATCGATAAATTTACCCACTGTGACGCCACTGGAAATATTATTTCGAATCTATTCGCACTAGAAGAAGCTCCATATTAATATTAACAAAACTGCAACGTTTTATGGAAATTGATAAAAAGACAATTATTGTGAAATGAATAGAAAAAAGATTTTTCATGGAAATATCAATACCCAGTATCTCGAAAACGAAGTATTTTTGTATTTTTGTAAAATTTGTATATCGCTACTTCAAAGTTGGGAACCAACTCCCCAGAAGTCGAAACTTGTGCGGGGTTGAGAAGAGCGGGACCTACAGCTTATAGTGGAATTTGAACCACTTCTAGGGCATCGAGGTGCTGCCAGGATTACAACCATGAATCACACATTTTGAATAAAAATGCTCAGCCGATAGCCGGATTCGAACCGACAGTACTTTCGCATCGGGAACGGCTATCTAGCGAATTTCAGCGCATAGACAAACTCGGCCACGGAGCCCAATAAAGTAAGTTAGGACACATGTTAATATGAACTTTATTTCCTAAAATATCACTAGGAATCACCCCTTGAATTGTTTCGGTGTTATTTAGATACACCCTGTATACAGGGTGGGGCATTAGTGCGTCGGAGCTCGATTGCTCGACATCTATGATAGCTAGAAACCTGATTCAAAAACGAATGTGAAAGAGACAACAAGGTCCATAACTAGAAATTATTGCCACATATACAGGGCGCACCAAAAATAATCTAGAGGGTCGGGATCATTTTTTTTAAATGGAATGCCCTGTATATTTGCATATTTTTGAAGCATCCCTGTGACCTTGATCCACTCCTATGTTATCGTTGACTATATCTTGTTCATATCAAAGTTATGAATTTTTTGTCGAAATAATGTCATCTGCAGATGCCTACCGAAAATATCACTGTTGTCGCAATTATGAAATTCAAGAAAAAAAAATCTCAAAATCATTTATTGAAAAGATGAGTGACGTTTCTGAAAATGTTTCAGGCCCTCCAATGATACAGGGTGGCTGAAAATGATTTTTCATTTCGGAACTTTTCGAAGTGATTTTTCACGAGTTTTTCAAATGGAACACCCCATATATTTTTTTACCATTTGATGTAAAATCGAAACACTAACATATTCACCTGAACATCCATATTGATATTCATAACCATTTTTGAATTATAGAACTTTGAAAATTATAGGTTGGCGATTTTGATCGATTCAGATTCTTATCTGTCATTAAGACATCAAAAGTCCAATTATTATTTTGGTGAACCAATTTTTTCAAAGAAAGAATCGATCCCAGAATCGAAGCAAACAGAAAAAGTTCATATGCTAGTTATTCACAAAGTAAAAAAAAGACAAAATTTTGCATTTCTCAAGTATCCCATAAATTCATGGCACATTGAAAGCAAAACCAGGATAACTGAGAAATGACATTTTAAAAATTGGTTTACTAAATTGTTGATTGAACTTTTGATGTTTCAATAACAGATTAGAATGTGTATCGATGAAAATGGCCAACCTAAAATTTTCAACGTTCAAAAATTCAAAAATGGTTGCGAATATCGATATGAATGTTCAAATAAATATGTTCGTGTTTCGATTTTACATGAAATGGTCGAATAATATATGGGGTGTTCCATTTGAAAAACTCGAGAAAAATCACTTCGAAAAGTTCCGAATTGAAAAATCATTTTCAGCCACTCTGTATCATTTGAGACCCTGAAACATTTTCAGAAATGTCACTCATTTTTTCAATTAATGATATTGAGATTATTTTTTCTAAAAGTTTATAATTGTGACAACAGTGATATTTTCGGTAGGCATCTGCAGATGACATTATTTCGACAAAAAAATTCATAACTTTGATAATTATGAACGAGATATAGTCAACGATATCATAGAAGTGGATGAAGGTCACAGGGATGCTTCAAAAAATATGCAAATATACTGGGCATTCCATTTAAAAAAAATCATCCCGACCCTCTAGATTATTTTCGGTGCGCCCTGTATATGCGGCAATAATTTCTAGTTATGGACCTTGCTATCTCATTCACATTCGTTTTTGAATCAGGTTTCTAGCTATCATAGAACTCGAGCAATCGAGCTCCGACGCACTAATGCCCCACCCTGTATATTTCCAATTGGAAATTGAAAAGATATCGAATCTAATGAAGTCTATTCATTTTTGACTGACGACATTGACTTTATCTGAAGAAGTAAAATGGAAAATACTTTTGCGTTGTACAGGGTGAAATAATGTCGCACAATCATAAAAAATCTAAATCGAATTCTGAGCTCATAATATACAACTACTGCTACAGATACCCGTTAAATGTTCATCTCAATTTGTGGTCGTCTTCACAAGCTTCAAAGTGCATTTTTCTTCATTGTGGGTATTATTTTACGGTCAATGTGCGTAGAAGGAAGCAATGAGTATACATTATACCACTTGACAAGATTTATTGCTCTGGATTACACACGAAATATGGGTTTCTTCAGAAAATAATGGCTTTGTGATATGAGGTTGTTTGTCTTGCTAGAAAAAAATATAATAATATGTTCCATGACAAACTATCCCTTTGTGTGATGAAATGGTGAACTCATTTCTAGGTATACCTGAATAATATATACAAGGTGATCAAGTTTTTATGTAGAATAATTCTGGTTGGCATAAAACATTTATTGTTGTACAGGGTATACCAGGATGTTCCTGGGCTTTTAGACATCTGGATGTTCGTCATATGTCGAGATATCGCTTTCATTTTGATTTCGTGACCTAAATAGGCAGTTTTTCGACCCAAAAAAGTCAATGGTGGAAACAGAATTGAGCTATCTTTGCTCTGAAAAAAGTTTGGATTTTTTTCTAGGACCTACCAATCAATTTCCTCAACTGACATCTGAATGTTCGTCATCTGTCGAGATATCGCTTCCATTTTGATTTCGTGACCTAATTAGGCAGTTTTTCGACCCAAAAAAGTCAATGGTGGAAACAGAATTGAGCTATCTTTGCTCTGAAAAAAGTTTGGATTTTTTTCTAGGACCTACCAATCAATTTCCTCAACTGACATCTGAATGTTCGTCATCTGTCAAGATATCGCTTCCATTTTGATTTCGTGACCTAAGTAGGCAGTTTTTCGACCCAAAAAAGTCAATGGTGAAAACAGAATTGAGCTATCTTTGCTCTGAAAAAAGTTGGATTTTTTTTTCTAGGACCTACTAATCAATTTCCTCAACTGACATCTGAATGTTCGTCATATGTCGAGATATCGCTTCCATTTTGATTTCGTGACCTAATTAGGCGGTTTTTCGACCCAAAAAAGTCAATGGTGGAAACAGAATTGAGCTATCTTTGCTCTGAAAAAAGTTGGATTTTTTTTCTAGGACCTACTAATCAATTTCCTCAACTGACATCTGAATGGTCGTCATCTGTCGAGATATGACTTCCATTTTGATTTCGTGACCTAATTAGGCAGTTTTTCGACCCAAAAAAATCAATGATGGAAACAGAATTGAGCTATCTTTGCTCTGAAAAAAGTTGAATTTTTTTTCTTGGACCTACTAATCAATTTCCTCAACTGACATCTGAATGGTCGTCATCTGTCGAGATATGACTTCCATTTTGATTTCGTGACCTAATTAGGCAGTTTTTCGACCCAAAAAAATCAATGATGGAAACAGAATTGAGCTATCTTTGCTCTGAAAAAAGTTGAATTTTTTTTCTTGGACCTACTAATCAATTTCCTCAACTGACATCTGAATGGTCGTCATCTGTCGAGATATGACTTCCATTTTGATTTCGTGACCTAATTAGGCAGTTTTTCGACCCAAAAAAGTCAATGGTGGAAACAGAATTGAGCTATCTTTGCTCTGAAAAAAGTTGGATTTTTTTTCTAGGACCTACTAATCAATTTCCTTAACTGACATCTGAATGGTCGTCATCTGTCGAGATATGACTTCCATTTTGATTTCGTGACCTAATTAGGCAGTTTTTCGACCCAAAAAAATCAATGATGGAAACAGAATTGAGTTATCTTTGCTCTGAAAAAAGTTTGTATTTTTTTCTAGGACCTACTAATCAATTTCCTTATCAGAAATCTGAATGTTCGTTATCTGTCGAGATATCGCTTCCATTTTGATTTCGTGACCTAAGTAGGCAGTTTTTCGACCCGAAAAAGTCGATGGTGGAAACAGAATTGAGCTATCTTTGCACTGAAAAAAGTTTGGATTTTTTTCTAGAACCTACTATTCAATTTCCTTATCAGAAATCTGAATGGTCGTTATCTGTCGAAATATCGCTTCCATTTTGATTTCGTGACCTAATTAGGCAATTTTTCGACCCGAAAAAGTCAATGGTGGAAACAGAATTGAGCTATCTTTGCTCTGAAAAAAGTTTGGATTTTATTCTGGAACCTACTAATCAATTTCCTTATCAGAAATCTGAATGTTCGTTATCTGTCGAGATATCGCTTCCATTTTGATTTCGTGACCTAAGTAGGCAGTTTTTCGACCCGAAAAAGTCGATGGTGGAAACAGAATTGAGCTATCTTTGCACTGAAAAAAGTTTGGATTTTTTTCTAGAACCTACTATTCAATTTCCTTATCAGAAATCTGAATGGTCGTTATCTGTCGAAATATCGCTTCCATTTTGATTTCGTGACCTAATTAGGCAATTTTTCGACCCGAAAAAGTCAATGGTGGAAACAGAATTGAGCTATCTTTGCTCTGAAAAAAGTTTGGATTTTATTCTGGAACCTACTAATCAATTTCCTTATCAGAAATCTGAATGTTCGTTATCTGTCGAGATATCGCTTCCATTTTGATTTCGTGACCTAATTAGGCGGTTTTTCGACCTAAAAAAGTCAATGGCGGCAACAGAATTGATCTATCTTTGCTCTGAAAAAAGTTGGATTTTTTTTCTAGGACCTACTAGTCAATTTCCTTAACTGACATCTGAATGTTCGTCATCTGTCGATATATTGTTCCCATTTTGATTTCGTGACCTAGTTAGGCAGTTTTTCGACCCAAAAAAGTCAATGGTGGAAACAAAATTGAGCTATCTTTCTGAAAAAAGTTGGAGTTTTTTTCTAGGACCTCCTAATCAATTTCCTTAACTGACATCTGAATGGTCGTCATCTGTCGAGATATGACTTCCATTTTGATTTCGTGACCTAATTAGGCAGTTTTTCGACCCTAAAAAGTCAATGGCGGCAACAGAATTGATCTATCTTTGCTCTGAAAAAAGTTGGATTTTCTTTCTAGGACCTACTAGTCAATTTCCTTAACTGACATCTGAATGTTCGTCATCTGTCGATATATTGTTTCCATTTTGATTTCGTGACCTAGTTAGGCAGTTTTTCGACCCAAAAAAGTCAATGGTGGAAACAAAATTGAGCTATCTTTGCTCTGAAAAAAGTTGGATTTTTTTTCTAGGACCTACTAATCAATTTCCTTAACTGACATCTGAATGGTCGTCATCTGTCGAGATATGACTTCCATTTTGATTTCGTGACCTAATTAGGCAGTTTTTCGACCCAAAAAAGTCAATGGTGGAAACAGAATTGAGATATCTTTGCTCTGAAAAAAGTTGGATTTTTTTTCTAGGACCTACTAATCAATTTCCTTAACTGACATCTGAATGTTCGTCATATGTCGAGATATCGCTTCCATTTTGATTTCGTGACCTAATTAGGCGGTTTTTCGACCCAAAAAAGTCAATGGTGGAAACAGAATTGAGCTATCTTTGCTCTGAAAAAAGTTGGATTTTTTTTCTAGGACCTACTGATCAATTTCCTTAACTGACATCTGAATGTTCGTCATCTGTCGAGATATCGTTTCCATTTTGATTTCGTGACCTAATTAGGCAGTTTTTCGACCCAAAAAAGTCAATGGTGAAAACAGAATTGAGCTATCTTTGCTCTGAAAAAAGTTGGATTTTTTTTCTAGGACCTACTGATCAATTTCCTTAACTGACATCTGAATGTTCGTCATCTGTCGAGATATCGTTTCCATTTTGATTTCGTGACCTAATTAGGCAGTTTTTCGACCCAAAAAAGTCAATGGTGGAAACAGTATTGAGCTATCTTTGCTCTGAAAAAAGTTGGATTTTTTTCTAGGACCTACAAATCAATTTCCTTAACTGACATCTGAATGTTCGTCATCTGTCGAGATATCGTTTCCATTTTGATTTCGTGACCTAATTAGGCAGTTTTTCGACCCAAAAAAGTCAATGGTGGAAACAGTATTGAGCTATCTTTGCTCTGAAAAAAGTTGGATTTTTTTTTTAGGACCTACAAATCAATATCCTTGACTGACATCTGAATGTTCGTCATCTGTCGAGATATCGTTTCCATTTTGATTTCGTGGCCTAATTAGGCAGTTTTTCGACCCAAAACAGTCAATGGTGGAAACAGTATTGAGCTATCTTTGCTCTGAAAAAAGTTGGATTTTTTTTTCTAGGACCTACTAATCAATTTCCTTAACTGAAATCTGAATGTTCGTCATCTGTCGAGATATCGTTTCCATTTTGATTTCGTGACCTAATTAGGCAGTTTTTCGACCCAAAAAAGTCAATGGTGGAAACAGTATTGAGCTATCTTTGCTCTGAAAAAAGTTGGATTTTTTTTTTAGGACCTACAAATCAATATCCTTGACTGACATCTGAATGTTCGTCATCTGTCGAGATATCGTTTCCATTTTGATTTCGTGACCTAAGTAGGCAGTTTTTCGACCCAAAAAAGTCAATGGTGGAAACAGAATTGAGCTATCTTTGCTCTGAAAAAAGTTTGGATTTTTTCTAGGACCTACTAATCAATTTCCTTAACTGACATCTGAATGTTCGTCATCTGTCGAGATATCGCTTTCATTTTGATTCTGTGACCTAAATAGGCAGTTTTTCGACCCATAAAAGTCAATGGTGAAATCAGAATTGAGCTATCTTTGCTCTGAAAAAAGTTTGGATTTTTTCTAGGACCTACTAATCAATTTCCTTAACTGAAATCTGAATGTTCGTCATCTGTCGAGATATCGTTTCCATTTTGATTTCGTGACCTAATTAGGCAGTTTTTCGACCCAAAAAAGTCAATGGTGAAAACAGAATTGAGCTATCTTTGCTCTGAAAAAAGTTTGGATTTTTTCTAGGACCTACTAATCAATTTCCTTAACTGACATCTGAATGTTCGTCATCTGTCGAGATATCGCTTTCATTTTGATTCTGTGACCTAAATAGGCAGTTTTTCGACCCATAAAAGTCAATGGTGAAATCAGAATTGAGCTATCTTTGCTCTGAAAAAAGTTTGGATTTTTTCTAGGACCTACTAATCAATTTCCTTAACTGACATCTGAATGTTCGTCATCTGTCGAGATATCGTTTTCATTTTGATTTCGTGACCTAATTAGGCAGTTTTTCGACCCAAAAAAGTCAATGGTGGAAACAGAATTGATCTATCTTTGCTCTGAAAAAAGTTAGGATTTTTTTCTAGGACCTACCAATCAAGTTCCTTAACTGACATCTGAATGTTCGTCATCTGTCGAGATATCTCTTCCATTTTGATTTCGTGACCTAATTAGGCAGTTTTTCGACCCAAAAAAGTCAATGGTGGAAACAGAATTGAGCTATCTTTGCTCTGAAAAAAGTTGGATTTTTTTTTCTAGGACCTACAAATCAATTTCCTTAACTGACATCTGAATGTTCGTCATATGTCGAGATATCGCTTTCATTTTGATTTCGTGACCTAATTAGGCAGTTTTTCGACCCAAAAAAGTCAATGGTGGAAACAGAATTGAGCTATCTTTGCTCTGAAAAAAGTTGGATTTTTTTTTCTAGGACCTACTAATCAATTTCCTTATCTGACATCTGAATGTTCGTTATCTGTCGAGATATCGCTTCCATTTTGATTTCGTGACCTAATTAGGCAGTTTTTCGACCCAAAAAAGTCAATGGTGAAAACAGAATTGAGCTATCTTTGCTCTAAAAAAAGTAGGATTTTTTTTCTAGGACCTACAAATCAATTTCCTTAACGGACATCTGAATGTTCGTCATCTGTCGAGATATCGTTTCCATTTTGATTTTGTGACCTAATTAGGCAGTTTTTCGACCCAAAAAAATCAATGGTGGAAACAGAATTGAGCTATCTTCGCACTGAAAAAAGTTTGGATTTTTTCTAGGAATTTCTAATCAGTTTCCGTAACTGACATCTGAATGTTCGTCATCTGTCGAGATATCGCTTCCATTTCGATTTCGTGACCTATATAGGCAGTTTTTCGACCTAAAAAAGTCGATGGTGGAAACAGAATTGAGCTATCTTTGCTCTGAAAAAAGTTTTTATAGAATAGATTTATAGAAACGAGGAGAGAAAAAAATCCCAAAAAATCTGGAATAATGAACGTATCACCTCCTCGATCAACCTACTGACAGTATGTGTTGTTTTTGTTGCTTTGTCGATTTTTTAGGTTAATTTTTATGAATAAACAATCATTTGTGTTTCACATTTAGATAAACCAGGTAGTTGCTTGATAGTCTTGTGACTCCTGGTGTAGACATATTTCAACATTGTTGTATCTTTCGTGAAAAGTCAAATCAGTTTTTTTATTTTATCATCAAACGAAATTCTGATATTTGTAAGCTCCATATTTTCTGAATTAGTGAATCAATTTCGAGAAACTAACACGCAAATTTAAATGAGGGATCACCTGACCTATTCCTATTAAAAAAAATAGGGTATAACACCTCTACTTAAGGACCACCCTGTAACCAGATTGTGTTTCCATGAATGAAATGAAAATAGTGAGCAATTCGGAAAAAAATTGTATCGACGTCAATTCCACCTTGATTACCTGGGAACAGCTGTTTTTCAAAAGAATTGTTGAATAATTTGTCACTACACAGGGTGTCAAAAATATCGATACGTCAATCACATCACTGCAAAAGAGTCATAAATAAGGAAAAAAAATACTGTCAAGCCTTATCAAAATGCTGTCTTTTCACGACACAAAAAAACACAACCAGAGCAGCAAACTAATGTTTCAGATGCGGATAAAATGGGCGGTCATTTTTTGATTTTCCCAAACGATTTTCCCGCGGAAATGATTGCAGGACGGACGACCATCGGTTGTCATTCACGTGTCATTGCAGGTGGAAAGCTAGGTTATATCTTCGAGACTCGAACACGAGGACTAAACAGGGATAGGGAATTCCCGATTGCGGCAGGGGTAGAGCTGGAGTACATCGATCGTGAGAGGGTCAGATTAGGACGTGCTCAAACACACCCCGAAATTGAATTCACGAAATTTTTTAAAATATTAGGACTCTAGAGATTCCATATGAAGACCACAGGGGAAAATGGGGGAATGTCACAAAAACGAATTTCGAAGTTTTTTTTATGTTCTGGTTCCCACGAAAAGGGATATCCTGTAATGTTCAGAGAACATCGTGAGAACCAAGGGAAATAAGGTAGGAATTGGCGTTCTTCTTGAATTTCTGGAGGTTATATGCCTCGGGGAACAACTCCCTTGGCAATGTGTTCCAGAGCCTCGCTGTTCGTTGGATGAACGAGTCTTTGGAAAGAGATGTTCTGCAGGTCTCCAAAGTGACCACGAAGGGGTGCGAAGCCTCAACTCGACGGGTTAATCTCGCGGGGACTGCCAAGGGAGGTACAATGGGCTTATATCACAAAAAAAATGTATTTCATAATTCGATAGAACTCACCCAAACTAGCTCACCACCGCAAACCGTTTCTTGCTGTGAGCTCCCTACGTTTAATAAAAAATTATTGAAATCCCCGATTTTTCGGACCTCTGAAAACGAGGCGATGATGTGACGTCAAAACCCTAATACTGAAACAAGACTTTTCCAGACAGAGATGAATGATACATGATTTCTGATAGTGAATTAGCGCGAGATCACAGTT
This sequence comes from Phaedon cochleariae, assembly GCA_918026855.4. NCBI lineage: Eukaryota > Metazoa > Arthropoda > Insecta > Coleoptera > Chrysomelidae > Phaedon > Phaedon cochleariae. Next base: position 37,494,878 of record OU896719.1, read on the forward strand.
GAAAGAATTAATATATCATTTGTCTCAGTCTCCGTCGGGCGTTTGGTATTTTCTTTTAACTATGGCGAGATGAGGTTTCTACGTCATAAGAGGGTCCGTTTTCAGAAGGTACTATTATTTATGCCCAAAAATAAAATATTCCAGTTGATTTTTTGATCGATCGTCAATCATTATTTATGTATAAAAGGATCATTATAAACATAATTTGAGTTAAAAGTTCTACTAAGGTGTACACGCCCATTGTTGATATTCATGAAAATATCTATAAAATAGGGCCAGATCGCCATCTTTTCAACGGTGTTCCAGAGAAGTGAGTGAGTTCGTGAGCGAGGCATCACTCACGAGACGAATTGCATTTTTTTGGACAGAATCCAACAGTTTCAGGGTATGTTTGGGTGCTGCACTCCAAATATGGGAACAGTATTCTAGGACAGAATATGTGCCTCATAGATCATAGGCAGCTGACTTGAAGTGAAATATAGCTCCTGGCCCGAAACAGAAAACCAAGTTTTTTGCATGCACTTTTAGCAGTTGATCTCACGTGACTTTCCTAAGAAATTTTATTGCTGATAGTAATACCAAGCATCGAAATGGATGTCTTCGAAGGTATGGTTACTCATGACAAGCTTATGTTGGGCACAGTGAGATCGGCTTTCCTAGAGAAATATCATGCTTATGTTTTGTTTGCATTGAAATCTACCAAGTTATTTCCCCCCATTCGAGAATTGTTGCCAAGTCCATGTTTGTTGTCAACATTTCTCCCTCGTTCGTTTCTGATTTGCCTGGCTGGTATTGGAGCCCTGGAAGAGAAGGCGATATGGAGGGTACTATCATCCGCGAAGCTGTGTACTGAACATGAAGTTGCTTTCAACATATCGTTGATATGGAGTAGAAATAGTGTGATATAGATATTCTTTATGTACCATTCGAAATTTTATGTTCTGTAGGTACTTTGATGAATTAATAACACGCTTGGATGCAAAATTATCTGGTCATTTTCATGCACGAATTCAATTCATTGGAATATTTCACGAATAAAGAAATTCTTGAAGAAATATAGTTTTTTTTGAGAAATATCGCAATACTGACAAAGACTATAAATAAAATGTGCTAAGAGACATTTTGATTACATTAACCAAAACGCGACATTATTTTCACTTTTTGGAGGCTATCTGACATTTATTTGTATTGTTTTCTCTGGCATCTAGCGAAACGGTTTCAAATGTGTTGTTATGACGACGGGATATTTCAGCAGTGCAATAGCCGCTGTAATTTTTCGATAATTGCTTTGCTCCTATATGCATGAGACATTTTGTTTATGAGGGAAATATTCGTCATAAGTTTTTTGCTATTGCAGTTATTCACATCAATTATTTTATAGGAAAAAGGTAATTTATTTTGACGAGATCACGATCACTTTCACCATTGTCGAGGAAGGATACCTTTTTAACTAAAAAAAAGTTTGGTAATGAGGTTTTTTCGTGAAAAGTGACAATAGTTTACTGTCAGATATTAATACGGAATTATGATTTCCCACCTCAAAACAACTGCGAGTTCCAAATTTCGTACAAACATTATTTGGGATTACATTCTTTGATGTTCAACTACAGGCCCATTGCCCTGTTATCAGTGATCTCCAAAGTGATGGAGAAAGCCATCAATATTGGGCTCATCAAATATCTGGAGAGCTCAGGAATCATCAATGATAGACAATACGGCTTTCGCCACCGAAGATCTACTGGAGATCTACTTGCCTACGTCACCCATCTATGGCAATCTTCAATAGAAAAACACGGGGAATCTCTAGCTGTTGCGTTGGACATATCGAAAGCATTCGACCGTGTTTGGCACGAAGGACTCCTCCACAAACTACCATCATACGGCTTACCACCTCAGCTATGCCATCTCTTATCGAGTTTTCTTTCAGGCAGATCGCTTCACGTGGTGGTGGACGGTGTATCGTCTGATACCATTAGCATCAATTCCGGCGTTCCACAAGGATCAATTTTGGCACCAACATTATTCCTGCTTCATATCAATGATCTGTTGAGAGTAACAACTTGCCCCATCCACAGCTTTGCAGATGATAGTACCCTTCATACTACGTTCTCTTCCAGAATTCCCATTTCTTCCCAAGAAACCAAGAACTCAGGGCGCAGGCAGGTCAATGCTGTCAATAAAGATCTTGCTGAAATCACAGCCTGGGGAACAAACAACCTACTTGAATTCAACGCCACCAAAACTCAAGCCTGCATTTTCTCTAGAAAGGCGGAACTCAGTATGCCCGATATTGTAATGTCTGGCTCCACCATCCCCACCAAGCCCACCATATCTATGCTCGGTATTTCCATCAGCAACACTCTTTCATGGGATAATCATGTCAGATCCATCGCAAAAGCTGCTTCACAAAAACTCGGATTCTTGTTCCGTGCGAAAAGCTACTTCACACCTCAACAGCTTCTCATGATCTACAAAGCGCAGATACGGCCTGCTCTAGAATACTGTTCCCACATATGGGGTTCAGCACCAAAACATACGCTGATGCTCTTAGATTCCATCCAGAGAAGAGCCATTCGCCTGGTGGGTGACGCCACACTTACTCACTCTTTGACATCATTGGAACACCGTAGAAAGGTCGGCGACCTTTCACTTTTTTATCGATACTTCCACGGGAAATGTTCTTCGGAAATCTCTGCTATCATCCCTTCACTAGCAATACCAATCAGACGAACTAGACAAGCCCAGTCAGCACATCCTTTCGTTGTCAACCTCGAAAGATGTCGAACAGCACTTTATCAAGACTCCTTCATCCATAGAACGGCTAGGCTCTGGAATTCATTGCCTGTGGAAGTATTCCCAACAACATATAATCTCCAAGAGTTCAAATAAAAATCCAATACCTACCTCCTGTCCCTATCCTCCCTAGGAACGCACGATGTTCTTTGAACATTATAGGGATTCCCTTTCGTGCGCTTCAAGCGATAAAAAAAAAAAAAAAAACAAATTGACTGTAGAGTCTAGGCCGGTCCTGCGTTGGTCCCAATGCGGATCAGTGTCTGTATGATGCGGAATGCCACCCCCACCCGTTAAAGAGGCGGCGACAGCGTCTGCTCCCACAAAAATCTAAGTCTACGCACCTTTTTGATTTCACATATTCGGATCGCGATATGACAGACGAAATTTTCCAAAAACGGCTCATCTTGCTAATTTACGCGTAAACCATACCCATCAATCAAACTTGACACGACAGAAATCAGCGATAAAAAGGTGCATCCTTTTTTATCAAACAAATAAATCATGAAATTTTGGTGGAACACGTTTTTACCTGAAATAATTTTTTTTACAGGAAATTGAATATTTTTCACAAAGTTTGGTAAAGAATTCTGCCATAGTAGGTAATGTTTGCTGGGTTTTATATACATACTTGATATTCAGAAGATTGATCCATCAATTTTCATTTAGTTCATTTGTACTCGCCTTTAAGTTGTGATGACATTGAAAACTACGGGAACACATCCTAATCCCTGGCATAGATGGAAAGTTAGACTTGTTTTCCTGAAGTTTTTGATTTCATCAGAACGTCATCTAATGATTTTGGCGAACGCGAGTACGGTCTAAACTTCCTTCTCTACACAGAAGAAAAATTTATACAATATTGATTAACGTGAATATATTTTGTAAACAGAAATGGTACGAAATACCAATATGTGAAGAACCTGGCTATAATTGATTATTAGTTCGTCAAAGTTCGTGTGAACTGTGTGAAAGTCATTTTATGTCATATTAATATCAGGGGGCGTAGCTCAGATGGTAGAGCGCTCGCTTAGCATGCGAGAGGTACCGGGATCGATGCCCGGCGCCTCCATCTTTTTTTTTATTTTTTTTTTTCATTATTTTCTTCAATCTTGAAATAGGTCACATGTCACATAACTTTAATACAGTGTGTCTTTCATAAATACACCGTAATGTCTCAGTTATTATTATTGATGCGATTTCCTGGGCTGCGCTTCGTTAAAAATCTGTTCTCGTCGATCACCAAAGTATCATTTCGCGCACTAGACCGACACGAAAGTCGTCCATTTCAATCCCAAAATCAGCGAAAGCTGTCGTGTGTTTGAGAATTCTGTGGAAATCTTATCGTTTGTGAAGTTTTTACATGGACTAGATTATGTATAAACATATACGGGGTGTTCCATTTGAAAAAACAAACTGGTTGTCATTTTTTCGGAAAAACCGGAAGTCCGCCATATTGGATTGTAATGTGATCAAATCCGAAATGATTGCTTAAAAAACTATACCAAATTTCAGAAAGATCCGTTTACAAATGCAGAAGTACCCGGTATACGTCATGTCACAGTCATTACAATTCATTTCATAAATACCTGACTTTTCATCAATTCTCATTTTAATTAAGAAATCGTTTTTCTTGTTTCGTCAAATTACTCTAGAATATTTCATTCGATTGCAAAATACCCGTTTTACACTACAAAATATTCATCAGTTCTACCAACCTTGTTTTACATTTTTATTTGTGCCCTCTATCAGATAATTTATGAACCTCCGATGCTCGTCGGAGATCGGTAAGTTAGGTTCCTCATAAATCCAGTGTGCTAAAGTTGCTGTGTTTACACGAATGATCAGAATATGTATACAGCGTGTCTCACTTTGAAGCCCCCCCTCGTCTATATCCCAGTTAATAATCGCTCGATTCGTACTAAATTTGTACCTGTCCTGTATATACATATTATAACCAACAATATGATTGTTGGTTATAATATGTATATACAGTTTATATGGGGGTTTGGAACCATGAGGAACAATATTATGAGGTCATTTTTCCTGTAAAAAATACCTTATATGATTTTATACAAAAAAACCTTTTAATTTTAATCAGAACGCACGGCACTGTCCAAAATGTTATTCATATCCATTCAATTTTTTGTGAATTGCACGACTATAATAACTGAGATACAGGGAAGGCCGTCTGAAGTGAGACACACTGTAGATACATACTGAAAATTGGAATTTTTTAAACAATCACAATAAACTGTTGTCTAACCAAATGGTTTCTTCAACCTCTCGATACGTGTTTCGGCAGCTAGAATAGCATCTTCAGGAGACCACAGATTCAATCTATTCCTGGAGAAGCTAACTTAATGTTTGGTTAGTGGTGAAACAGTGTATACAGTGATAGTGTGAATTTGTTTCAAGTCAAGTTCATTTATTTCCTCAAGAAATTATACCCGACCTTTCGATTATTGGTATCGGTTCATGAACCGTTCCGTAAAATATGTTTTCTTGAGGTACAAATGTCATCGACAGAGGACAATGTTCTATATTTAGATCACGCTTACAATAGAAAAATACATTCAATTATTTATGACCCTACCCTCTTGAAAATCGATCATATGCTATTGATATTATTGCGATAGGTTAAGGACTGATTGGACGATCGAATGCTTAGGTAATTTCTGGCATTCCGAAATTATCCCGAAATTTCATTCAATAAAATAGAGAAGCAATTGCATGGTGGTCTAAAGACCCATATATTTTTTTCTTATAGGAAATTATAAACCCATCAGGGACTTGAGTCGCACTTTGGTTTCCTCAAATATAAATGTTTGAAAGTTCGTTTTCATTCCCTAGTTGCATAAATGTTTTCTTTTTTACCAAAATAACTAGAATCACTATCACTACTTCCTTCTGATCTGATTACAATTTTCAGAAAAATAGGTCGATTTAGATATCGAGGGAAAAGTGCATGAAATATCATTATCAATTGAATACTATGTTCATCAGTTCATCCCCTACTCCTGCTATAAAATTCCAAATGGCGCCCCCTACCTCGAGATAGATGAAATTCAAAGTATAGCAATAACCAAATCAACCAGGTGAAAATTAAAACATGCTATTTTTTCTGCAAAATAAATAATATTAAACAATAAAGTATAAGTGAAATTACCACTATTTTGAATCACTTCAGCATGTCAGTGTCAAAGCAGCTATCATATCAGCTGTCACCCGACACGTTTTTAGTTCCTAGGAGTTAAACTTCAACTTTAGCTCCTAGACACTTGAATTGTTGCATAGCAACATACATACTAATCATTTCATTGTGTCAGTAAGAGAAACGTCCACTTCAAAAGCTGATTTTGGAAAAAAATGGGCTTTTGAGCCGATTTCAGGAAGTACTATTTTTTCTGTAACCGACTCAAAAGTCGTCATTTTTTATTCCAAAACTAGCTCTTAAAGTCGACGTCTCTATTACTGATCTTGAAATAGGTATGTTGCTATAGGCAACGGCAACACTTTTAGTTCCTATGAGCTAAAGTTGAATTTCAACTCCTAGGAATTAAAATGATTTACTAGATCATCAAGAATAATCAAAATAGGGTAGTATTTATCGAGGTTTTTATTATACTCAAAACACAATTACATAGTCAATTCGTAAAATTTTTATTGAAAGTGAGTAGTCTGAAGTAGTCTGAGGCCTTGTTTCTATCTACCTACTCATATTATTATCACATTGGTAGTTTCTTCAGTTATATTTATTTTGGTTAGGTGTTAATTCTTTCTCTTGCAGAAAAAATAGGATTTTTCATTCGGATCGAAAGTGACACCTTGTTTCACAAGCAAATTTTTCGTTTGCGAGTGCCAGCGAAGCCGAGCTTAATGAAACAACTACAACAATCTACTATTGTCAATTATAAAATATATCAGAAATATACGTCGATTATAATATCGACAGGGAATTTCAAAAAGATCAGTTACAGCCGAATATTTCGTGAATTTTCATTATAGGTAACATCAGGAGCTATGAGAAATAAATTGAAATTGAGTACACCATTGCATAGGTACATTTTTAATCAAATTTGGAAAGATGGATAGAACTACTTTTCTTTCCATTTAACATTTTCTTCGCATCTTCATCAGAAATATTCGGTATATAGTTGAATATTGTAAAATAATCATTTGTATAACTATACCATATAGAATGACTGGCTAGATCTCCAGATTTGAACCCTCTTGGTCATATTTTGTGAGGCTACATGGTTAAACAATGGTTACTAAAAATCAGCTAGCAAATATTGATGGACTCAAACTCAGAACTAGTATACAAAATCGTTCTAAACAGTTCGTCAAGAATTCCAAAATAGGTAACATTGAATACAGAATATTGGAGCATATTTTGAATTATTTGCCTGAAATACCTCTGTAAATAATGTTATTTCTTGCCCACTCTTACTTTTGAAATTAGTATTCATCTGGTCGGATTGATTTTTATTTCCTTCTGACTTTGATGTATCTGAAGATAGGGGTGCCATTTGAAATCATGAAGTAGGAGTGGCTGGGGGTAAAAGGGATGAACATAGCATTCAATCGATACTGATATTCAACTCCCCCTTCAATATCTAAATCGACATATTTTTTCCGAAAATTGTGATCACCTCAGATCAGAAAGTATGCTGGGTGGTAGGTTTTGAAATGAAAGCCCTGTATATTATTTGCGGAGTCATTTCATTCATGAATAACTATTTTAAAATCAAACAATGAATAACGACGCTTCAACGCCATGTACTGGGTGATGAAAAATTCCACCCCAGACAGCACTGGATATTCCTAGAATATTCTCTAAATATGCTAAAAAGGAGGAGTATATTCCGAATATTCATCGATTATTCCTAGAATATATACATGCCTCTGGAACATCTGGAAGGAATATTCCAAAGTGATGTTCAGGAAATATTCAGGTATGAATTTTCCAGGAATATTCCTAAATGAATATTCTTTCTTGTATATTCATGAAATATTCCCAACTGAATGTTCTGTGGGGTATATTCATGAAATATTCTCAACTGAATATTCTGTGCGGTATATTCATGAAATATTCTCAACTGAATATTCTGTGGTGTATATTCATGAAATATTCCATGAATATTCCTATGTTTCTCAACACATAAATACCCATCATTATTTCAGAGTTGTGAGTATCGAACATCAAAATTAGATGTAAGGGGATTTTGAAACAAAAAGTGTTTATGATCCGATTTCGAACAACGCTCTCACAAGAAATTGATATGTACAACATTATTCAATTCGATTACTGGCCTAGTGGTCAAGGCGTTGGTCTGATAGTCTTGAGGTCACGAGTTCGATCCCTACTAGGGCCACTTTTTTTATTTTAGAATATGTTTATTGAAATATTCCAGGAATATTCAACATGGAATATTCTTTTGGATATATTCTATGAATATCTGAGGAATTCCCATTCGCATATTTAGAGAATATTCCACAGATATTCCGGAATATTCCAGATTATTTCTAGAATATTCCAATATTCCAAAAGGAATATGATAGGGAGATTCATGGAATATCTGGTGCTGTCTGGGACGCGACTTGATTGTTTTCGGCGACAAAAGAAACAGTGGGAGTGCATTTTCCTGCCTATGGCATATTCTTAATTGAGTCACCAAGAGCATACTCAACATTTACACCAATTATTTTTGTACCAATTAGGAATTCCTCGACCTACGCTATCTCGAGACTCCGGATACATATTCATGAAGCAAAGTAAGCAAAGCTATCACGTTATTGCGTCCAGGTTCGGCTTATGGCTGAGTTCGCGATTTCACGGAGTTTCAATGGGGATGGTAGAAACAGAATTGAGAATTGAAACAGAATTGAGCTATCTTTGCTCTGAAAAAAGTTTGGATTTTTTTCTAGGACCTACCAATCAATTTCCTAAACTGACATCTGAATGTTCGTCATCTGTCGAGATATCGCTTCCATTATGATTTCGTGACCTAATTAGGCAGTTTTTCGACCCAAAAAAGTCAATGGTGAAATCAGAATGGAGCCATCTTTGCTCTGAAAAAAGCTTGGATTTTTTTCTAGGACCTACTATAATCAATTTCCTAAACTGACATCTGAATGTTCGTCATCTGTCGAGATATCGCTTTCATTTTGATTTCGTGACCTAATTAGGCAGTTTTTCGACCCAAAAAAGTCAATGGTGAAATCAGAATGGAGCTATCTTTGCTCTGAAAAAAGTTTGGATTTTTTTCTAGGACCTACTATAATCAATTTCCTAAACTGACATCTGAATGTTCGTCATCTGTCGAGATATCGCTTTCATTTTGATTTCGTGACCTAATTAGGCAGTTTTTCGACCCAAAAAAGTCAATGCTGAAATCAGAATTGAGCTAACTTTGCTCTGAAAAAAGTTTGGATTTTTTTCTAGGACCTACTATAATCAATTTCCTTAACTGACATCTGAATGTTCGTCATCTGTCGAGATATCGATTTCATTTTGATTTCGTGGCCTAATTAGGCAGTTTTTCGACCCAAAATAGTCAATGCTGAAATTAGAATTGAGCTAACTTTGCTCTGAAAAAAGTTTGGATTTTTTTCTAGGACCTACTGTAATCAATTTCCTTAACTGACATCTGAATGTTCGTCATCTGTCGAGATATCGCTTTCATTTTGATTTCGTGACCTAATTAGGCAGTTTTTCGACCCAAAAAAGTCAATGGTGAAATCAGAATTGGGCTATCTTTGCTCTGAAAAAAGTTCGGATTTTTTTCTAGGACCTACTAATCAATTTCCTCAACTGACATCTGAATGTTCGTCATCTGTCGAGATATCGCTTTCATTTTGATTTCGTGACCTAATTAGGCAGTTTTTCGACCCAAAAAAGTCAATGGTGGAATCAGAATTGAGCTATCTTTGCTCTGAAAAAAGGTTGGATTTTTTTCTAGGACCTACTAATCAATTTCCTCAACTGACATCTGAATGCTCGTCATCTGTCGAGATATCGTTTCCATTTTGATTTCGTGACCTAATTAGGCAGTTTTTCGACCCAAAAAAGTCAATGGTGGAATCAGAATTGAGCTATCTTTGCTCTGAAAAAAGTTCGGATTTTTTTCTAGGACCTACTAATCAATTTCCTCAACTGACATATGAATGTTCGTCATCTGTCGAGATATCGCTTCCATTTTGATTTCGTGACCTAATTAGGCAGTTTTTCGACTCAAAAAAGTCAATGGTGAAATCAGAATTGAGCTATCTTTGCTCTGAAAAAAGTTCGGATTTTTTTCTAGGACCTACTAATCAATTTCCTCAACTGACATCTGAATGTTCGTCATCTGTCGAGATATCGCTTTCATTTTGATTTCGTGACCTAATTAGGCAGTTTTTCGACCCAAAAAAGTCAATGGTGGAATCAGAATTGAGCTATCTTTGCTCTGAAAAAAGTTCGGATTTTTTTCTAGGACCTACTAATCAATTCTCATAACTGACATCTGAATGTTTGTCATCTGTCGAGATATCGCTTTCAATTTGATTTTGTGACCTATATTGGCGGTTTTTCGACCCAAAAAAATTAATGGTGAAGACAGAATTGATCTATCTTTGATCTGAAAAAAGTTTGAATTTTTTCCTAGGACCTACTAATCAATTCTCATAACTGACATCTGAATGTTTGTCATCTGTCGAGATATCGCTTCCATTTTGATTTTGCGACCTAATTAGGCGGTTTTTCGGCCCAAAAAAATCAATGGTGGAAACAGAATTGAGCTATCATAGCCCTGAAAAAAGTTTCAATTTTTTCTAGGACCTACTAATCAATTCTAATAACTGACATCTGAATGTTTGTCATCTGTCGAGATATCGCTTTCATTTTGATTTCGTGACCTAATTAGGCAGTTTTTCGACCCAAAAAAGTCAATGGTGAAATCAGAATTGAGCTATCTTTGCTCTGAAAAAAGTTTGGATTTTTTTCTAGGACCTACTAATCAATTTCCTCAACTGACATCTGAATGTTCGTCATCTGTCGAGATATCGCTTCCATTTTGATTTCGTGACCTAATTAGGCAGTTTTTCGACCCAAAAAAGTCAATGGTGAAATCAGAATTGAGCTATCTTTGCTCTGAAAAAAGTTCGGATTTTTTTCTAGGACCTACTAATCAATTTCCTCAACTGACATCTGAATGTTCGTCATCTGTCGAGATATCGCTTTCATTTTGATTTCGTGACCTAATTAGGCAGTTTTTCGACCCAAAAAAATCAATGGTGGAAACAGAATTGAGCTATCTTTGCTCTGAAAAAAGTTTGGATTTTTTTCTAGGACCTACTAATCAATTTCCTTAACTGACATCTGAATTGTCGTCATCTGTCGGGATATCGCTTCCATTTTGATTTCGTGACCTAATTAGGTAGTTTTTCGACCCAAAAAAATCAATGGTGGAAACAGAATTGAGCTATCTTTGCTCTGAAAAAAGTTTGGATTTATTTCTAGGACCTACTAATCAATTTCCTTAACTGACAACTGAATGGTCGTCATCTGTCGAGATATCGCTTCCATTTTGATTTCGTGACCTATATAGGCAGTTTTTCGACCCAAAAAAATCAATGGTGAAATCAGAATTGAGCTATCTTTGCTCTGAAAAAAGTTTGGATTTTTTTCTAGGACCTACTAATCAATTTCCTTAACTGACATCTGAATGTTCGTCATCTGTCGAGATATCGCTTTCATTTTGATTTCGTGACCTAATTAGGCAGTTTTTCGACCCAAAAAAGTCGATGGTGGAAACAGAATTGAGCTATCTTTGCTCTGAAAAAAGTTTGGATTTTTTTCTAGGACCTACTAATCAATTTCCTTATCAGAAATCTGAATGTTCGTTATCTGTCGAGATATCGCTTCCATTTTGATTTCGTGACCTAATTAGGCAGTTTTTCGACCCAAGAAAGTCAATGGTGAAATCAGAATTGAGCTATCTTTGCTCTGAAAAAACTTTGGATGTTTTTCTAGGACCTACCAATCAATTTCCTAAACTGACATCTGAATGTGAATGAAGTTGAAACATTTTCGATTCTTCACACCCTATATCTTTGTTATGATTCCCGCTACACCCCAAGTGTGATAGATCGATGAAATCAGCTCTTCAGGGAGAATCTGAAAATGGAATGATATACAGGGTGTTCCATTGAAACAAATCAAAGTTGTTGCTACTTTTCAATATAAGCGGCAACGTCGCAACACTGAGAATATTTTAGGTCGATAGAACACTATCAATTATCCAAGGCACCAACTTTTCTGAATAATCCTGAGTTGCGTTCTCCAGAAACGTCCAATGTTGAATCAGCCTGTATAGTAACTATTACTGATTTTTGCGAAATATCATCTGAAGAAAATAAATTGTCACTTCATTATTCCAGATTTTTCGGGATTTTCTCATCTAAAGTCTAATGATAAAAATCGTCGGCTTGTCATTTGTTACTAACACCGGTCCTGTACTTACACACAAATTGATTACGGGGACTTTCACATTTTTATTTTTATATAATCGATTATTGCAAACTCGAATATCGCTGTTGAACAACACAGCTGACTCTCTGACTTATATTCTGTTTTGTTTTGTTTCGAGGATATACTCGCAAATTCAAGTTGATATCGGTAAAATAACATTTGTATTTTACTCATCATTATCAAGTGAATTTAAGTTTTGGATCACTTGCATCGTATCAGTTAGTGATTGTGGTACACAGTGTATATTATTTAGTATTAGTGGAATCGAGATAACCGTGTCAAAAACAAGATGGTTTTTCTCATTTTCCTACTGGTTAGCCTCATTGTATGCTCTGGACAAACTATAAGTTCTACACAAAAAATACGTAAGTAAATGTACTTTTTATGAATCAACCAATAAATCATGAAGCGCTGTTGCCACCATTGCCAGATTTTGAAATTAATATAGTAAATTGACTCTATTCTCAAAAATAAAAAAAATATTGCCTGATTATCCAGTTTCAATCTGTCCCTATCTCCCCCATACTAGATATACGAGGTTTGACATATACCTATTTCGTAGCTTGGATGTATCTATATAATATTAAGAAAGCGAAGATTTTTTTTATTGTTTCAGAATCGAATTTTCGACATGAAGAATCGTGCAGCGAAGCGAGAGGATATTGTGTATTGGAAAACGAATGTCAACACCCTGTAGAAGGGAAGTACAAAAGTTTGTGTCCGATGCAGCAGACTGATGGTGCTATATGTTGCAAAGATTGTGAGTTTCTATACTAAACATAAACGCTTCACAGTTGATGTCCATAGTGATTTCATGAAAATGTTGGAGTAAACATGAGGTCCTCAGTTGACAATAGACCCATCTGATACCATTTCCATCAATTCAGGCGTTCCATAAGGATCAATTTTGGCACCAATATAGTATCTAGCCTTCAGTTCCTAGTCTCTCCTCTATGTACAGTGGAGCCCATTAAATTGGTAACGACTCGTGTGAAAATCCTTTTAAAATTTCGGTTAATGCGCCCGGACTAATATCTATTCCAACCGCCTGCTGTTTCAATAACTAATTTCTTATTGTGGTTTGTGGTATACGAGATAGTCTGGTGTATCTCTGAATATTTTCTTAGATTTGGGGTAAATATATTCACATCGCTAGAGTATCTCTTGATTCGATGGTATTTCTATTAATGAAATAAGAACTAATTCTCATCAGCATGCGCGATAAGAAAACGGTATACACCCTATTATCTTGAAACGCGATCATCTACTTCCGGAAATTCTAATTTCTAAGTATAATACTAATACTTAGGCTTCGATAGACCGTGCAGATAAATTTGGAGTACAGGGTGATTGATTAGGTTTGATGAAGTTCAGTTTCTCTTATCTCCTATATTCATAAAAATATTACTTTGATTCAGAACAGTGTCCTGTCACCCTGTAATACTGTGAATGATTCAAGACATCAAGACTATCCATTGCTAAAATCTCTCAAATTGACAATTTGATATCTCAAACGACATAGAAGATACTGCACTTTATCACACTAATCAATCACCCGGCTTATTAATATTCTCTTCTGATTGGAGTGTAAGTTCTAGATCAATTACTAGATTATTTTTTCCATTTTTGAAATCACTATAGTATTGAGTGTAATTTCTGGACAATCTGTATAAACAATTTGTCTGCTACCTTCATTCAAGGCGTTTATTGATAGTTTGTCATTGTCACTTAGTCATTCGCAATAATTTTCATAATGTCATTTTTTATATGAGCTTCACTGCTCGTATTGGATTTATTCTTGATGGAAAAAACGAGGAAATATATCACAAATTTACTCAATCTAGATAACACAAATTTATTAAATGTCTCATATAAGTAATATGTATATAGTAGGGGTCGCCCTCCTTGTAACTTCTTTATTATTTTACGTATAACAAAAACTGTTGAATGCATAAGCTGTGGGGATTGATTCAATCTATTCGATGGTTTAGGATTTATCCATATGGAGTGTCTCAAAAGAGCGCTACGACAAATGAGTTCATTTTTTTCTATAGGGGCACCTGAAATATTATTGCATTCTTGGATTTTACGTTGAATGTAGAGAAAATATGATATATATTTTTATATCACAGAAGTTGATAGTTTTGGGATCATAAATAATAATTAATAATAGATATTTCGAATATTTTTGTACCAGTTCAAGTGAGGAACGTTTCTGATATGTTGCTGCTTTGTCGGTTTTGTTGGAGTTTCCATTTTTGGAAACAAAACATCGACTCGACGTGTCTGTTTGGTGGAAATCCGCCATAAATACTTGAATTCGGTCTGTCGCTTGATACTTCCTGGAAATTAACAAACACTTGTAGACCAATCCCTTCGAAAGCTTAACTCTAATTCATAGAGATTTGTGGTTTGTGATTCAATCTATGCCAAATCGATTGAAAAAATTATTATATACACTAATGTATCCTCAACTTCCTATTCTAAATACCGACAGTATTCGACCGCAGCGTAGCACTTTCGATTGAACCTGGAGTAAGTAATACTTCCATATTCATAATGGACCATCACACATTCTTTCATAATCTCGACTCATTTTCATTATTCTATGATATAAACCGTGATACATTTTTCAATTCATATTTTGAAGCGTTCACCATTGATATTTTTTTAAAATGTATTATTTTCAACAGTGACATTCAAACATTTTGATTGGAATTTCATTGCCAGATAGAGATTCTTTCAATTCTAATTTTTATATACAGTGTGTCCACTGCAAGAGCTTACCACCCCTGTTACTATAATAATATGATAGAATCTGAGAACAATGTATTTGTTGGATAGGTAATCGAAATGCCCATCCAACCAGAAAATGATTTCATTCTTGAACTGTTTTCATGACCAACGGTGACCAATTTCATTGACCCAAATTTCAAAAAGTACTATGAGACAGTTTTTCACTAAAAATATCGATGGATTTTGCAGCAGGATCATTTAAAACATACCGGTATCTATTTTCATTATCTTAAAACACAAGGTGCCCCAAAAACCGATTTATTATTTTTAAATACTTCATCAGAAAATGTAGTATACCATGGCAATACTGGGTAATGACAAATTATTATTGAGAACTACTTCAAACATATCTGTAAAATGTGGTGTTCTATCAGAAATAAGGGAATTCAATTTACTTCCCGTATTCGGAAGTGCGCTATGCCAGATTTACCCTCGGATATACCCAAGATTTTTGAGAGATTCATTCAACTCATCATAATTTTGAAAATGAATGGGTTACCTGAAGATTCCTGAAATTATCTCGGAAATTATATAGTTATGTAAGTACCATATCTTTATTATTTTATTAGAATTTTATCGATCGTTTTCTCCTGGTTATACATGGTGTGATTTAATTGATGGTTAAAGATAAGGGATATGGTTCCTCACTTCATTTTGAGAAAAAAGTTCATGTGAACATATGCCCTGAAACTTGTTGTAGACAGTAGGTATATTGAGGTTATTATAGTGAAATAATTCTTGTCTGAAAATTTCAACACCCTATAGCTCGAGAGCTAAGAGGTTTAATTAATCAATTGTGGATTGTTGAAATTTACACATCCTTAAATCCCTTTCTTTCAAGATTGGATTCTTGTTATGATAATATTATATCGTTCTCATCAAAACTGAATCATTGTGAAGCAGTCCAGATCGATTCCTATTTATTTCATTGTATTTGCCAAGAACTATGTCATTGTTATTTTTCAAGTTTGAATAATAATTATAACACCTCTGGGTATACTGCTGGGTATACCCTATATAATACCTTTACAGCGCGAAGCAGGTCATAAAATGTTAATGAGGGAGGCAGCTCGTTTCTAGACAATGAATAGTACATGTGCTTAGACAAAACTATTTCAAACCGCCCAAGAGTCGTTACCAATTTATTGGGCATCACTGTACCTGACTCTAGTATTTAGTATCTCTTTCTCTGTTTCTAGTCTCTAGTCTTTGGTCCTCGATCTTTAGTCTAGTCTGTCTTTATCTTTAGTTCTATAATGACTATTCTGCATAGTCTATAATCTCTAGTATCTCTCTGTCTCCAGTCTATGTCTGTGTCTATATAATCGAAGTATCGTCTGATACCATTTTCACCAATTCACGCGTTCCACAAGGAGCGATTTTGGCACCAACATAGTATATAGCCTTCAGTCCCTAGTCTCTTCTCTATGTACCTGACTCTAGTATCTAGTATCTCTCTCTGTTTCTAGTCTCTGGTCTATATAGCATCTAGTTCTAAAATTACTATTCTGTATAGTCTATAATCTCTAGTATTTATCTGTCTCCAGTCTATGTCTGTGTCTACATAATCGAAATATCGTCTGATACCATTACCATCAAGTCTGGCGTTCCACAAGGATCAATTTTGGGACCAACATTGTTCCTACTTCATATCAACGATCTATTGGGAGCAACCACTTGCCCTATCCACAGCTTTGCAGACGATAGTACTCTCCATACTGCCTTCTCTTCAAGAATTTCCATTTCTTCCCAGGAAACTAAGAACTTAAGACGAAGGCAGGTCAACGCTGTCAATGCAGATCTTGCGGAAATTACAGCCTTGGGAACCAACAACTTAGTTGAATTCAACGCCACCAAAACGAATGCCTGTATTTTTTCTAGAAAGGCGGAACTCAGAATGCCTGATATGACAATGTCTGGTACCACGATTCCCACCTATGCTTTTATGGGAAAATCATGTCCGATCCATCGCGAACGCTGCTTCACAAAAATTCTTGTTCCGTGCGGAAATCAACTTTACACCTCAACAGATTCTACGGCCAGGTTTAGAATACTGTTCTCATGTATGGAGTTCAGCACCCAAACATACGCTGATGCTCTTAGATTCCATCCAGAGAAGCGCTTTTCGCCTGGTGGGTGATGCCACACTCACAAACTTTTCGACCCCATTAGAACACCGTAGAAAAGTCGTCACCTTCCACTTTTCTATGGATACTTTTACGGGAAATGTCCCTCAGAAATCTCTGCTATAATTCCATCACTAGCAATACCAGTCAAGCGAACTCCAGAGGCCCAGTCTGCACATTCCTTCGTCGTTAACTTTGAAAAATGTCGAACGATACTCTACCAACACTCGGCCGTCTATAGAACGGTGAAGCTTTGGATTTTTTTGCCATTGGAAGTATTCCCAACAACTCATAAACTCCAAAAGTTCAAAATAAAACTCCATTACCTTACTCCTCTCCCTATCCTCCCTAGGTACTGACGTTGTTCCACGAACATTATAAGAACTTCCTCTCGTGCGCTCCAAGAGATAAAAAAAATAGATAAGTCGTAAACGGCTTAGTTTTTTTCATTCATCCATTTCATTCAGTGATTCACTAATGATGGTTTTTGAATTATTTCCTTCATTATTTTCTACGCCACTGATGGAATTCTGATTATAAAAAAAATTAACGACCTTCAACTGAGCTACAAAGAGCAGGTTTCAGATGTATTTGATCCTCAATAGATGTTCAATTATACAGGATGTCCTATTAGTCATGGATCAACAGACGTGGGGTGGTATGGGGGGTCAATTACGATAAGACTAACCGTATTATGTTGTTATCCAATTGTTGATAGTTCAATTAGTTATTAATTTTCTTCATTTTTATAGAACAATTCAATTACAGTGAAACTATGTCACATTTGTGATTTTTTTTTACGAATTTCATCCGCATGGATGCACCTTTCCCCACAATTAATTTCATTACCTGTAAATATGGGTTATTCAAAACCGCCATTTTGTTATTATTTTTTTTTTCAAATGACTCGAGTTTTTCAGAAAAATTGAATTAATTCTGAACCATCAACAATTTGAAAACCACATATACCGTTAGTTTGATTGCAAACGACCTCCCTACCACCCCACTTCTTTTGATCCATGACTTATCAGACACCCTGTATAGGAAATTACAAAATATGTGTTTTTTTCTTTCTGCATGAAATTCTATTTCTGTTCAGCTACAGAATGTGAATAATAATAATTATTATTATTTGATCTACTCACAATTCTTCCTTGTAATAATCTGCTATTGAACAAGACTAAAAATGACTGTGATTTTGAGTCTAATGTCTCAAAAACTACATTTTAGCTCAGTTGAAGGTTGAGCGTTTCCTCGAACATGGAATTTAGGAGATTGAAAAAAAGCAATCATCAGTGGCGTAGAAAACATAGGAGAAAAATTACCAGTAGTTGTTCAAACTAACCAATATCCGAATTAAATTGCAAAAAATTGATAGAACTTTTTTTCAAACTTTGAAATCCTGTAGAAGAAAACTTGAAGACCATGATTATGTCCCTATAACTTAGTCATTGTAAAATCATGAGGACCTGTCAAACCTTGTCAAAAATAAGTTTCTGTTTTTTTTGCTTTCTGCATGGTATAAAATTCTGTTCGTTTTTAGTTCCTATGGAAGATGCCAATTGTCACCAACTCCATAACGAATGCAAGGATTCAAACTGTACAATCAATTTAGGAAGAAGAGGTTGTGCAGCCAATCAATTATGTTGTGTTCTTATGTTCTGAAAATTTTCTAATTAAATAGTGTTATATTATCTTCATATAAGTACCCGGTATCATTTTCTGGGGTAGCTCTCAAGAACTGAGTACCTACGCTAATGGATTTTCCTCACGTTTTCCTCAAAGATATCCGTTTGAAGAAACTTTGCGTGAGTTGCGTATACTTCTTTCCGGAAGTTTCTAATCACGCATTGTCGTTGAAAAACTTCTCACACTACCATACCTCATGTTATAGTCGACCCTCCTTTATTGATATATGGAAATGGTTGTAGTGATGTAACAGCCCTTTACCTTATTATTAAATGGCTTTGTCCTATTTTAGAAGGGCTCTTATAGTCAATCTGAGCACGAAATCGAAAAGCGAGTATAGAAGTTTCGTGGTTTAACTTTGAAAACTTGAAAAGCGCTCAACCATTAAGAAGAAATATGCAATATTATCATTCGATTTTCAACCCTTTTTTCTTCAAATTGCTCCTCTCTTATGTTTTACTATTGATAAAATTTTAGACGCTTGAAACTTCAATTGGGTTGGAAGCCAGAATGATGGATGCAGTGTGCGCAACTCTCGCCAGCCGCTCGTTTATTGTCTCAATCATGGAATACTCACACACAACTTATGAAACTATTTTTTCTGAAAATATTCGTCGATTGACATACTCCGGCTTGCTGCTTTGATTTCGCTCATGACATTGATCCAAAACTTCTCCCTACTGCTCGAAAGTTCTGAAAAACAATATCATTCGGTGAAATCATCAGGCAACAAGCTGTGGTAACAAATTGCTTTCCTCCCAAAGTATGTAAGTCAATGTTTATACAGCCATTCTTCTTCTGTAATCTTAACCTATTTTTCTGTGGAAAAATCAAGGTGAAGGATTGGTTTGAAATTTTGATGTAATATTTGATCACCCTTTTTTTTCTGAATTAATTTATTCTCGTCGCCTTTCGAATTTGTAAAAGACAATTAAGACAAAACTTGCATTCATTCTCCAGGCTGTTACATTAATTAACATTGTGAAGAAATTCAAGAAAACTGTATAACGATTTCCACTCTGGCTTGGGTCTTAATATACTGAACTTTCAAATTTTAAGCCTGTCACGTATCGTCCTAATAGAATTTCCATGGAAATTCTCTGCAGGAATGATTTATGACACTATTGTAGGTAAACTAGAGGAGAAAGGTTTGCAATTTCTCTGAATCATTGAGATCTCCTAGTTTCTATGAATAAAAATATTGAAATATTTTTATCAAATACTGTCTGCAGGGTAATCAAGGAGGTGGTACATTCATTTTACTTGATTATTTGGGATTTTCTCTCCTCGTTTCTACAAAATGAAAATACGAGTATCATTTCAATATACAGTGTGACCCACTTCTAATGGAAACACGCCTGTATCTTACGTAATCGTTGGGTAAGGATCCTGAAATTTTCAGGAGTGAGAGATATATCGAAAATGCACTCTATGACCAAGTGGGGTCACCTTCAGTGGTATACACTGCTCGCCAACAGCCATGAAACCACCCCAATTTCCGGAAAATGATATTAGGTGTCAAAATAGGTCGAAAATCAATTTAGATTTGGAATCAGGACGCCCAATTCTCTAGCTATTCATATTTTTCTTGAGAAATTTTCAGTTCTGAAAAATTAAATTTTGTCGCACTTTTTACGGAAGCACCCCCGTATCTTACGTAATTGACTTTATCTTTGGACTTCCCCTTCCTCCTGCAAATTTCAGTACCCTACCTCAATAATTACGTGAGATACGGGGGTGCTTCCATGAGAAGTGAGACAAAATTCAATTTTTCTGAACTGAAAATGTTCTAGGAAAACTATGAATAGTTAGTGAATTGGGCATTCTGATTCCGAATCCCAACGATTACGTAAGATACAGCGGTGTTTCCATTAGAAGTGGGTCACACTGTATGTGTAGTAGGACAAATTATCAGATGATTTGCCACAAAATGTCACTGCGTTTAACAAATTTTTTTGATCAGGAAGCCTAAAAGAAAAATCCAATAGCTTGCCAGTGACACTTTGTTTAGAAAAATGTTTGAAGAGAAGAAATATGGATATACAGTGTCATTCATAAAGTCAGCATCATATGGGAAAAACTTTTATTAATGACTTATTTTGAAATTCGAGTTGGACGTCAAGTTTTGCTTCAAAAAAGATGAAAAATGGCCTACTCAATCAGGGTCATGTGACTTTCGCTACATGTCAAAAGTGACATTTTTTCAAATTAATCGCTGAAAGTAGGCTTATTTGTTCGAATATCGAAAAAGTTTACTTGAAAAAGTTGTTCCTATTTCAATTTTACATATGTGACTCGGATTTTATCTTTCTATTACATTTTTTAGATTTCGATATTTTTTAAAAATTTTCGAAATTTCTGTAATATTATAAAAATTGTAAATTCAATAAAACTACTTCATACCAGTAGCTTCATCATGCTACTAACTTTCAATTACTAATTATCACTAATTATCGACAAAAATATGAATTTCTTCAGAAAATGATAATCTCCGCTTCAAAATTCTGTTATGTTTGATGCAAACATAACATCAAAATGCTGTTATGCTTGAGTCAAGCATTTAGAAACGAAGATCATTTGAATTTATTTTTTCAGTACTGAAAAGATCAGTTTAGATGAATTTCGTTTCTAAATGCTTGACGATATATCAACTTTGCATCAAACATAACAATTGGAAGCGGGTTTTATCATTTTCTGAAAAAAATCATATTTCTGTCCATAATCAGTGATAATAGGTAATTGATAGTGAGAAGCATGAAAAAGCTACTGGTATGAAGTAGTTACGTGGAATTAACAATTCTTCAAATATTACAGAAATTTTGAAAAATTAAAAAAAAATGAAAATCTAAAAGTTGCAATAGAAATATCAAAAGACAAAGCCTACCTTCAGCGATTAATTTGATAAAATGTCACTTTTGACATGTTGCGAAAGTCACGTGACCCCGAATGAGTAGGCCATTTTTCATCTTTTTTGAAGCAAAAGTCAACGTTCAACTCGAATTCGAAAATGAGACATTAATTAAAGTTTTTCCCATATGATGCCGACTTTATGAATGACACTGTATAGAAAAAATATCGATTTTATACTTTACTTCGGACGTTTAGGAAACGTATCTGCTTCCATTCTCAACATGAATATGCAAAAATATTTTCCTTTGGAAGTTGTGTTCTTATATTTCAACACTTCCCAGTAGCATACTGATGTTAGCATAATATGAATGAGTGATGTTAGTATACAAATAAGTTAATACAGGATGTTTTCAGTAGTGAATACCATGTTCTATCTATATCAACTGAACAGGAAGCAATGCTATTTTCTCCGTTCAGAAAAATGCAAGCGGAGACAATAGAGGGGATAGAGCGAGAAGGTAGATATTGATTTTTTTTCGAACAGTTGGAGATAAGTCTGGATGGGAAGATTTCTTTTGGCATAGAATTCCAAAGCTTTGCCGTTCTATGGACAAACGAGATTTGGTAAAGAGTAGTTCGACATATTTCGAGTAACTTTCTACTCCATTGTAGACGATACAAATATTTCATCAAAGGTGCATTTTATACGCTGAATGTACATTGTTGCACATGAGGAACGATAAAATATTTGGGGAATATTTGATTTACAAAGTGAAAAAGTAATATATCCAGTGAATTTAGCTCGTAAGTATTGTTATATAACTTAACAACATACCTGTATTTTTGTTATTGTCCAATATTGTCCAGAATTTTCAAAAAACTGCTTGAAGGAACACCTCACTTGCTGAATGATACATTATGATGAAGCTGCTGTTTCTATCTCTAATAAGAGTACATAGATGGAACCATGTATTAGTTTTGAGCATAGACTTCATTGTTCCAGTTTAGGAATAGTGGTCTATTGAAAAAAAAACTGGAAGATTTCAAATTCCAAAACATTACAGGATATATCTTTTCGTGGGAACCAGAACATGAAAAAATTTCTTAACAGCGTTCCTAATTAATTAGAAACTTCTGGTGCTTGTGATCTCGCCAAAAGCAAACGCTTGGATTGGGCTATTAACTTCTAATCAATGATTTCCAAAAATTTCAAGCAAACTTCAACACTCGAATATCTTTCAAAATATTTTTTTTTTTTGTAAAATTGTATTCGTTCATTTCGTTTTGTATTCTCGTCTTCTATCATCCATTCAATTTATCGCCCCAATTTCGGAAACGCTCTATATAGGAAATTTCTATTAAAAAAGGGCCTTCCATTCAAATCAATTCAGCTTTTCTTTTGGCAAATGAAGGGCCATTAGGCGGTTTTCAAGCTCCGACTAGGTACATAAAACTGAAAGTGTTGAATTATCTCGACTGTGGTCTGGAATTTGATTGCCAATTTTGCGGAGTGGATGGATGGATTTTTTCTATCACTCGGTTTACCCAAGACCCAGAGATGCCCTTTCTTACTGTCGAATCCCCGGATTCGTATTCGTCTGGAAAAGGCGGATCAGAAAACTGATCCGGTATGTAAGTGCACTAGTCTTCTATATGATAACTCTAGAGCAGGGACGGGTATGGAAGAAATTCGGATTGGATTCTTTCACAGTTAACAGGAAAAATAGTGTTGATTTGACTTTTCATAACAAAAACATCGTCTATAAAACGTATCAACTAAACTACGCAACACTAATTTCGTCGCATCACAAAATTTTTGGTCCATGTTAAAATATGAATAACTTGTTGTCTGCTTTGAACAATTTGAATTCGGATTACACTGATCACTAGCCCAGTCCTTCAGCTATAATCTCGCACTTCTTCAAAACATGAGGTTCTGCATATAAAATCGCTACAGGATGTCACCTGAAACTGTGAAAAATTCTGGAATTTTCAAAAGGATCCCAAATGCACAAACACTTTTTTTCAACTTCGACAGCAGATACATGGAGATGATCTCATTACCTATGGACATTTTTCAAATTGTCTTCTTATCTCTTTAATTTACAGAATGATCTCAAAAAATTAACTTTCTGGTTCTGCAGTAATAACTTTTTTCCTTGTCAACCCATTTTCAAAATCTCATTTGGAAGCTGAAACTTCAGATGAAGAGATATGGAAATAAGAATTGACTCAAGGTGAACATTATATACAGTGTGTCTCACTTATAGTAGTAGTAGTAGTAGTTTATTGAAAAATAGGAAAGCCTAATATACAAACATCTCGAGCATCCATAAAACATTTAACATCACACATATATATGTATAAAATTCACAATAGCAATTCATAGTTATAGTTATACAAGACACATAGTCAACAGATAACTAAACAATCAAGCTAATAATACAGAAAACTTAATACAGTTATTACAGGTTGAGGACACCCGTCCAACATTCATAGAGTTTTAACATACTTCGATAATGATTATTTGAAAGAAGATAAAGATACTGATGATTTTATATGCATAGGTAGTTTGTTGACTTCATTTAACCCTTTGAAAAATAGAGATCTCATGCTCATACTGGAATTCGTTCTGTGAATATAATGGAAGCACCTCTGTATGTTTCGTTATTATTGAGTAAGGATTCTGATACTTACAGGAGCGGGAGATATACTGTAAATAATCACTATGACCAAGTGGAGTCATTTCCAGTGATGAACACTGCTCGCCAACAGCCAACTCCTTTTTATAGAATGTTGATTTTATTCATCAAGCAGGTACGCTTGATGAATGAAATCAACATTCTGAGAAGTTTTATATTCTCAATGTTCAAATAAACAAAGTATTTACAAAAATAAATTGAACATTATTCAGACTGAATTGGTTTTGATCAATTACTATAGTTAAAATTGTCATTTAGTTTGGCCTTGCTTCACAGTGCATGTAGCAAATCATCGGCACTTTTGATAACAATAAGAAATATGGGTTCAACAATAATGAATCGAAATATTTCAATCAATGTCTGGAATGAACAGAATGAAATTATACAAACATCCCTAACATTTTCTCGAAGTCCTCTACTAGATAAATAACATATAGATCAGAACCTCGTCTGTTCACATGAAGAATCAAAACA
Organism: Phaedon cochleariae; assembly: GCA_918026855.4. NCBI lineage: Eukaryota > Metazoa > Arthropoda > Insecta > Coleoptera > Chrysomelidae > Phaedon > Phaedon cochleariae. The sequence continues at coordinate 37,519,822 of OU896719.1, forward strand.
AGATTGTCCTTCGCATCACTGCAGAAATATTCGAGAAGATTGACCAAATAGTTCATCATAAACTTACTTTGGTGTCTGACATGGATTTCAGTTCAAATAATGAATCAAACAATAGAGATTCATACTTTCTCATCAAGCACAACTTAACCCTATCCTCTCTTGCAGAGTTAGGAGTTTTTGAGTCCAAAATCTCTCAGAGTAGAGTTAGGAGGTTTAAATTATATCGAATAGATGTCGCTACCAAAAACATAGACTTACGATGATTTGGTGATGGGTGCGCTGAACTTCGTAGATGGTGTCAATGTTGAAACCTAAAATTCCCTAGAATTCGGACTTCGGTTTTTGATAGTAAGAAAAAATACAATTATTTTAGTTTCTTGACTTGATCCATATTTTTTCCACACTTTGACGCGCATTATTTTCGGTTTCGCCAACAATTCAAGAAAACTTTCAATACTTCTAACTGAACTTGTGTCGCAGTGTTTTCCGCTACATCGTCTAAATGTCACGCAAGCGTTTTCCCAGGAGTTTTTCTCGTGTTTTCTATAGTAGGCATAGAAAGCTTTCCACCGAGTTTCCTAGTTCTCGTATCGACCCTTTTTCCACTTCATTAGTGGAGTCTACAAACTTACATTGGGGCTGTAAACATTATTCGAAATTACGCCACATACTAATAATTTTCTTATTTTTATTATTTAAATCATCGCAAATATTTCATTTTCAATCATTAGATTCGGCCACTTCGAGAAACGTCAGGTTCGATGACGTCATATGAACCGAATTCTGGCTTCCGCATTAAAAGCAGGAACACATATATCGACGCTGCCAGATTTATGAGATTCAATATGACCAATGACAATAGTATATTCAGATTCTTAAAAGGGCTCGTTGAATTTCCTTTCTAACTCGAACATTTTCCATCAGTTATTTCTCGAAAAACTGATATTAGACAAATTTTATTCAATTCCAAATTATTTTGTGGCCCGGGCAACAATGTAATGCCTGAGTTCCTAGAAAAAATAAGGGGAAAACAAACTAAATTGTCCAACTAACTTATCTACGTTAATATCGGCTGTCACCTTCATCGTCAAATCCTTGTTTATCTAGTCAAGATGCGAATATTCAGAGATAATCCTCATATTATCTGATTCTTTAGTTGTTTGTGTGTTCTCTGTTATCTGCAGTAATTATTCAATCCAGAAAATTGATTCCATATTCTGATTGAAACGACAATCAGAAATGTTATTGCACTCAGAACTCTCAGAAATAGAGAATGGATACGTGAGTCGAATCTTATATGGTGTTCTCGGATGATCACCTCACGCTTTTTCCCGCATTTTTCATGTTATGAAATATCGTGAATTTCAAGAATTATTTAGAAAAGTTACAGATCTCTGAGGAAGAAACAGTTTTGTGACAGTACACTAGTTAGAGTAGTACTTCAAAATAATTAAATGAAATTTTTCACTGAAACAGGCGTAGTCTACGAGACATTCCACTTTCTGAACAGTATATTCAGTGCACTGAAGGTTACTACGATGTTTATAGGTATTATTATTGGTTAAAATGAAGTAGAAAAGTATTCAATTGTCAGCCATATCAATTTTTTTGAATTTAAATACACTTCAAAATCTCAACCACCTATTTCATTTTGCACACTGTATACAATTTTCAGATTGGGATTTTGGAAACTACAGGAGATATACGAAGATGGTTGAATTAGGACAAAGTTGCGCATTTATGTGACTCAAAATATGCTATCGAGAAAATTTCTAAATTCCGAGTATTTCCGAAGATATACGAGAAAAACAAAAATGTATATAAATCATCTAATTATTTTTGAAGAATATAATTTTTTTCTTACTAACGATGACATTTTCAGATCCTTCATGCTGTTATTTTTAATGAAGATGCAATTTGGCGCCTATATGAAGAAATAAAGTTGGTGATAGTGGCTAGATACGAAAAGTCGGATAGTGGATCTGAAAATGTCATCATATATAGCACAGAAAAAGTGGCTATCTTCATGAAATAACGCCAGAAGAAAATAAAAAGGATTTAGCTAAATTGCTGATTTTTCGTATACCTATCACCGGAAACATTTTCACGGCGGCATATTTTTAGTCACATAAATGCGCAACTTTGTCCTTATTTGACCATCTTCGTATCCCCTCTGTATAGTTTTAGAGACCCGTATGGTGACTCTTGAATTTGAATTACCCGGTATATTTTGATAAAATCAGATTTGATAACGAATTGACAATAAAACATTAATTTTTGTTTTGTCCTACTCGATCCTTTCGAGATACCTCGTATACTTTGCAATGATTATTAGAAAAGACTTGTGCAGTTTCCATTACAAATTGTCTTGCATATTTATTATTGATGGAGTCATTAGAGACTACTGTTTTATTATAAATCGAAGCAAAGCAATCGATATGAGGTCAACGTTCGCTTTACAAAACTTATAACTTTTCTGTTCTATCAGAACTATCGTTTTTTTTTATCAATCGATGACAAACAGAGTGTCCCAGAATAACGTTCGTATACTTCGGGAGGTGATTCAGCAGATGAAAATAAGAAAAAAAAAATACTATCAAAATGTATTAGAAAATTCATTCAACCTTATGAATCGTTTCATAGTACGGATATCATGATTTAATATACAGGGAGGTGCAAAACTTGTAATCTTGTAATCATTTCTACTAATATAATATGATTCTTCAAACACTTTTACATAAAGAAGGTCATTATTAATTTGAAAGAGAAATAATTCACAATGATCTTTAGCGTCGTGTACTTTTATGATAAAAAAAGTTTTAATTTAATACTCGTAATTTTATATCTTCAGTTAGCTTTGTTCAATCAGAGTTAATCGTGATGTAATTTGTTTAGAGAATATCCGCAATGGAAATTAGGTAAATTTTACAAACTTATTCACTGGTTAAATTTTTTTGGACTTCAAAATGTATGAGTTTTTCACTTCCCTGTATTTTCAATTTTTCTTTGTAATATCAAATCACCCTCAGGTACCAAATTTCGTGATTCTAGAATCAATGGTAACAAAGATAATTGAAGATAACTGCATTCAAGGAAGAATTTTCTGATACACGTTGATGGGAACATTTTTTCTTATTTACCTCTCGGAGTATACGAATGTTATTCTGGGACACCCTGTATAGCTCACATCATATTTTATGTAACGTTATTCCAGCAAGGAAAGGGTACGGGGTTCACAATCGATTTTATCGCATCTGATACGACTCCTGGGAATTGGGATCGTTGCATTGACATTATCAATCTCTTTGAAAGGTATACTTTTCTGTTGAAAATAACAGACTGTAATTTTCTTCCTTGAAAAAATCATGAAGCATCAGTCTAATTGATTGAATTTGGTAGGTAGTCGATATTACAAAAGGAAATTGGAACATCAAAGAGAATATTTTCTTCATATATAAAGTGCGATGCCATTATCGAAAAATTACCTCGGTAATTGCACTGCTGAGCGATGATTGCAATGTGATAATATCCCGTCGCCATTTGAAACCGTGTCGCTAGACGCCAGTAAAGATACACTTCAAAAAGTAAAAAAAATCGAGATTTGGTGGCTTATCAAACATTTTATTTATAGTCTTTGTCAGTATTATGATATTTCCATAAAAACAAAATTTCTTCAATAATTTCTTTATTCGTGAATTATTCTAATGAATTACATTCGTGCATAAAATTTACCAGGTAATTTTGCATTTTACATTCGTGCATAAAAATTACCAGGTAATTTTGCATTCGGTTATATTCATATTTTGGCGGAGGAACCTGATGAGTCCGAAGCAATTTCTAGATTACCTACACACTCTCTTGCAAAATTATTGGTAATTTTTATGCACTTGTGCAATTATAACTGAAAATATGTGCTCAATGTATTGTTGCTGGGTGGTAATACTTTTGGAATTTTATATAATACGAAAATGGTAATGGTGAGTATATTCAGTAGATAATTTCGCTTTTTCGAGCTTTGTGGCTTTGACCCAGTTTTTTAAATGTGGAAATGAAACTACATCAAATGCCTAGTATATGCTACGTATTTATGGAAAAACATTCGCTATACTATTTTATCCGCTTCATTTCGGCTTAGCATTCGTTGTGTACCGGGTGTCTTAGAATAAGCATATCTTCGCCATCATGTAAGTTCCAAATTCTCATTTTTGAGATAAATTTTAATTGTTTTGTCTGAAGTCTCTCTAGAAAATTCGACTGTTGCCAAATACATGTTTAATCACAATCATAACCAGGGGCGTCCCGAGGGGGAGGCAAGGGGGGCTACCATTTTTGCACGACTCGACGATTTTAATTGAAAGAATCTCATGATGAAATCAATTATTGTCAATATGATAATCACAAAATGAAATTTGATTGTCATGACTACCGATAAAGAAGAGTAGCCATATTGCTTTATGTGAACATCGAAAAAGTGTGGTAGCATATTTTCTTAATTGCTTTCCAAAGTTTCCTCAATAAATATTGTACAGGGTATCCCAATTTGGGCACTTTTGCGGGGTATCTCCCTTATCAGTAAAGATAGAGCATTGCGGTTTTCGCGACAGTGTGCTACTTTTTTATGAAATTTATAATGGCGCAAGCAGAATTGTGGTAGCTCTTCCGGTTGTCTAGATACAGGGTGGAATTGAAAAATATCACCCCCCGTGTCTCAGTTATCTTTGAACTTATCGAAGAAGTTAAAACTTGTTTTTATAGAGTTTTTCTCGTAGAATCCAGTGGCGTAGTTATTTTTTTGCTAGCACCTTTTGTTTTTTAGTTATGGAGCAAACATATGTTTTTTTAAATGGAAAATAATTGTATACAATTATATATTTTTGGAAACCCCACTTCATGCTCAATGTATATATGAAATAATATACAGGGTGTTCCATTTAAAAAAACATATGTTTGCTCCATAACTAAAAAACAAAAGGTGCTAGCAAAAAAATAACTACGCCACTGGATTCTACGAGAAAAACTCTATAAAAACAAGTTTCAACTTCTTCGATAAGTTCAAAGATAACTGAGACACGGAGGGTGCCTGAAAAGTGATATTTTTCAATTCCACCCTGTATCTCGACAACCGGAAGAGCTATCACAATTCTGCTTGCGCCATTATTAATTTCATAAAAAAGTAGCACACTGTCGCGAAAACCGCAATGCTCTATCTTTACTGATAAGGGAGATACCCCGCAAAAGTGCCCAAATTGGGATACCCTGTACATTATTTATTGTGACTTGCCCCTCCGAGATTATTTCTGCGGACGCCCCTGCATAACACAAACATTAATAACCTTGAATTATTCGAAAAAGTTGATAATGTTTGAAATTAGATGCATATAAAGACCTAGAATTGGAATAGTAATAGAGTTACGAATAAGAGTAATGGACCTTTTCCATAATAGTTTAGTGATTTAAGATTAGATTTAATCCAGGCATTGACTGCGCAGTTAGTGTCTTTCACGGTAAGGTGAACTTACATAGTATATGACGAGCATAATCTACAGTGTGTCCCACTTACCATGCTCACCATGAGTATCTTTTTAACGGTGAGAGATACGAGGTCGGTTAAATGACACCAAATGTGGAGTTTGTCAGGGCCAACTATAATGTGAAAAACATTTTGATGAAATCTATTCGTTTCTGTTATATACGCAAAAAACAGATTTTGATCATTATCATGTCTCCTCCGTAACTTCTTTATTCATGAAAATATTCAAATAGGAATTTCACATTCTTATGGGAGTTTTTCAAAGTGATTTCGAAAAGAATATGAAATTTATACCAACTCTTCTAGAATTTGAGATATCAGCACCAACTTCAGTTTTTCAAATGTAGGTCATAGCTCACTATGACTTAGTTACAAATAACTTTTTTTTCTCTTCCAGATGATATGTCGCAGTAATAGTTTTGTGTTGATAACAACGGAGTTATCGTCATTTATACAAGAACAAAAAATTATTTGGAAGCCGCCATCTTGAATTTATAAATTTTAACAAAAAAATCATGATCTCCGACCTCAAAAACCCCCACTTACCAATTTTGAATGGAATAGGACCAAATCTTGTCCGCCATCTTGAAGCAGCCATTTTTTTCAATTTCAACAAAAATTCCATAACTCCGATTAACTTGAAATTTGACAGGTGTTCATAATTTCGGTGACAATACATTATGGAATTTTTGTTGAAATAAAAAAAAATGGCTGCTCCAAGATGGCGGACAAGATTTGGTCCGATTCCATTCAAAATTGGTAAGTGGGGGTTTTTGAGGTCGGAGATCATGATTTTTTTGTTAAAATTTGGCGGCTTCCAAATAATTTTTTGTACTTGTATAGATGACGATAACTCCGTTGTTATCAACACAAAACTATTACTGCGACATATCATCTGGAAGAGAAAAAAAAAATATTCGTAACTAAGTCATAGTGAGCTATGACCTACATTTGAAAAACTAAAGTTGGTGCTGATATCTCAAATTCTAGAAGAGTTGGTATAAATTTCATATTTTTTTCGAAATCACTTTGAAAAACTGCCATGAGAAGAAATTCTTATTTGAATATTTTCATGAATAAAGAAGTTACGGAGGAGACATGAAATTGATCAAAATCTGTTTTTTGCGTATAAAACAAAAATGAATAGATTCTATCAACATATTTTTTCACATTATAGTTGGCCTCGAAAAACTCCACATTCGGTGTCATTTAACCGACCTCGTATCTCTCACCGTTTAAAAGATACCCATGGTGAGTATGGTATGTGGGACACACTGTATAATAGGATATTTAGTTTAAATCTAGTCCTGAAGATGATATTGAAACCGAATGTTCAAATTCATCCCGACATTCAGCTCAATTTGAGCTTATCTTGTGATTCTTTTCTTCTATTTTCATTCATTAAAAAAATTGAGGGTCAACCATAGTTGTTTTTTTAGCTGAAATACGAGATGATGATTCTTCAAGCAGCCTTTCAGTAAAAGCTTTCAATCTAAATTATAAATTCGTATCTTCCATGATGGCTGAAATATTGCGAGTTGCAATTCTAAGACGCCTAGTATATTATTCCCTCTGAAATAAACCTAATTATTGCACTTCTTGCAGATGGAAACGAATTACATCCACAGGACCGTGTGTGTGTATCCAGAGACGTTCTCATTTCCTCGCCAGGAAAGTTTCCAGTGAAAATTAGTGGACGAAAATCCCCGAAGAAGAAGGGGTAGGGAGTTTTCAAGGATAATCTGAATTTTCCGTATTGGATAAGAGGAATCAATCGAATCGTTCCAAAACGTAATCGGCGAGGAAGTTCCCAGACTGAAAATTATACATGGAAACTGGAAACTTTCTTGGGGAAATTCTCCTGGAAAACTTTCGAGTAAGTGAATTAATCATTTTTTGCATGATGAACTCTATGGCGGGAAACTTTTAATCTCATTCATTGGTGTAATGGAAAAAGTATTGGGTTATTATGTATAAGGTAAACTACGAGATTCAACCGAATCAACTGAGAATTTAATAATTCCAGACCTATAACACAAAACTGATGTTTTTTAACTACACTCAGTTCCAAAAAATCTGACGCACTTGATATTTGACCTATCTTCTTCATTTGTTGGTAGGTAATGCATTTGTCTTGAAAAAAATTAAGAGGTGAAAATTTTTTCAAAGCCTCCTTGATGGTGGTGGAATAACTCGAACCATGATTTTTTCTTAATTTTTGACTCACCCTGTGTGTTAATTGAGTAATGGTATACAAAGTCCTTACACCCTAAACGAAAGGGGCATCTTTTGCGAGCATATTGTTTTTTTATTCATTGTTTTATCTCTAAAATTTTCCGAATTACAGCTTTTTTGCTGATACCTTACGCTTATCCCACAAATTAAATTTATTGAAGGATCACAGTACTCAAAATTGATTGGGTTGTACTCTGGTAGGATCACATCGTCTTTAAAAAAACAAATGCCGTTGCCATAGCAACTTATTTGTTGTATGCCTCCATATTTGACCATTTGTGTGTTTTATTGACATATTATTATTACATAAAATGCCTCAAATAAATCCTGAACAAGTAGCAAGATTAGTTGCGTTAGTAAACGATGGCCGTAGTAAACGTTACGCCGCTCGTGCAATGGGAGTTCATGAAGCAACTGCTCGTAGAGCAATCCGCAAGTACGAACAAACAGGAAGCATCGCTCGAAGGGTCGGTTCTGGTCGCCCCCGAAAAACTTCTCCAAGAGATGATCGCTTCTTGAGATTGCGGATTTTACGGAATCGATCAAATACTGCGGTAAATGTTCAGCAAGATCTTCGCCAAATTTGTGATGTTGCAGTAAGTAAGCAGACGGTATGTAGACGTCTAAAAGAAGTTAATTTAAAAGCTAGGAGACCTACAAAAGGTCCCAAATTATTGCCCGAACATCGTGCTGCTAGAAGAAATTTTGTTGAAAATTATGGACAGTGGAATATTCCTGAATGGTCGAATGTCTTGTTTACGGATGAGTCAAGGTTTTGCCTGAACATGGTGGATGGAAGAAAAAGAGTGTGGAGAAGAACTGGTGAACGGTTTAATCAAAATTCAATAACAGAATGCGAAAGTTTTAATGGTGGGTCCGTTATGGTGTGTTATAATAATATCATCCCTCTCGGATTGTCAAACCTTCAAATGTATTTCTCTCTGTATTTTCCTCGTTTTCTTTACATCATTCTCGTTCATTCGGAAAAATCGATGCTCCCGTTATGCGAGACTTTCCTTCCGTCAGGACTATTTCATTAGGAAGGTATATATTTCAGAGTTCGTTCGCAAATTTGGCGACGTGCCAAGCCCTGCTAACAGAGATACGATGATACATCATGACAGCAGAAGGGTTATTTATACAGGGCGGTCACGTAGGCCACATATTAGAAGTTCTTCGACTTGCAGTTCGATTGAAAACTTGAAAATTGGTATATGCTGGTATAATCGATCATTTTCAATACCAGTGACCCGGAAGCAATGTTCCTCCTGTATCTTCGTTTCTATTTTGTATGAATCAGTGGCGTAGCCAAGGGGGCAGGGGGGCTGGCCGAAAATTCCAGTTGATAAGAAAGTTATCTAACTGAATTCAAAAAATTTCGAAATTGTACGTGCGCACATTAGGAAATTTATTCAACGCTGGCAACAGCGGCAACAACCGTTATTATTGCACAATGTCCTGAAATGAAAGAAGGAGAGAGAAGCTTTTCAACTGAAGAGACTAAATACTTATCTGAGAAATCATTCGACTGATGAGCGTACAACAAGTTTAGCCCTAATGAGTATTCATCGTAATATCCAAATCAACACAAATGAAATAGTTGCCATATCAAGTTAGAATTGTAATTACACTCAAGCCTTATCTTTCCTATTATCAGACCAAATATGACACTCCCGGTTTGCCGGAAGTACATCCAATATTTTTTTCTAGAAATCAAGATTCAGTATAATATTACCATTTCAACGATATATCACAATCATACTTTCAATCTACAATCTACTCATATAGCTGAGATTCTATGGAAAAATATTTTTTGTGTTCCCCTCGTAACTTGTATGGGGAAACTATCAAATTATCCAATTTTGTCAGATTTTGCAGTTTCAATAATAATTATGAACTTATAGAAAACATTTTATACCATAGCCTACTAGAAGTTGAAAAGTTCGATACAATGTAGGAAGAAATTGAAACTAAATCAATATGTATTGGAGTTTCTAAAAAATTTCTGATAGCATTTCGAAAAAATGAGTCAATTGTTGTTGAAAAATAAAGAAAAACTAGAATTGTAAAAAATAGTGTGCATAAAAATTTATATGTAAAAACTTTGACATCGAACTATCATTATCCATAGCACACTTTCATGATAATATTCCGATACGAGGAGAATGCAGAAAGTATTTTTTTGTAAAATCTCAATTATAAAATGAGTAGATTCTGAATTGGAAGTATGATTGTAATATATCGTTGGAAAGGTAATGTTATACTGAATCATAAATTCCAGAAAAATATTATAGAATGTATTTGAAATAAAAACAACTTCCGGTCAAACTGGATGTGTCGTCTGCTACTAGCAAAATCATACTCTCATACAGGAGGGTAAATTGGTTCCGTGTCTGAAATATTTCTACTCCACCAGCTATACAGCATGTGCAAAAAGTCGGCACCAACTTTTGAATAAAAACCTACATTTTTTCTGACACGGTTCGACTGGTCTTCTAATTCTGAGTTTACACAACCCAATCTATGTTCATGAGATATGTCGATCATCATAGGGATTCCCTTGCGTGCGCCCCAGAAGATGAAAAAAAAATGATCTCCAAAAATGGGCAATGTCGTTCCAAATTTCGTATATCCTCTCACCATCTTTCTTCTTGGCATTTTTCACCAACATTTTGATTTACCAAAAGAGAAAGAAAAAGAGATGAATTTCGGTACTGACCTTTCTCCGTCATCATTGAACGCCCAATCGCCCAAAAGGAGGTCCCTCAATCGGTATCTGGGAGGTAGAGGTAAAGGACTGATAGACTCCAAGTCTCGCTCCTTTGCCAGCAGGGCCATCCCGTCATCCGAAGAGGGGTACTCCTCCAGGGTGATGAAGCCCCTTAGGGCTATCCTGAAAAAAATTCAACGGTTTTTTCATTACTTTCCTATTCGCAAAATTGAATTGTTGTTTGGGTTTTTATTCAGAAATTTCGCGAAAATATCAAGTACAGGGTGTTAGTTAATTGAGTGCCGATAATACAAGGTGTGAATCCTCGGGTGGTTTTAAGGAGGAAACTTTATATCAACATATATTGATAATTGATAACAATAATAAATGGCCTTTATTTTACGTGACGGAGTTTAGCATATAGCTATGCTTCCACTCAACCACGATATTAAAAACAAAATGATACATGGCACTCATTATAATAGTATTGTTTTCATGATAATATATTATTATAACCACAAATTAGGTAAGATCACTGCTTGCTCAGGAGAGTGTCTTTAATTTTGATTTTAAAAAGTGGGTGTGATCAGGCCCGGATTACCCATGAGACCAACTTCATCTACAATATGTTTTTTCTTGTTGATCGTTAATATCTCTTATCAGCTTACTTGAATTTCAAGTATATGCTTTCCATAAATTTTTTAATTTCCATTCGAGTCTCAATCACGTTTGTTGCTTGATGTATACGAATTTTTTTCTCAGGAAATAGTTGAAAATAAGTTCAAGAGGACAAAAAATAAAAATCTATTGATAGCTTAAGTAATCCTAATGAATCCATGAAACGAGATTTGCAATTATATGTATGTATATATCCAAAAAATTCCATACTCCCCAGAAGGGGGAGTACTCGGTGGAGTAACTTGGAACTTTGGCCTAGGGCGTTAATAACGCTAATTCGGGCTTGAGAGTGATAACTGTTTGTCCATTTCACTAAGAGAAATTATACACGTTCACCCCATGGTGCGTATAAAAGATCGCTCAAAGAGAAGATAGTAGGTCCTCCTATAATATGGAAGATTAAAATCGCTCATATTTCTGAGATTTATTGGGTGCATTTGATGTCTAGGTAATAATTTGTCAATTAGTTAGGAAGGTTCTCGATATTTTATCAACCTGTGCAAAAAAGAAGCGAAGTGGAGTTCCCTCCAAAAAAGGGAGTTTTTTATCATAATTTTTCATCTCTGAGATATTTTCATAAAATTTTGTACACACCTTTCTTATCATTAAGGAGCATTTTTTAACGTACTGGTACTGGTACTGGTACTGGTGGGGGACGTTTCCACGTCAGCAACTAGTCCCCAATGGGACCTTTTTGCCAACCCCAAGTGTTTTCAATGACTGATGTGGTTCGCTCAAGAGAGCTGGCTAACATCCTTTTCAGGCACCGCCCATCAGCTCTCTTTTCAGAGTTTTTCAGCTGTGTTTTGTAGGCTAGTAATGTACTCACTACCATATGCGCAGTGGCAGGCCTGCTAACTATCATCGTTAACCCCCGAGACCGAGGTCTACTTAAGCAGCTGGCCCGCTCTCACGCTCAGCTGGTAGTTTTTCCACACCCACCTACATACACCGTCCTACTTCTTCTCTGATGCTCACAACCACATCATCATATCTTTCTGCGTGTTCTGTGTAGGCTTTGTTACTAACTCCATGCGCCACTTTAGGAGCAGCACTGTTAATTGGAACGCAACAGCGAATCGTGCAGGACTATCCCCAGCCGATGCTCCGAAACTTTACAATATTTAATTCGTAAATAAAATATTGAAAAAAGTTCCTTGCCCGTTCTGGAAATCGAACCCACGACCTTGCGGTCGTGAGACGGACGCATTTTTTTAACGTAAAAGATTTCATAAAATGTCCACCAGTGACGTCCGTACGGGATTTGAACTGGCAATTTTTGAAGAAAATATGGTACGCCACTGATTTTTCTAAAAATCAAAATTATTTTTGAAATCTCCATTTATTTTTATCAAATTTGGTTCCTTGACTTACTTTCGTACGACGTTCTATTTTTCGCGTAAAAAAAGAACTAGATAATTTTATTTCTTCAGTTCATTGAGTTTGTTCTTGGTATTTCGTTGAAATTTAGTGGGACCCTGAAATCATATTTTGTTTTGGGACGAAAATAAATTTCTTACTTTTACCATTGATGATCAAGTAGGCTTGATATTGAATGTTTCAATTAAAAGAACTGTACGCCTCTGATTTCAACACCCTGTAGCTCAAAAACTAAGAGGTTTAGGACATATATTGATGAAAACTTTTCTCCTTAAAATCACCCCAGTTTTCACACCTTGTATTATCGGCACTCAATTAATCAACACCCTGTATATTCTGAAGAATGCAGTAATTATGAACCATTTTTCATTGAGAATCTAAATGAGAAAAAAACAGGATTTTCATTACTATCTAAGGAATCAATGTTCGATGATTTCGGTAGCTGAGGGCTGCCAAACTTTGATTCACACTGACGTTTAATGAAAATGTATGTGAAACATCAAAAAACGCATCAGCCAAATGACAGTCAATGGGTGTCTAGATAAAGAAAAACTGCAATATCGTGTTGTTATGAATTTAGCTGCCCAATGGACGGCCACATTTTTAGGGTTGATATGATTCATTTTCATGTATCGTAGGCGAAAAAAGTAAATTCTGTATCATTTTTCAAATAAAAAATCACATCTTTCAGTATTACTGGCAAAGTCTGATATTGAAATCCTGTAAACCTACTGAATATACCCATGTAGAACACGTCCTCAATAAGTGATTAACATATTTATAGTTGAGAAAGTCAAAGAAAAATAACGAGCTCATCACAGTCTACAGTATTATAGAGGTTGGTAATGAATAAATTTCCTTTTCAGATTACTTTGAATGATCAGATACGAACAGTTTTTTGTCAACATTCGAACTTATTTTTGATCAAACGAACACTTCGAATCGTGTTGACATTTTTCCTTCGTTTGGAAGCAGATCAAATCATCTTTGATGGAGTTTGATGCCGCTTATTTCCAATTTCCCCTATATATATCGCGCATATACAACGTTTGAACTTTCACGAACTGACATTTTCCAATATTGGGTCCGAATAAATTCGTTTATGAAGACATCACCTTACTACAGAAATGTAAAAGTGCCACGGATTTTGTGTTTCTTTTTTTTTTTCATATCGAAATTATACTCTCATATCGAAAGTTTTACGTTTATCTCGAAATTCGGACTATCATCCCGAAAGTTCTAAGTACTTCTTGAAATTTCGACTTTTAAGTATATCTTGCTTTCGACTTTCATTTAGGACTTTCGACTTATATCTCGAAATTCAGCCTGTCATTTCAAAATTATGAAAACCTTTCGATATTACAGTCTTTATCTCGAAATTCTGACTTTTGCCTCGAAATTTGGACTATCATCTCGAAATTTAGGCTCCTGAATATAAACTGCTCCACATTTGAAGTGACACAAGCAAAAACTTCTATCATTTTCGAACCGTCATAACTTTGAAGTGGATCAACCAATTTTCAATTCCTGTCAAGATTCTGATAGCTCATTCCATTGGGTACAACGTCAGTACTTTTTTGTTATTCCACTTTTTCGACATGGAAACCTACTGGGTGATATCTGAAAATGTGGTAATTTTCGAAAAGTTTGGGATCACCCCGTTTCACCGTTTCATTGAGCTATCAGAATCTTGAAAGAAATTGAAAATTGGTTGATCCAATCCAAAGTTATGACGGTTTGAAAAAGATAGTAATTTTTCCTTGTCTCACTTCAAATGTGGGACAGTTTATGTTTATATTGAATAGTGCATTCTCATTCATAACGTGTTATTGTGTTATACAGGTTGTTCATATTAGCACGGTCAAAAAGAGATACATACCTAATACTACATATTTAAGCATAGGATCAACTTTCTAATGATATAACTTCTCTTTGAAAATAGATAGATAGATAGATAGATAGATAGATAGATAGATAGATAGAAAGACAGGGGCGGACTTGCCTTATTACTCAAATGTCATGGCTTCAGATACTTCGAACATTTTTCCTCAGAAAGGTATAGTTGTGTCTCAGATAGTAAAAAAACTGTTTTGTGAAGACCAAAAAATGAATTTCTTGTGAGTTGCATCAACATGAAGAAAAAAAATTGATGGAACGTTTTTTTCTCCTACTTACCCCTTTGCGATATCGACACTGCCAACGCACTGTGTATATCACAAAACGGCCATCGACGTCGTCATCAACATCTTCGCGTTGAAAGCGTCGCGGCGCTCTTATACGAAGACGGGATAATATTCGATGGCACCACGCGGCGTGACCGACGCTGGCGATATAGATATATTATGTGAAGGGACGAAGGTGTGCGACGTCGCGACGCCGGTAGCACATGGCGAGAGGCGGTGTTGCCAAGTTGGCAGGGACGTTTCCGTAGACTTGGGAATTTTTTGTTTGCGAAGCATTCCCAATCCTCATTGACAGATTGGTAACAGTGAATCAAGAGATTATGGAGACATGCGCATTAGGGCAAAAAAAATTTTTGAATTATTAATTATTAAACATCCTGGTGAGCCTAAATCGGTACAGCGATGATCACAGTGGCCTGATGTCATGCTCCTTGAACAAATTCGACCTCCAAAATTATATTGCAAAAAAATAATCATCAAAAAACACAAATACCAATACATCACGTGATAGGAATTAGGAATCCTGCGAAAGATTTAGACTCCTATTCCTTTTATTAGGTACTTCATTTTCATTGCTTTTTTCTTTTCTAAACTGTTGATACATTGAAATGCAACAAGCACATTTTTGCTGTGAATTCAACATTGAATATTTGTGCGAAAATTCCACATGTTCGGATGTTTTTTTTTTTCAATTGAAAAATAAAGCTATTGATTATATGACTTTTGGAAATCTAAGCATTTTTAACTTTCCTTATGGAGTTCAGAGATATGCCGAGGTATGGTATTGTCTGTTTTTCTCGAAAACGAAGCAAGATACGAAAAAATAGCAGGAGACACATGTGTTGTATTTTTAGTGAGTTTATTTGAATATTCAAGAAGAACCCGAAAAAAAACAGGGTGATTTTTTATTTCTACAAAAAAAGCCGACCTGCTCGATGTGTACGCCCCTGGAAATTATGGATGAAATCTTATTGGTTCAGTAAATGTCTGATAATTGTGTAAATAAATCATATAAATTTCATTCGAATCGGCTCGAACGTTTTCAAGATTTTAATAAAATACTCTTTTTTTTTTAAATTTGGACAACAGAAACGAAGCATTTTCGGACCCATGTTCATTCGAAGTTTTCTTCATAATATCGAAGGAGCTGTTGAAATGTTATAACAAAAAGAAAGCCACAAGCTTGTGATATCTGCTTATGTCATGATCATTTATGTTCATCATCGACTTTAACATAGAGTAATTCGACCAAAGCGTTGACGATTTCCATATTTTGGACTTTTCTTCAAAGTATGCAAGAAGCACTTTTTCACTGGCCTCCTTTCCACTGACATTTTTCTGATCACACCATTTCAAGAAACGTTCGTATGAAAACTCGTACTGTCGCTAGGCAATAATTCAAAAACAGCTTTATTGGCAGCTTCTTCAATTTGCGGCGGAAGAAATTCATTTTCTTGGGCACTTTCCATCGAGGAACGAAGAAACGAGAAAGAATAATTCGTGATTTATTGACGTTAGTTGTCAAGAAAGATGAATCAACAAATTCAGTTTTTGTTTACCTTGGTAACTTGTTTCATGAATAGATTAGATTGAATTGGATTCAAAACTGATAATCTCGAGGCTGTTATTCAATCAATTAATAAGTAATGTAAAATAGTTATGCGTTAATTTAGACTTTTAATGGTGTTTGTAGAAAAAATAGTGTATGATATATGTGCTGAAAGTGTTTTTTCTCTTGTTCGAAGGGATGGAACACTCCGCCTTCTGCGTCGTGTCCCAAACTTCCCTTCTCACAAAATAAAATGTCACTTTTAGCACTTCTGATGGACACTAAATCAGGGGCCTCTATTCGTGGTTGGAGTATGTACAGTTCCTCATGACTCATCCTGTACAGTGTGTCCATTTAGTGCGTAATTCTTCGATATCTCGAAAGCCATAACCTATAGAGAAAAACTTTGGATAAGAAACTTTTTCAGTTACTAAAGTTGCTCATTTCGAAATTATTTTCAACATTACTGGGTGTTTTATAAAAGCAGGGCAACTCGAAGAAGAGTTTTTTTAAATGGAACACCCAGTATTGTTCATTCGGAATTAATTCCGTCGAGGTTCACCTTCACATCGCTGTGAAAAGAATTGAAATCGGTTGCGGCGTTGCCAAGTTATAATTGATAAATCTATTTTTACCATTATTGAAGAGTCATGTTGAATTGGGCATGGTATATTCATTTATTCAGATTTTGAAATTATTTTTGGCATACGGTAGGAGCAAGGTCCAACGTATACCAATCCAGTAATTTTGCGACATGTTCTTCAACAGGGTGCTCAATTTTGCATTTAGAATAATGCAAGATTCAGATGACATTCATCAGAATTTTTCAAATGGAACACCCTGTATTTTTATTCAAAAATTCATTTCGACATCTTTCGCCTTTTTATCGCTGGAAAACAAATCGGAATCGGTTGCGGCGTTGTCAAGTTATGGTTGATTTACTTATTTTCACTACTATTTCGGGGTAATTTGTACGTCATAGTTCTTTCATTTATTTGTATTGTGGAAATATTGCGTTGCTACGGTATAATCAAATTTGTTCATTGACCATTCATATATTTTTTTACAAAAGGAACATTTACAGGCTCTCCAAGTTTGAATTTTGTTCGAAATATTCGTGTAATGACCTGTCAAACATCGCTACAATCATATCTTGGATTGATTCGACATTTTGCTGAATTTCCTCCCAAGAGCCGCGTAGTAGGGACATATTGTTTGTATCATTATGTTTACCTTCTTCAAGGAGAATGGAGATTTGGATTGTGGGAATAACGACAATAAAAATGGCCCAAATTCCAAAAAAATTTCCTAATTTTCGCAATCCGCATCTTCATTGTTTGTATTGTAGAAGTTATTTCAAAGACAGGCGTTGCTTTTGGCATGTTTGTTTGTTTCACATATTATTTGAATCATAAGTAGCAAGATTACGGAATATTTCAAAGGACGATGCACATATCACAAAAATACCTGAATGATCTATGTAGAACCTCGAATGTCATGTGGCAAGCAATATTCCCACAATCAAATCAAATTAAGGAATCATCAGGACGAACAAATTACCCCGAAATAGTAGTAAAAATAAGGAAATTACTCATAACTTGAAAACGCCGCAACCGATTTTGATTTTTTCTTCTGCGATGAAAAGGCGAATGATGTCGAAATAAATCCGTGATGAAAAATACAGGGTGTTCCATTTGAAAATTTCTCATGATCGTCGTCTGAATCTTACAATATTCAGAATGTAAATTTTAGCACCCTGTAGAGGATTATCTCGCAAGATCACTGAATTGGTATACGTGAGACCTTGCTACTACTGTATGCCAAAAATATTTTCGAAATTTCAATAAATAAATATACCATACCCAATTGAACATGACCCTTCAATAGTAGTAAAAATGGGTTTATCAATTATAACTTGGCAACGCCGCAACCAAATTCATTTTTTTTACAGCGATGTAGAGCTGAACTCGAGCGGAATAAATTTCGAATGAACAATACTGGGTGTTCCATTTGAAAAAACTCGTCTTCGAGTTGCCCCGCTTTTATGGAACACCCAGTATCGTTGGAAATATTTTCAAAATGAGCAACTTTAGTAACTGAAAAAGTTTTTTCTCCAAAGTTTTTCTCTTGTGATAATTGATTTCGAGATATCGAAGAATTACGCACTAAATGGACACACTGTATAATATGTATATTCCTGCATGCATGACCTATCGCCGCGTATCGCCTTCTATCCGGAATGGGTAATTTCGGTTTCCTGAGGACCTTTCAAGTCTCAGGAAGTAGGATCATCGCTATAGCATCAGAGTTTCGATTGTTAGGCTTTCACATTCGGTGTCCGGTTTTGGGAAAGGGTGAGTGGATAATTTGCCTTTGTAGACGGCCGAAAGCAGAAGCTTTCAACCTTTTCGATCAACGTATCCATGCTGAAAGAGGTCGTGTGCTCGTGTGTCGTGTGTACCTACTCTGATGTACTTATAACTCGGGATGCACCGGATCGGGTATTTTGCCGATCCGGCCGGATCCGGAATTGCATAATTCACATAATTGTGAATTATTATTTTGATATGCTATGAATTCACGGGATTGAATTTTTTTCTTTTTTTACTTCTTAAATTACTAGCATATGAAATATATCTGATGTTTGCTTTGATTCTGGTTTCAATTCTTTCAATAAAAAAACAAGTTTTTTCTGTGACGGGAAAAAAGTTTGGCATTTCATCTCTCGTTGGCAGGTTATAAAATGTCACTTTTCATAAATTACTTTTTTCCCGGATATATATCACATATATATATATACACTGTTGATGGCTTTTGTTGTGCTATATATAGTTGAGTCAATAATACCGTCACCGAGAAAGAACTGCAAGTCCTTTCATATTCCATTCACTTCGCGGTTACGTATATCACTAAAAAACCACTAAATTCGCAATTTTTTGAATTAAAATCACAGAATTGAACTGACAGAAGTGACATCAGATATTTGATTACTTCAAAAGAATGATGAAGATGCCTACAACGCAGGTGTCCCTACTGTTAAAACTTGAAATTTCACGTCGATAATTTTCAGATTTCAATATAATGTAATATCTTCTCAATAATGATTCGCCCTTTCTTCTGTCACAGAAAAAAATAGTGTATTATACACGGGACAAATATTAGATTTTAGCTCACGGGTTTTTGTCTCCCTCCACTACGCGTCTGGAGACAACCTAACCTGAAGCTAGAATATACGACTTTTTTCCCTTGTATAATAAATAACTATTGATGTGCTATGAATTTATGGGATATCTTTTTACTTCTTTAATTACTAGCATATGGAATATATCTGATGTCTGCTTTGATTCTGGTTTCAATTCTTTCAATATAAAAACAAGTTTACTCAATTATTAATTGGACTTTTGATGTTTTATTAACAGATGAGAATGTGTATCGATGAAAATGGCCAGCCTATAATTTTCGAAGTTCAATAATTCGAAAATGGTTACGAATGTCAATATGGCTGGTGAGATAAAAGATGTTCGTGTTTCGATTTTACACCAAATGGTCTGAAAATATATGGGGTGTTCCATTTGAAAAACTCGAGAAAAATCACTTCCAAAAGTTCTGAATTGAAAAATCATTTTTAGCCACCCTGTATAATTTGAGGGCATGAAAATTCTACAGAAATATCACGCTTCTTTCCATCAAATGATATTATGATTATTCTCTCTTGAATTTCATAATTGTGACTACAGTGATTTTTTCGGTATGCATCTGCAGATGACATTATTTCGAAATAAAAAATGATAACTTCGAAATGATCGTCAATAATATCATAGGAGTTGTTGGAGGTAACAAGGATGCTTCAAAAAATGTGGTAATATATACTGGGCATTCTATTTAAAAAAAGTGATCCTGACCCTTTAGATTTTTTTCGGTGTCCCCTGTATATGCGGCAATAATTTCAAGTTATGGACCTTTTTGTCTCATTCACATTCGATAGAACTCGAGCAATTGAGCTCCGACCGAGGCTCTGACGCACTAATGCTCCACTCTGTATATTTAACCCCTGAAACGTCATGGCAACTGCCCCTGAAATTCTAAATTGCAACCCCTACTTGTCTTGCTATTTTTCAAATCATGATGTGATTCCAGATGAGATACATCTATTTAAATTTTTTCTTTCTCTGAATCAACCTCACAAAATTTCAAATTTTAATGATGCATTCTGATAATGAAAGTAGTGATATACACACCAAACTAATCCCCTTTTATGAATTGTTCAAGAAGGTATCAGATTGTTTTGTAAGCACAAGTACATCAGATATTCTAACTACACGCAGACCTTTTGGAAGGTGTCCTACGGCTCATGCTGCAAACTCCACACTAGTGCAAAATGACTGTCATTTCATGCTCGTTCAACAATAATACTGTTATTTGGGACTTGTCAGTGCTGGATGATCTAGAATACAATTATTGAGAAGTTTTGGAAATGCAATGAATCACCCCCTGTATAATATGACGCCAAACACAAGACCCTGAGTAGTTTTGTTGCCTGGAACTTCCATAAATTATTTTGAAGTCCATTAAAAATGCAACAGAGACCGAGTGCACGAAACATTACTCGTCGGTATAGTGGGAAAAGTCTGCGACTTTTCAAACCTCGCTTTTCCGGAACAAATAAGCTAAGCTCACGTGTGTGCTATGGAATGATACAGGGTATTTCACGAGAAGGATCGTTGAAAATGCGAAATGAAGTTTTTTAGACGGTACCTAATTTAATAATCAAAAACGAAATATAATATCTGTCTGGAATTATAAGCTGTTTCACGATAACTCAGAGTTTCATTCTGAGGAATAGAACTCCTTCACACCCCAATAGCTTCTCATGATCTAGCAAGCAGAGATTCAGTCCGTTGTAGATTGTTGTAGATTACTGTTCCCACATATTATAGCAGCACCCAAACATACGCTGATGCTCTTAGATTCCATCTAGGGACGAGCCATTCGCCTTTTTGGTGATGCCACACCTAATAATTCCTTGACATCATCAGAACACCGTCGAAAACTCGACAAACCCAGTCTGCACATTTTCTCGTCGTCAACTTCGAAATATGTCGAACAATTCTTTACCAAAACTCGTTTGCCCATAGAACGGCAAGCGTATGGATTTTTTTGCCAAAGCTAGTATTCACAAAAATGTATAATCTCTAAAAGTTGAAAAAATTAAAAATTCTATTTTCACCGTCTCTCCCTAGTCCCTGGTCTTCTCTAATAGGTACGTACAGTCGTCTTCAGAGAACATGTCGCACATGGACGGTGTCAGCTCTCTCAATCACCGCTGATGCAATAATGAGGCGCTCATAAGACACATTGAAATACCCAAAATATCACATAATAATATTTAGAAAAGCCTAAAAATATGTATTTCGGCAATTATAAATTGCCATCCTCAGTATCTCAGTAGAAATACTGTCTGTAGATCAATCGAGGAGGTGGTACATTCATTATTCCAGATTTTTTGGGATTTTCTCCTCGTTTCTATGAAATAAAATTATGAATATTATTTCAACATACGTGTAGTAAGGATAAATAAGATGATTTGCCCCAAAATGTCAATGCGTTTAAAGAATTCTCCAATCAGAGGCTAAAAGAAAAATTCACTAGCTTGTCAGTGACAATTTGTATTGAAAAAGGTTTGAAGGAGAGAAATGAAGGTATATAGAAAAAATATCAAATTTTCACTTAGTTTTGGACGTTTCGGGAAAGAATCAACATAAAAAATGGATTTTTTGTATCGCAAATTTGTATTTGTCCTGACACTTTTCAGTTCTCAATGACAATGGGCGTGTACACCTTAGTAGAACTTTTAAATCAAACCATGTTTATAATGATCCTTTCATACATAAATAATGATTGACGACATAATTCGATCGAAAAATTAACTGGAATGTTTTAGTTTTGGATATAAATAATAGTATTCCTTCTGAAAACGGACCCTCTCATGACGTAGAAACCTCATCTCGCCATAGTTAAAAGAAAATACCAAAAGCCCGATGAAGACTGAGGCAACTGATATATTGATTCTTTCAACTGTGATCTCGCGCTAATTCACTCTGTCAGAAATCATGTATCATTCATCTCTGTCTGGAATAGTCTTGTTTCAGTATTAGGGTTTTGCCGTCACATCATCGCCTCGTTTTCAGGTCCGAAAAATCGGGGATTTCAATAATTTTTTATAAAACGTACGGAGCTCACAGCAAGAAACGGTTTGCGGTGGTGAGCTAGTTTGGGTGAGTTCTATCGAATTATGAAATAAATTTTTTTTGTGTAATAAGCCCATTGATGACGTTGGCAATCAATTGAGTTGAAGGATGTTTCCATTAATTAAGGAACATAAATACAATATAAATGAAAGACACATCAACAAATTGAAACTAGCTGAACATATCCTTACTGAAGATGGATTGTCAAATTTCAAGCAATGAGAGCTCTGTCTATCAATCAATCAATCAATCAATCAATCAATCAATCAATCAATCAATCAATCAATCAATCAATCAATCAATCAATAGCCGTAGAGAAATTATAGTGTATAACTTGCACGGATGCAAATTTCTTACTCGAATGAATGCATCATTCGCCTAAGGCTCATGCTGCAAAACTCATTCTCGTAGGAAATCACTATCATTCCGTGCTCGTTAAACAATATACTATTTTCCCATTTCATATGTGATTCTCTTCGATCGAATGATGTGTCTGTTTTCCAAGTTCTGAACAGACACAACACCCTGTATATTTGATGTGTGATTTTATCTGGAATCGTAATGCGCCCGGAGTTATTTTCACGAGATAAACACGAATTTATATTGTGTGCTTTGTGCGATGGTGGAGATAAAAACAGGGATAAAAATAGTCCATCTCACTTTTTGTTTCTGTTCGTGTCCGAAGTTATCTAGATCCTATACTCGAAGGACAGCAAAAAATAATTACACTCATTGTGATATCGTTGTAGATGTATCAGGATATCAAATTAATCAATGGCATGGATGTTCCATATCGTTTCCACGTGGCAGTACATCACGGCATAAATAGTTATTTATTATACAAGGGAAAAAAGTAGTAGATTTAAGCTCCAGGTTGTGTTGTCTGAGTGAGCTAAAATCTAATATTTTTCCCGTGTATTATACACTATTTTTTCTATGACAGAAGAAAGGACGAATCAATATTGAAAAGATATTACATTATTTTGAAATCTGAAAATTATCGACGTGAAATTTTAAGTTTTTAACAGTAGGGACACCTGCGTTGTAGGCATCTTTATCATTCTTTGGAAGTAATCAGATATCTGATGTCACTTCTGTCAGTCTAATTCTGTGATTTGATTTCAAAAAATTGCGAATTTACTGGTTGTTTAGTAAATATACGTTACCGCGAAGTCGAATGGAAGATAAAAGGACTTGCAGTTCTTTTTCGGAGACGGTATTATTGACTCATTTTTCGGAACTATAGCACAACAAAAGCCATCAACAGTGCATATATGTGATATATGTCCATGAAAAAAGTACCCACTTTTTTTCTCACGGGAAAAAAGTAATTTATGAAAAGTGACGTTTTTAACCTGCCAACAGAAATGAAAAGCCAAACTTTTTTCCCGTCACAGAAAAAAATTGTTTTTTGTATCTTTGGGAGCGCACGAATTGGAATCCGACTATGTTTGATGAACATCGTGCTTTCTTTGGGAAGATATGGAGAGAAGATATGTTTTTTTCAACTTTTGAAGGTCTTGGAGAATACTTCCTGCCGGAAATAATTCCAATAACTTGATAGATTTCAATGCAAACAAAACACAAGCATGCCCTTTCTCTAGAAAAGCCGATCTCACTGTGCCCAACATGAGCTTGTCAGGAGTAACGATACCTTTGAAGACATCCATTTCGATGCTTGGTATTACTATCAGCAATAACCTTTCTTGGGAAAACCACGAGAGATCAATTGCAAAAAGTGTATCCCAAAAACTTGGTTTTCTGTTTCGGGCCAGGAGCTATTTTACTTCCAGTCAGCTGCTTATGATCTATAAGGCACAGATCCGACCTGTCCTGGAATACTGTTCCCATATTTGGAATACAGCAACCAAACATACCGTGAAAATGTTGTATTCTGTCCAAAAAAAGCGCAATTCGTCTCGTGGGTGATGCCTCGCTCACAAACTCACTCACTTCTCTGGAACACCGTAGAAAAGTTGGCGATCTGGCTCTATTTGATAGATATTTTCATGGACGATGCTCTTCTGAAATATCAACAATTGTTCCTCCCTTGGCAGTCCCCGCTAGATTAACCCGTCGAGTTGAGGCTTCGTACCCCTTGTGGTCACTTTGGAGACCTGCAGACTATCTCTTTCCAAAGACTCGTTCATCCAACGAACAGAGAGGTTCTGGAACACATTGCCAAGGGAGGTGTTGCACGAGGCATATAACCTCCAGAAATTTAAGAAGGAACACCGATTCCTTCCCTATTTTCCTCTATTCTCACGATGTTCTCTGAACATTACAGGATATCCCTTTTCGTGGGAACCAGAACATAAAAAAATAGCTATATTGACTCGGCAGACTTCCAGGACACGCCTACCCACCGAGCACAAAAACATCTCAGAGATGTTAAAAGTACGAGATTTCGAGACATTGAACCTCTACTGCGATGTACTGTTCACACATGAATAGAACTATTATAGAACAGCCGATGTCCGCCGCAGGCGGCAATTATCGAGATGTCCTTGATATGTCACAAAACTACCTTCTCCCTAGTTCTTTTTAAAGCCTTTTCATGGACACAACAAAACATTTTCAACGCGTCTTGCGCACATTAAATCGCTGTAAAAAAACCATTTTAGAGGTACTTTTCTGAAGCCTTTTGTCAAAATGAACTTTTGCATTAGGATTCCATTTCCCTTGAATGAAAAAATAATGCATTAAAAATAGATTGAACATAAAAATATTTTCTTGATATGAAATTACCTTCTTAATCGGTTTCTGAGTAGTGCGTACATATACTTGGAAATAGGTTTCCCAATTTTTGAAATGTTCTCCACAATGCATAATTTTGCAACTGCGGAGAAGCTTTGTATTGATAAATTCGTACTTTTATATAATTATATATTGATTACACTGAGGCACCGAACAACACATCTTGCATCTGATGGTCATTATTACAAACTAAAGAAGTCTTCTAACACAATAAACTTCACCAAATTCCTTTCTATTCGTTAGCAGCGTGATGTAAGCGTGACACGCTGCAAACGCGAATGCCAATTGCGAACAAGAAGAACAAAATCGAAAACAAATCAGAAAGGGCACAAAAGAACAAAAACAATACTTTCAATATCCTTCTAAGACCTCTTTGGGAAGTGCATAATAATATTACGCCTCAAAAAAACATCCTCATGCCTAAATGTCTAAAACATCTCAAAACATCCCAGGGATATCTCTCAGTAGGTAAACAAAGAAATGCCACAGAAGAACAAAAACAATACTTCAATATCCTTCAAAGACCTCTTTGGTCAGTGCATATTACGTCTCAAAATAACATCTTCATGCCAACATTTTCAAAACATCCCAGGGATGTTTGTGCTCGCTGGGTACTGCTCGGCCTAGAATTTTGTCTACTACTCGTCCAAAAACACAGTATTTTCTGGACTCGTTTCGTGAATTACTGTTTCCTCTTTTCGCTGTTTTCCTCGAAAATATCGTCTGATGTGTGACCAATTCGAGGTGGCAGCTGGTAAATCTCTCGAAGCCGACTTTTCACGCGCGGCCACGTCTTTTCCCGGGATTTCTGGCGGCCCAACGTATGTGTCTGTTTCAGGTGAGATTGATTTAGTGGGGAATTCGGAGAACGTGCACTGTGTAGGCATGTGCAGGTCAGGAGTCCTAATTGGATGCTGTATTTTTAATGTCCGGGGTGTCAGGAGAAGGCCTAAAAGGTGGAATAAATCGTCCGTTTGGCCTCTAGGGGGTTACTACTCGGGTTGATTAATGGCCTCTCTTCTTAGTACCTATCCCGTTCGATCTCGGATCATTTCGTGGGGCCATTATACTACACCTTGCACTAGCTTTGTCTCATTTGAATATCGTTTAGGTAGATAAGTTCGAAAGTTTGTATGTAGACGGGAATACTAATTTGGAAATGGGTGTTTACGAAATTGAACGTGTGGCAACATTGCAAAAGTCATTGATAGTTCTTCCAAACCATTATACAGTGTGTCCCACTTACCATGCTCACCATGGGTATCTTTTTAACGGTGAGTGATACGGGGTCGGTTAAATGACACCAAATGTGGAGTTTGTCAAGGCCAACTATAATGTGAAAAAATATTTTGATAAAATCTATTCGTTTTGGTTTTATACGCAAAAAAAATTTGATCATTTTCATGTCCCCTCCGTAACTTCATTATTTATGAAAATATTCAAATTGAAATTTCACATTCTCATGGCAGTTTTTCAACGTGATTTCGAAAAAAAATATAAAATTTATACCTACTCTTCTAGAATTTGAGATATCAGCACCAACTTTAGTTTTTCAAATGTAGGTCATAGCTCACTATGACTTAGTTACAAATAACTTTTTCTTCTCTTTCAGATGATAGGTCGCAGTAATAGTTTTGTGTTGATAACAACGGAGTTATCGTCATTTATACAAAAACAAAAAAATATTTGGAAGCCGCCATCTTGAATTCATAAATTTCAACAAAAAAATCATGATCTCCGACCTCAAAAACCCCCACTTACCAATTTTGAATGGAATCGGACCAAATCTTGTCCGCCATCTTGGAGCAGCCATTTTTTTTAATTTCAACAAAAATTCCATAACTCCGATTAACTTGAAATTTGGCAGGTGTTCATAATTTTGGTGACAATACATACCAGGTTGTTGGTTTCCCAGCCTATGATTTTAACAAGATCTTCATTGACAGCAATAACTATGGTCATAATCCAATAATGAATCTCATAATCGAATAGGTAGTATTCGAATGATTCCTATAATCGAAATACCATTCGAATGATCGATCGCTCGGATAGTACTCGCGACTCATATCAATACCTATACCTACACCTATTTAAAAATTTGATATTGTTCGTTTTTTTATTTCATCCGCAACTATTGCGCTTTTTCCGTCTTATTGGCAACACTGGTACTTATTCAAGCGCATGGTTTATTTGATTATTTGGTAATTCCGGTCCGTGACTGTGGTCCGTGATAAGACTCCGACAAGCGTAGAAGTACGTAGAAGTTGAGCGTTAAAAATGACCGTGATTGTTGTTGAAAGTAAAGACGACGTTATTTCTAAGCTTTGTGAAATAATTGAAACAACTGCAATAGAAAGCATTCAAAACAAAGGCTTGTTTCTGATAGGATTTTCCGGTAAGACTCCTTGATCATCTAATAAAAATAATGAAAAACTGCTACATCATTTGAATAACTTCATCATCATGGACATGTTTTATAGTGCTACCATAGATTAAAAAAATTTTTCAATCTATGGTGCTACTATACTTCTGGTATTATTTTTGTAAATTTTCAGCTATTATTGCAGTGCAATATACAACAAGAACCTATACATAATGTATGTAAATCTCATGGATTTGCTTCAAGGAGAATATATTCATTTATTTATTATTCATTATTGCCTCACAGATAAGAACATCCATAAAAAATCTACAGACTGGGACAGTTTATCATGCAATGTCATTTTTTTTAGGAATATTCTCATTGTTTTAGGTGGTTCTCTTGCCACATTTCTGAGTAAAGGACTGCCAAAAATAAAGACAAAGGACTTCTCACAATGGAGGATATTCTTTTGTGATGAAAGACTGGTCCCAGTTGATGATGCTGATTCTACTTATGGACTCTACAAAAGAAGTCTCATTGATTCTGGTGCAGTTGCTTTGAAGGAGGAACAGTTCATACAAATAAAACAAGGAGTTTCAGGTAGGTTTTACATGTTTCATGGATTATTAAATGTCTTGGTAAACACTGGAGAAAGTTTTGGCATATCAGGTTCATATCGGCAAATTCCAATTCCCAAAAATAATTTTCAAAGTGCACCTGTGCAATGAGGTTTTTGTTTGTGGTTTATAAACCTTGATCTGGCACCTCCACCACCATTTTAGAAAAAAATTCAACTCAGGAAATCCTATAATTTCAACAAACTCATCAAGTTTCTCAGAATTCTTGTTTTCTAAACTTTGTTTTATCAAGATACTTTTTTTTATGATTTTCTGCTTATTCTTGTGGAACTTACTGCACTCGGTGTACTCCGTGAAGTGAAAAGAAAACGCTGCCAGTTCAGTGGAATGGAATTCACATTTTTGTGTCTTGTGATTCTGACGGTTCTGTGATTCCGTGATCGTGTTTTGTTTGATCTTTGCCGAGTGGCATTATTTGATTGGCCGGCGAATTCAGATTCGAATTTAGATTGTTAGTCCACCATTTTCGAAAAATTGTACAACTGTGATCTAAAATTTATATGATGCAAACCTGAATCTTGCGTTTGAAACGGTATGAATCGGATGTGGTATTGGAACAAGCAATGATAGTTAGTGTTTTTCTCGATTTTTCGATAATTACAGCCGGCTCATCACATATTTATCCTATCTAGTGAACAGCAGGGATTTTGTATTTTCAGCTGAAGACGCTGCTACCGATTATGCCTCCCAGATTTCAAAGTTCTTTCCTGGATCTTCCCTACCAACTTTTGACATGCTCCTGCTTGGCATGGGACCTGATGGACATACTTGTTCCCTTTTTCCGGGACATCCTCTCTTGAACGAGACCAAGAGGTAGATAGAATTGCTTATAGTCAATGATTGCACAGTTTAATGTTGGAATGATGAAAGAAATGTGGAAATTTGAGTTGTTCCTAGCGTTTTGTGGTTTGTTTTTAGGTGGGTGGCTCCCATAACTGATTCTCCAAAACCACCCCCGAGTCGGGTGACTTTGACTTTTCCAGTTATCAACAATGCGAGAGTTTGCGTTTTTGCCACGGCAGGGAAAGAGAAAGCTGATATGTTGAAGGTGAGTCAAATTTTGTCAGTGAAAACAGGGTGAAATTTGAATTTGAAAAGCCACATGCTATAATTTCACCAAGATATAATTTTCAGTTCACTCATGCATTTATTGCTGCATACTGTGTTATTTTCGGTAATTTTGCACTTATCATGCGATGGGTTTTTTTTTTGGTACTTACGTATTTTTGTCTGAAAAACACGAATTTGATAATGAAAATGTGAACAAACCACTATTTATCGAGATATTTCAATAAAAAGTTCGAAATTTTGCCTTATTTTCCCCTTTGTGTTGGATGCATTTACAGGTACTTGCTCTTTTTATTTTGTCATTGGACACTTAATATACTCATGATGTACTTCAATGACACATTTTAAGCTAGAAAATTCAACAGGAAATATGATTTTATGGCGAGTTTTTCCGATTTAGTGAGCAAGCATACCAGATGACGGCCATTTAATCCATATGCAATCCAAATACGAGATGTCAAATGTCATTATTTCAAATGTTATTCTTCCTTCTTTCCACTGAACATGGATAAATCACAAGAAAATCATATTTCTAGTTGACTCATGAAGAAAGTCAAAAAATGTAGGTTGAATTTCGAACTTTTTAGTGAAATGTTTCCATAGAATGGGTTTTATTCACATTTTTATTATAAAATTCGTTTATTTCAGACAAAAATAAGTAGGAACTAGAAAAAAATGTCAAGAATTTGCTAGCATTTAACAAAACAAACCATGAGGTAAAATCTAATATTTTTCCGGTGTATAATACAGTATTTTTTTCTGTGACAAGAATAAGGATGAATCAATATTGAGAAGAAATTACAGGGTGATTCACGGTGGATGGCCTATTAGAAGTATCTGGAGAACTAAGAGACAGAACATTCTGAAAATTGGGATGCTTTGATAATTGAACATTCCCTATCCGCCTGAAATATTTTCATCGATACAGTGTTGCCACTTTTATCAAAAACAACTAGCAACTTTGTTATTTCAAATAGAACGCCCTGTATTTTATCGCATTTTTAGATTCTTCCTGAAGAGCTGATTTCATCAATGCATCACACTTGGGGTCTAGCAGGAATGATTACAGAGGTATAGGGTGTTCAAAATCGAGATTTTTCAATTCTAGGATTTTTTTGTGTCGAAACTATTCATTATCGATCAAAACGGCTCACATGTCCCTATCTCAACTTTTGATTCACTATCTACTGGAATTTAATTGGAAAAAATACAGGGTGCTTTAAGATTCAGAATTCTGATCACCCTGTATCTGTTCTAATTAAATGTCAGTAGATAGTCAATCAAAAGTTGAGATAGGGACATGGAAGCCGTTTTGGCCGATAATGAATAGTTTCGACACAAAAAATCTTGAAGTTGAAAAATCTCGATTTTGAACACCCTATATTTCTGTAATTATTCCTGTTAGACCCCAAGTGTGATGCATTGATGGAATTAGCTCTTCAGGAAGAATCTAAAAATGTAATAAAATACAGGGTGCTCCATTCAAAATAACGAAGTTGCTAGTTGTTTCTGATAGAAGTGGCAACACTGTATCGATGAAAATATTTTAGACGGATAGAGAATGTTCAATTATCAAAGCATCCCAATTTTCAGAATGTTTTGTCTTTTTGTTCTCCAGATACTTCTAATAGGCCATCCACCGTGGATCACCCTGTATATTATATTGAAATCAGAAAATTATCCACATGAAATTTGAAGTTTTTTGCAGGCATCTTTATCATTCGTTTGAAGCATAGTAATTATATATCTGTCAGTCTAATTCTGTGATTTGATTTTGAGAAAATGGCGAATTTAGTGGTAATTTACGTAAATATTGTATTTTCTTCATCAGCATCAAAATGAACATATTCAATCACTTGCTTGGTCCTTGCTCGCTCTGTGCTTTCATTTTGGGGGAAATTTCATTAGGTGTTCATGTGACCTTTTTTTTTTCTTTTTCTTTTTTTTTTTCGAGTAATGGTTGGCAGTTTGACTATTTTTGTTTTAGAGAATTTTAGTAGACCAGGAAAAGTTGCCGGCAGCTAGAGTACAACCCTCTACAGGAAAACTGTTGTGGATAGTGGATAGGGAAGCGGGAATTCATTTAAACAAACACTAAGGGAGAATCATCATAACATTTTATTTTACACTTGATGTTTTGGGAAATAGGTACATTCTGCAGTATAATAAATACCATATTTTATTAAAATATTAAGTACATCGGGACCTTTTCTTTTTATCTATCTCGTATTCTGGAATATATAAATCTAAATATAATATGATTTGGAATTTTCTTAGGTAAAACATTAACTATTTTTTCAATAACTAGGAAATTCGTGCAATAACAATACCAATGTAGAATAAATATAAAATTATGATTCTCAAATCTCACTTATTTAAAAAGTCAATTCACTTTTTGTATACATTGAAACAAGTTTGTGATTGGTGGATAATTTTCTTCTTGTTTCTCCATATCTAGTATCACAAGATAATGTTGTTTTTTTTTTATTTGATTTTTTGCATTTTTAAAGTTATATCAGAAATGCTTTGAAAGCAACATTATTTTCAAGCAGAGTCTCAACAAAATATGCAAATACATTAAACATGAGATATTTTAACGCTTATTTTCTTGCCTTGAATTTTCAATGAATCAGTGAGTAGTTTCTAATGATACCATCAATCAGAAACTTCATGAAATTCACGGCCTCACTATCGCAGTAAAAAAATTTAGAGTAAATTGATAAAATTCAAAAGCCTATCCTGTACAAATAAATAAATTCAGCTAAATGTCGGCTAGTCGCCATACGCGGAAAGAACCAGCCTGTTTGATTCGATCCACTGGTTTTCAGAGTTGCCTCGGACTTTTATTGAATAGACGAAAATTGATCATTGTAATCTTAAATTTATGATATACAGGGTGGGCCACCAGTAACGCCTCGGTCTCTAGAAGGCTAACCACTTACCTTCTTGGAATTCTTCCTCTCTAGGAAGTTGCATGTCAACATAGGCTACCATTTAAAATTATTTCGAAACATACTGGGTGTCCCCAAAAACCATAAAACACTGAAGTTAAACTTTTTTCTATCGAACACCCTATATATTATTTCATTTTGAGATTCTCCCTGATGAGCTGATTTCAACGACCCATCATACTTGGGGTCTAGCAGTTATAATTACTGAAATATAAGGTGTGAAAAATCGAGATTTTCCAAGTTCAAGAATTTTTTGTGTCGAAACTATTCATAATTGGTCAAAACGGCTCACATTTCCATATCTCAACTTTTGATCAACTATCTACTGACATTTAATTGGAACAAATACAGGGTGGTGCAGAATTCAGAATCTTGATCACCCGGTATATGTCCCAATTAAATATCAGTAGATAGTTAATCAAAAGTTGAGATAGGGACATGTAAGCCGTTTTGACCAATTATGAATAGTTTCGACAAAAACATTTCTTGAACTTGGAAAATCTTGATTTTTCACACCCTATATTTCAGTAATTATAACTGCTAGACCCCAAGTATGATGGGTCGTTGAAATCAGCTCATCAGGAAGAATCTCAAAATGAAATAATATATAGGGTGTTCGATAGAAAAAGGGTTTAACTTCAGTGTTTTATGGTTTTTGGGGACACCCTGTATGTTTCGAAATAATTTTAAATGGTAGCCTATGTTGACATGCAACTTCCTAGAGAGGAAGAATTCCAAGAAGATAAGTGGTTAGCCTTCTAGAGACCGAGGCGTTACTGGTGGCCCACCCTGTATATCCACAAATTAGTAGTTTTTTCATTCATAAGTTTAGTTTTCTGATACACATGGTGTATCACGCGCCTATGCAGTTCTGCAATGAAATACAGGGTGAGCCTGGAAAGGGATATTTTAGGTATAGCATCAGTGATTACAAAACAAGTTTTGAAACTATTGAGACTCATCAGATACCTTTTCAGACTAACCCATACCAAAATAATTCTATATTCTATCAATTTGTCTTTTCAAGATTCCAAAGTGACTTTCTAAAACGAAAATCGCTGCTATTGGATGTTCCTTTCATGTTCGATTTTCTTTTGGGAACATTTTCAAATTCAACTTGATCTTATGCCATATTTCAATATTGAAAATTTACTTTTTATGATTTTGAGAAATCTTGTGATGTACTTATGTGATTCTTTCCCCTTGGAAAGAAACTCAAGTTTTTCTTACTATTAGCATAGCTATTAGTCATTTATTAAAAAAGTAAGTTTTCCATTTTGAAATTTTTATTCTTCCAATTGACAAATTCCTATAAACAAGCCATTTTTCACAAGGTATCTCAATTCTATCTGTGTACATATTTTTAAAACCCTTTTTTCTCGAGATATTTTGTTGCAATGATTTCTCTTTGTCCCCTAATTTCTTTATAATAATTTAGCGAATTCCATTTGAAATTTGATATATCTTCGATCTGACTTTTCAAAAACAAAATATATGCAAGGTGTCACTTTGTACACAGTCTCGAATTTCCATCAAAATTCTGGGATTGAAATGAACTAAGTGAGTCAAGTGTGCCAAGGAATTATGAAAACAGTTGAACGTTATGAAATCACTAAAATTCAATTAGCTGGGTGAGTTATTTGGCACATCTGAATCAATCATCTATTTCCTTCAATTTAAGGATTTTGCACAATGGTGAGATTATGTAGAGACTGAATGATACAGTTTATCTCAATTTAATGAAGCAAACATTGAAGTTTCATTTCATTATATTGAAGTTTTTCCCTTTGAAATTGTCATATATTTCCCGCGTCTGACGACCAAATAACAATTTCTTTCAATTGTAAGGGTCATCAGATGCCAGTAAAGTGACTCTCAGTTCATTATTATCGAAAATATCAAATTGGCCCCTTACTGAAATTTAGAGAAATGAACATTGCACCATATTTGAATGTGACATTTTGTAAGACTTGTTGCAAAAGCTCTCTACTGGGCGACAATCAATTCCTAGGAATGAAGATTCCTTCTTGTCCAAGGATAGAAGTGAAGCTCTAATATCATATATTTTCACTTCACTTGCACTATACCGGGTGAAACAGCATCATGGTACACCCCCTTATAAACGTCACATTTTGACATGAATATGTTTCAATTTCCACTTCCGGTTTCACCGGAAGAGGTAATAACTATTGATTTTCATATGGAACCCCCTGTATATCAATGCATTTTCGAATTCTGCATCATTTCTGAAGCCTATGATACCATGTAAATAACATTTCAAACTTCATTATTGATTCTGATTTCATTTTTGATTTTCCATCGGAGTGTGCCTTGACTATTTTGATTGAGTCTGCTGTCGACATGTGTAATGCTAAATAGAAGTTGAATCCTGTCAAGAATGTAAAATTTCTTGATTTATCACCAAATTGAGTTCGTCAAAATGGTTTGGTGTACCATCATCCTGTTACACCCGGTATAATAGGGTTCTATGAATTTGTATTCAGCAGAATTTAGATAAAGCAAGTCAATTCCTCCTATTTCATATTTTAGGCTGGAGGATTCAATGTATAGGAACTTTTGAAACTTACTTCAACAATATTTGCACCCGCGCCCACTATTCAATCATTAATTCTCCAAAACACATTTGAATGGATACCATTTATTTCATTCCAACAAAGGACACATTTCTCATCATTTATAATTGTAAATAGAGGTAGGTACACTCGAATCTGTCATGCTCAAGTCATTTGAAAAGAAAGGGAAAAAAAAAGTCCGACACAACTCTTGTCCGTGTCACGTGTTCACAGCGCGCGCTCAGTCACTCGCATTCGGGGCGAGCAACAACAAATAAATTAATTTCGATTCAACAAAAAAATCTCTTCTTTCACAGTGTTTCTCCTAGCTAGGCACACGGCCACCTCACGTCATATTGACGCCCAGCAACCGGCTGGAATACTCGTAGACGACGTAGCTGATGCTCACCGCGGGCATCACCTTGATGAAGTTGGGCGTGATGCCCCTGTACAGGCCGAACACGCCCTCCTTTTCCACGATGGTGCGAAACACGCCCGACATGGTGGCAGAAGTGGGATCGATGGCGGGATGAGCGACTGGAAGAGAAGAAGAAAACGTTTTGGTAGAGGATTCGGGGGTGAGTCGGGTTGATTTCGAGGTTGTCGGGTCTTTCCTTTAATTTCTTTTCGAGGCAGACTTACAGAACAGACATGTAGGCAGGCAGGCAGGCAGGCAGATTCGAACACGAAACAACAACAAAAAACACCGACTGATCAATGGTTTTTTTCAAAGGTACCAGGGCAATTGGGTATGAGAGAGAAAGGGAGTTCGAGAGAATGATAGTAAATGTTGGTGTCAATAATGTATCTATTCGTTCATTCTAGACTGATTTTGATTAATCCATTCATATTTTTTCATAGGCAAATGGCAAACAGTTTTCAAATCCAATATTCTGTTCATAGTTATTTGAGGTTATGCTGTCGTCGCTGTCATTTCGGAAGCCACGAGAAACGCCCATTAAAGGCGTGTTTTTATATTCATTTGATAATTACTTATCATGTCTTCTGACGTCACAGATGCTCCGATGAAATATAGATTCCAACTTAATATAGGAGCAAATAAGTCTTTTTTTGTATTTATTCAACATTTCATTTAACTTTGAACATTGTGGCTATTTTGTAGTTTCAATAGAGGAGCGATTAGCGATCTGATGTGTACAAAAATGAAATATCTAATATTGAGGGTTAGTAAAACTCTAAAAAGATAAGATAGACCAGCATTTCAAACAACGAATGTATTTATGATTATTGAAGTTTCTTGGGCCATCAGAAAAATTTCTACAGTCGCTGGGAATTGAACCCAAGATAGGCAAGCAAATACGGATCAGAATACTGACATCTGGTCCGCACGGCTACCTAGCCCCCAACTACAGTTGCAAATTGACAAACTCACTATATTGATCACTGTTTCATCTTCATTTCATCACCAGCGTAGACAAATAACCTCACAGTTTTCAGTGATTTCACCATTTGACATATCCACCTCTTTGAATTCATCAATACATTATTCCTTCACGCCAATATATTAGATGAATAATAAGCGGTGTTTGGATTGGAGAATTAGAATACTATCTGATGAATTTACATTTCATGCGCATGACTCATTGATGAATAATAGAACACGCCTCATCAGGGCCGATACTAGGGTGTCGGCCGCCCGCGTGCATAAACCTAATGTGCCGCCCCTCTAGAGAATTTTTCATATTTTTTAACTATAATACCTGATGACTTCATAACTTCAACTACTTGTACAAGGATAAGAAGTAAAACACAGAAAAAAAATGTAGACAAAATCTTCATGCGCCGCAGGCGAATTTTTTCTGAGTTCAAGGTCAAATGCTTTCAGGTAATAACTCCATTTCAGTGCATACCGGGAGCGGCCAAGAAACTCAGACAAAATTTTCCTATGGCAAAAAATGCGCCGCAGGCGAAATTTTTGTTGGGATTCAAATTCATCACATTAGTATATCACAGTTTATTGTAATTGATATAAAATGATCTGGAATCTGAAAATAAGAACAATAAGAAGAGCAAGTGAAAAGTATTTTAAATGGTGTCTGTAGTTTAACCAAGTGGATGTTCTCCAGATTTTTTGGGATTTTCTCTCATAGTCTCTTAGTAAGTAGTAGAAATGCATAAATAAGCTACCGCACAGTGATGGAACAAAACATCCTTAGGCGTCTGAAAAATATGCCCCTTGGTTATTGTTTCAAATAGAAATTTAAAATTTGGGAAGATAAGAATGTGTATAAAAAGTAGACATTAATTGACAATGGACCAACACACTATTTACTATCATTTTATTCATTCAAAATGCAGCATATTCATTCGACTTATGAGTTTCAAATGATTTTGTTTGATAGGACAATATGCGGCCTGCGGCCGCCCCATGTTTTGGCCGCCCGCGTGCGGGGCACGCGCTGCACACCCGCTAGGATCGGCCCTGCGCCTCATCTCTGTACATTGGTGGAAGGGTTTGCAATTTTGGTTGACACAACAGTAGGTAATAAATGAACACGTGGTTACGTCAGACTAGAATCCACCAAAGAATATATGACCCTAGTTGGTAGATTGATGGAGCCATTGGATAGTTCCTTATGTTTCAGAGGTGTGCAATTAGGTAGAGTGAGATTGAGGAAACAAAGGTTGATTGATTGATTGATAATGTATCGACAATAGCTTTTCGTGACGAAAACACATAGACACAGACGCACACAATGACATGTCGGCTTTTTGAGACTCACCTTGGGCTTGCAGTCTGGTCCGGATGAGGGCCAACGGATAGGAACACATCTGGCCGAGGGTGCTGCTAGCGCTGCCGCACGCCAACAGGGTCCAAAAGGTGGGCTGCTCGTTGCTCGAGTGTGTCATGAAATATTTCTTCTTCAGCGTTTCGTACACGGCCAAATCGATGCCGGCGTACGGAATAATACCTGCGACAGAAGGAGAGACCGTTGAGGAGGAACGACGACGGACTTTTCGACTTTTTTTCTTCTCTATTTCATGGAGATGGATTGAAGATATTCAACACCATGAATTGAGAGAATTTACATGCATTACGAGCGTATTAGCGAGATCCACGAAGTGGGCGACATCTAGGTTACATAATACGAACTTCAAACTGGGGGAAAACAAACTGTTGTCTATGGATAAAGTGCATAGACTCCATATATATACAGTACACAAGCTAATGGCACTAATAGGATTGAGTGAGGATTGAGTTTGTTTTCCCCCAGTTTTGACGTGGCTTTGACATGGAACGATGAAAACCGAGCGCCACCTGGTAACATTGATTCCCGCGAATAGACTTCTAGCTGTCTGTCTGCATGTCTGTCTCTTTCTACCTACCTGCTCGTCTGTTAGTCTGCCTCTTTCTGTCTGCATGACTGTTTCATTCTATCTGCTTGCCTGCCAGTCTCTGTCTACCAGCCTACCTATCTCTGTTTGACTGTCTGTCTCTTTCTGCCAATCTGCCTGTCCTATTATCTCTCTGTCTGTCTACTTTTCGCTCCCTGTTTGTCTCAAACATAGACAAGGAGTGACAAGCAGGCATACAAACGAAATTGGCTGGCAGACAGTTAGAGACTGACAGGCAGTTAAAAAGTGACCAGGTAGGCAGGTAGCCAGAGACTAACGGACAAACAGATAGTGACAGGTAAGCTAGTGACAGGCAGGCACACGAGACTAACAGGCAGGCACACGAGACTAACAGGCAGGCACACGAGACTGACAGACTGACATGACAGGACAGACAGGGACGGTGACAGGCAGTGAGACTGACGGACTGGACATGACAGGACGAGACCGAGACAGGGACAGGATACAGGTACGGTATGACATGTAGGCACACAAAGACTGACTGACTGACAGGACGAGGACTAGACAAAGACGGGACAGGGTGACCATGGTATTGCATAAGCATACTGTATATAATATAATATAATCTCCCCTTCTTGTCTCGCGAATATCACTTGGTTCCCTTGTCTCCTTCCTACATTTCTTCCCCTCCCTTTTCTTCTTCCTACATTTCTCCCTTCCCTTCTTTCTCCCTACTGTATGTGTCTGTCAATGTCTTGTGATGTCTGTCTGTACCTGTCCTATCTGTGTCTGAAGGAACAGGGCCGGTGACAAAGAGAGAGAGGGACAGGACAGTTTGGCAGGCAGAGAGACATACAAGAGAGTATGTGTCCATGTTCTTCCAGACCCGAAAGACAGAGAGGCAGGCTTGCTGTAAGTATGTCTGAAATATATTTTTATATTTTTCAGACGATACCGACACCACGCCAACACCGCCAAGTCTAGTCGTTACCAGTCGCCCTAAGAAAATGGAACCGGCCTTCACATCGTGCCGGTTTAGCTACAGGGTGCTACAAATTATTAGCTCACCAACTCTTCCTGTTAGAGCTAATGAAAGGATATTTGACAACGTCGTACCATATCTCTGATTCTGCATCTTCTACCAACAACATATGTTGTCATAGCTTGGCCCTCATCTCTAAATGACTTCCAAACAAGACACCGCTCTACAATGTGTATTCCATATTTGGTTGGAGATTAATAATCCCCAAACCGAACATGGAATACCCATACAGGAGGTCTCATTTACAAGTCAAAGGCTGACAAGCAGACCGTGGAATGAATAGGG
This sequence comes from Phaedon cochleariae, assembly GCA_918026855.4. Classification (NCBI taxonomy): domain Eukaryota; kingdom Metazoa; phylum Arthropoda; class Insecta; order Coleoptera; family Chrysomelidae; genus Phaedon; species Phaedon cochleariae. Next base: position 37,559,329 of record OU896719.1, read on the forward strand.
CAAGATGATGACAACATGTTATGATGGAAAATGCAGACTCATGTACAGCATGATGCTGCTAAATATATCATTAGTCAGTTCTAATAGAAAGAAGAATAATGAGCCACTAATTTGTGGCACCCGATAAATGATATTGTATTACTTAGGTAAATAAAAAACATTATTGTGAAGTATTCAAATAAAAAGTACAAACCAAAAGTCCATGTATTTCTCGAATACCCCTCCTTGAACTACTTGAATATTTGACAATTATCATCAATTTACCATAAACCATAACTTTTTGAAAAATTAACGGACTTCGAGTCAGAATGTAGCTTCTGAAAGATATCTTCCTGTTCAACATTCATCGTCCAAAATGTAGCTCCAAGTTTTTCAGTTAGGACCAAGAATTATAAGAAAAAAGGGGTGGATTTCTCCCCATATTTTCAGTCCTGAAAAAAGTTAATGACGACGTTAATTGCTTTGAGAGCAGCAGGAACATCAACTGGGTCAATACCTCCATTTCCAAATCAATCAATTAGAGATGGTGCAAGGGGACACCTATTTTCATTCTCTCAGCATCTCTTGTATTTTTGTTGTTGTTTTACATATTAAAAATGTCAACCCAATCGGTCTCACCGTTTAGTAGTGACAGTAGTGCCATCTACCGCGTCCAATTGTATTTTATAATCAATCATCTAGGAAACCATGGAAATACCCAAATGAAATTTCAACCGGAATACCCGTTCTTGTACCCTGTTTTTGAATACTTGGTGTGTCACAACTTGAAAATTTCAATGAATTTTCGGCTATGAATCTTGAACAAAATAAAAACACACTTCAGATCCAAAATCGGCTAATTTTTCAAAAAGTTTGGATTCATGCCAACTCAAAACCTCTCAAGCATTCGAGTTGACACCGAAATATCGCATGTCCTTTCCAAATGAACAATTCCGTTTTCAATGAGCAGAGCTGTACCCGATTCGACTAGGCAATGACGAAAAATCAAAGTGATACTCCTCACTCACCTAAGATATTCGGAATGTAACCCCTGTAGAAGCTCATCAGTCCCTCGGTCACGTAGATCTTGTAGGCGGCATCGGCGATGCTTTTGTATTGGCCGGTCTTTCTCAAGGCCAACCGCGTCTTCAGCACCTCCATGGGATAGATGGCGCTCTGGCTGATGCCGCCTGCCAAAGCTCCCGCCATAAACCTAGGAGAAAGCAAAAAAATAAACTGAACTGATGGACAACCTTGTTAAAAATAACAGTGTGATTATGGAAAAGTACCATCCATATTTTAGCAAAATTCATTGGGTATGGGACTATGAATTATTCAACCTCATTCGGTTCGAGATTAGAGAACTCCAGGGCGTAATTGAGAACTTTTATTGAAAAAGAATATTCTCAGATCAACTGACATGAAAAAAAAAAAGTGTATATATACATATATACAGGTTGATTCACGATGAATGGCACATTAGACGTTTCTGGAAAACACAACTCAGGATTAATCTGAAAAGTTGGTGCCTTGGATAATTAGTTGTGTTCTATCAACCTAAAATATTCTCAGCGTTGCGACGTTGCCGCTTATATTGAAAAGTAGCAACAACTTTGATTTTTTCAATGGAATACCCTGTATATCATTCCATTACCCTGTATATCATTTCATTTCCAGATTCTCCCTGCAGAGTTAATTCGATCCATCACACTTGGGATCTAGCGGAAATGATAAAAAACTTCAATCAGATCATCATTTTCAAAACACCTAATACGCTAAAAATCCGAGAGTATCAACTGACCTTTGGTAGATAGTAAGAGGCTCTTCGGAATCACCCTTGATCAGCCTCTTGATCTGCTCGTAGGCGGCGAACTTGAGGGCGGATTCGGGCGCGATTTTCAGCACGTTGATGCCGTTGCCTCGCCACAGCCCATAAACACCGCCTTCTTTCACCATGCACTTGAAGCAGTCTCTGATTTTCTGTTTCGATGGTTGCACCTGAAAAAATAGTAAATAGTTTATACAGTGTCTTTCAAAAGTATCGGAACGGTCTCATATTTCAGGAACGGCTTGAGAAAAATTCACGAAAATTTCTACAGGGTGATTATTGATGATGTCCGATTCAATGGTGGCATCGGCAATGTTGCCAAATCAACAGTTTTTCAGATATTGAGGGTAACTCAATTTTTTCAAATGGAATAGGTACCCTATTCGTTTTCATTGCAATACATTCAGCGACGCCTCATTACTTATGTCTCCAAATATCAGATTTTAAATTGAAGTGGTTTTCGAAATATGACAACATGGCATTTAGGGTATTCCATTTGAAAACATTGAGTTACCCTCAATATCTGAAAAACTGTTGATTTGGCAACATTGCCGATATCACCATTGAATCGGGCATCATCAGAAACCATATTGTATAAAATTTCATGAATTTTCCTTGAACCGTATTGAAAATATTAGAAGGTTCCCAGACTTTTGAACGAGAATGCCATGTTGTCATATTTCGAAAACCACTTCAATTTAAAATCTGATATTTGGAGACATAAGTAATGAGGCGTCGCTGAATGTATTGCAATGAAAACAAATAGGGTATTCCATTTGAAAAAATTGAGTTACCCTAAATATCTGAAAAACTGTTGATTTGGCAACATTGTCGATATCACCATTGAATCGGGCATCAGCAACAACCACCCTGTCGAAGTTTTCATAAATTTTCTCTGAGCCGTTTCTGAAATATGGGACCGTTCCAGAACTTTTTAACGAAAATGCTATGTTGTCATATTTCGAAAATCACGTTAATTACTAATCTGGTATTCAGAGCCTCAAGTCATTAGGAGGCGCTCAATTAATTGCAATAAAAATAAATGGGGTATTCCATTTGAAAAAATAAAGTTACTCCTAATATCTGAAAAACTGTTGATTTGGCATCATTGCCGATGCCACCATTGAATCGGACATCATCAATAATCACCCTGTAGAAAATTTCGTGAATTTTTCTCAAGCCGTTCCTGAAATATGAGACCGTTCCGATACTTTTGAAAGACACTGTATACTTATATTCATAATATTAAAACTAGGCGTAATGACGAATTCCATGTTCCATACGTCAAATACAAGGAGAGTTCCAACTCTCCGTCATACTTAAGACTGAGAGTATTCAATCATCTCCCGCGTGAGGTCAAAAATATTGTGAGCTTGAATAGTTTCAAATATAGGTTAAAATATTTCCTCATTGAAAAATGTCCCTATACATTAGAGGAGTATTTTGCTCCACATGTACAGGGTTAGTGTTTTCATTTCATTCATGTTAGTTCATCTCAACCACTATTTACTTATAATTTTTGTATCTTACTCTTTATTGGATATCTTTGTGTATTGCTCCTTTATATTATGTTCTACAATATTTTATCACTTCCTATATTTATTAGTGCCTTTGTCAGGTATATTTGACTATTTTTTGACTATTCCTATACATGTATATCGTGTCCATTGGAAAATAAAAATTATTATTATTATTATTATTATACGCCGGGGGCCAACTATTAAGCAGCGCTCACAACCAAACTTTTTACGAAGCAGAATCTGAAATTAAGCGTGAACTAAACCTATGCAAATATCATTCACAAGAAAAAAAATCAACGTGACTTTTTATGGCTCAGTTGCCTTATTTTATGTTATTTGTTTTTTATCCTGAAATGAAGTAAATAATCATAACAATAATATTGATCAAATAATTGATAATATTCATAGAACTGGTGGTGACGAAAATTGAACCTTATTCTATACTTGAAGAGAAAAATCAATCTTCAACAAGAAAATAATGAATTGAACAGTATACCCATCTACTATTCTGTGGATTCACGAAAAAATCATGAAAACATTATCATAACTTCCATATTATTACAGAATACTCCATATTATTCGTCTATTTTCACTATTTTCACAGACGATGGCTTCATGCAACGCAAAAAGCTGAATATTTTCAGCTTTTTGTGTCATTTCAATTACAGATTTTGCTTCACCAATCAGAATACGAAACGTAAAAAGCAAAACGTGAAAAGTTTGGTTGTGAACGCCGCTTTACGATTCCGCCGCGCTGCCGCCAAATAATTCAAAATTCAAAGTACCCGTTCACCGAATGTAAAAAAATATAAAACTGTAAAAGTCCTTCTTCAGAACATGAAATTCTCGGATACGGTTCTGTCGGTTCCAATTCTATCTCATTTGAACTGAGAAAAAATGAATGTATTTTAGTGACTTTCTTGACAACTTCATTCGTTTTTTTATCTTCTGCCGTTTCCGAAATGTACCACTTTCTTTTTTATTCATTTTAAGTTTCAATATTTACCATTACCAACGACAACCTATTGACTGCTCAATTCTGGTTTTGTTTTTGTTATTAAGTTAGACGAATCACGAAATTACCCCTACTGAGTAGAATATGGTTTTTTTATCTTCATCAAATAAAAGTATGTACCGCAGCCGCTTTTGTATGATAGCGTCCAAGGCACAGCTGACGCTTGATTAGTGAATGTGAATGATTTTCACAAAAACAGTATCCCAACCTCCGAACAACAAACTCCCTGTATGATCGGCGGTCGCTAATTGCGCGTTTGCTTCACAAGGCGACGAGTTAAGAGGCGGCATATAAAAGGCAAGAAGCAATATAATAAATACTTGTCGCCTAGTCGGCGACGAGTATATTGCTGCTTACTTCTTTTCTTTTTCCTTATCACCTCTTAAAATTCACCGCAGAGATACAGAAGATATTCGTTTATTTATATATTCATTGGTCATCAAGAAATTATGGTAAAAGTGCGCTTTTGATGTTTTTTTTCTCGAAAATTTTTCTGGTACTCACGTATTTTTGTCTGAAAAACACGAATTCGATAATGAAAATGTGAACAAACCACGATTAATCGAGATATTTCACGAAAAAATTCTAAATCTAACCTTCTTTTTCCGCCTGTATTTGGATATATGCATATACTAGCTACTTGCTTGACACATTTTATAGAAGAAAATCTTCAAGAAATATGATTTTGTTGCTGATTTTTCATATTTACTGATTAAATCATACCAGCTGACGCTGACAGCCATTTAATTTTAGATGTCAAATGAAGATCAAATGTCAACGTCGCGCGTCAAGCAATCTGATTGGTGACGCTGAATTCGAAAAAAAAATTCACGTGATGATTGTTGAAATATTTGACGTGATGATTGTTGAAATATTTCAACTTTTTGGCGTTGCTGCTTTGCCCTGATCACTTTGACAGGTCAAAGGTTTTGTTCCTGAAATATTTTCATTCATTATCAACACTAAGGTTTTTTATGACAATAAATGTTGAATGTAACTTCATTAACCTTCATTTTTGAGAGTAATCTCATGGTTAGTAAATCATTACAGTATCTTTGAAGTAGATACCTACCTAATTATCTCATTTTCACTGTGCTATTTTCGTTTTTGAATGAATTACTTATCTGATGCAGCTCATATCTTGCGATTATTTTTCATTTTCGTATACTTTCAGTAATCTGAGATATTCTCATGAATTTTCAATTCATTGGATACTGAATAAAATAATAGAAAAACAGTGCAGCAATTCTCAATAAATTATTTGTCACCAATTCGACAGTGTGACGCGAAAAGCTGCATAGGGAAATCATCATTAGACAAATCAGACCAATCAAAACGATTTAAGCTATGGCGATCAATGAAAAGAAGATTGAAAATATCTGCGGTGTTCAAATCGTATACAGGGCGTCCACTTGAAGACTCTCAATGCAAATAATATGGAAAAATCAATTGAAACCACAAGAATTAAATTCCTGCAAAACAGCGAGTGATGAAAAGAAAATATGGGTTACCTGTAAAAATACTTTGAGTCGGTCTAGGGGGGCCGTGCAAGTCCTGGAGACGGCTCCGGCAATGCCGCCAGCGGCTAAATGCCTCCACCACATGCCAGTTTGCATCTCATTTTGAGTGAAATCATCAGGTACGTTCATATCCTCCCCAATGTCCAGGTACTGAAATAAAAAAAATAACAAAAAATGTATAAAAGATTTGTTTTTTCATCTTTTGATACACACGAAAGGAAATCCCTATTATACGTCGTACGTACAACATACAGGGTGGTATTAGACAAAACACAATGATTTTTTCAAATTTCATTCCAAAATCGCTGTTCTTGAATTAATTTAGTTTAGGCAGTATGTGTTTAATTATTGTTGTACGAAACTTCGAGGTGATATTTTTTGAGTCAAAATACGGAAAAAAAGTTCATACAGAGTGACCCATTTGAAAGCGGGCCACCCCTGTATCTCACGTAATCCTTGGGTAAGGATCATGAAATTTGCTGGAGCGAGATATATACCAAAACTGCACTCTATGACCAAGTGGGGTCATCTTCAGTGATATACACTGCTCGCCAACAGCCATGGAACCACACCAATTTCCTGAAAATGATATTAGGAGTCAAAATAGGTTGAAAATCACTTCGGATTCGGAATCAGGACGCCCAATTCACTAACTATTCATATTTTTCCTCGAAAATTTTCAGTTCTGAAACTTTAAATTTTGTCGCACTTTTCATGGAAGCACCCCCGTATCTCACGTAATTATTGAGGTAGGGTTTTAAAATTTGCAGGAGGAACAAAGTCCAAAGATAAAGTCAATTACGTGAGATACGGGGGTGCTTCCGTGAAAAGTGCGACAAAATTTAATTTTTCAGAACTGAAAATTTTCGAGGAAAAATATGAAGAGTTAGTGAATTGAGCGTCCTGATTCCGAATCCGAAGTGATTTTCAACCTATTTTGACTCCTAATATCATTTTTCGGAAATTGGGGTGGTTCAATGGTTGTTGGCGAGCAGTGTATATCACTGAAGATGACCCCACTTGGTCATAGAGTGCATTTTTGGTATATCTCTCGCTCCAGCAAATTTCATGATCCTTACCCAACGATTACGTGAGATACAGGGGTGGCCCGCTTTCAAATGGGTCACTCTGTATATAGCTAAATAAACAAAGGAGAAAAGGGGGGTATACCATGAGTCACATGAGGAATATGGTATTTTTTGGACCTGTTAAATTTGATAAGGAGTAACCAGGGGTGTGTCATTAGTTTTTTGCTCAAAAATTAGCACCCAATAGATTTTTCAAGGTTTGTAATTTTCTTGAATGAGACGACACAAAATGGCTTAACTTTGTTGGTTCTTGAATTTTTCTCGTAACTAGCTTCGTTTTAAAGAAAAAAAATTAAAAACCAAACCTATGCAAGTTTCTGAGCCTGTTGGGTGAACAATAAAGATGAATAAATGGTCAAAAAACATGCCACGAACATTATTAACTGTGATAGGTTCAAAATCGAAAATATACCGGATAGGTGCACACAATAAATGTGAATTTGTACAAAATCGGTTGAAGCCTTTTTTCGAAATTAATAAAAAATCGTATTTTTCAAGAAACGAACCATTTCCGGTCAGTTTATATAAACTTTTTTCAGATCTTGACCCAAAGTCTCGTACAACATTAATGAAAGGCCTCGTATTTTGCTCGTTTTTCAAAATTCTGAATCTGGAATTATGTATTGCCATGCCAATTCCAATGCCAGGAAATCAGTGTTGAATGAAAAATTCTTGCGATTTGGAGTTCATGATCGACAGATAACGAGATGTATTTTTTATGGAATGATTGTGTTATTTTCTAAACTAATAGACAAAAAGTTAAAATCACACTACCTAACACTTGGACATTACAGATCAAACACATATTTTCCATACTTTACTTTATTATCAATGCGACTTAACCAGTGAACAGATTTTTCCTGAATAATCACTTTCCTGCAACATCTGACATACTCCCAATTTGGATATCCTTTCATTAATTCGACCTAGAAATATTAATCTTCTATGTATCTTTGGAAATATGTCTTTCCTTCCAACACTCAATAAAAACGTCACATAGATATTTATAGATTAATCATCTATTGTTTCAAACTGTTCCTTTATATAAAATCAATTAGGAAAATGCGCCTCAATTATCTTGACCTTTCTATGTAGGTAAATTTTTCATACTGAAGTTCAATCATAACAATTAATCAACATGAATTGTAGTTATCATTTTGATCGGACTACCCCTGTTTGTATTATTTATGGAATAGCTTTAGACATTCCTAGTTATCTTTTGTCCAGGTTAATTTATTGTATTTCACTTCAAATCCAACAACGTCAACGTACTGCAATTATTGCTGACATTGTAAATAATCATAATACTTCAAAATGATGTGCTATCGATATTATTATCTATCTATTTATCGCCTATAAAATTTCCTGATTACAATAATTTGAAACACCCTGTCGATTATCAAGAAAATGAGTAGATGATTCAGCGTGTATCTGTTTCTGAAACAAAACTATAAAATTAGAAACTGAGAGATGAAAATTGTTTTTTCTGGATTTTGAAATTATATTTATGCTGTAATACAATATGGACTCAATTCTCAGCAATTCCAAAATTATGAATGTAATATCAAAATGGAAAACAGGTTAACTAATTAGTACGACATGACGTCTTGATAATGGTATGCTAATTATGATAATTTTTCGAAGAAAATAAGTATGGGTTTTTTGTGGACATCATAAGATACTAATCCTACAAAAATTGACCATGAAAAGTTGTGGGAAAACATTCTCAAATGTTGACAAAGTTCGATCTTTTCGAAATTCCCCATTGGCCAATCTAGGGTACATTAAAATCTCGAGTAATTTAGGGTACATTAAAATCTCGAGTAATTTCCAAATACCCCAATATAAAGGTCAACACTCGGGTCAACATTTGAATGAAATAACAACTTCTTGAATTGACACAGTAGCTTCGTCAGGTGATATACTGGTACCATCTGGTACGATGAACTAAACTAACAGCATACGCCGTTTTAAATTTATATGGGAAAAACAATTTAAACATTGTAATTTCAAGGCCCTCTGGAGCCCAAACGATGCAACTTTGTACTAAGGTAATTTTACTTAGATCGACTTATTTTGGTCTAAGAATATGTGGTATGTTTTTGTAAAGACCTTTTACAGACACCCTGTATATTCTTCTTTCCCAACCTGAAGGATTAGTTACCTGATGATGTGGACAGGTTATTTAAACCTCTATTTTCGGAAATTAGGCACAATATCTACATTAAAATACGGTATACCGGATTAACTTAAAAGGGTTGATATCAAATACATATTATTACTTACTGAGAAAACAAATTCAACAGTGGTCAACTATTGAGGTCTAATTGATCGTAAAATGTCAGAATTTTTGAGTTTGTTGATTTCTAATTATTCAAAATGATTGAGTTTCAGTCCTTTATTTTCTACGTGTAGAATTTCGAAATTAACATCAAAACTATGGTTTTCTTCTAATATATGGTTGGCGTATGTTGATTTTGTTTTCTTCTTCAAAAAATTCGTCTGATGTTCATGAATGCGCTGATCAAACGTACGCCCTGTCTGACCAATATATACCTTAGGACAAGATCCACAGTCAAGTTTGTATACCCCTGATTTGTCGAATTTAGAAGTTTTGTCTTTATTATTCTTGATAAACTTTCCCAACGTGTAATTTGTTCTATATGCTATTTTGAAGCCCTGTTTATGTAGAAATGAAGCTAATTTTTCAGTTGATGATCCAAAATAGGTTAAAGTTCTATATAATTTTGATTATTATTCTTGATGGTAGAATAAACTGCTTGAATATTTTTATTATGAAGTTTTTTAGAAAGAAAGAAACGTTGTATCCGTTGTTGACTGCAATCTGTTTTATGATATTGAGTTCTTTATTGAAATGTACAATAACAACTGTTGCACAACCGAACGAAAATTGTTGCAAGTACCTCCAACATCCAAAACGAAAATCCCACGATGACCTGCCTCTCCTTGCACACAGCCATCCATACCAGCGGCAAAATCATCTCCACCGCCGAAAGTCCAAACACAAAATCAACGAAAACCTCAACTCAAACACTCAACGATCCGTATAGATTTCGAAAAAAATCTCGACCATCACAATCATATCGTTCGCGACCTAGACGCTCACCGACCGACACATTCCAACTAATCGACGATATTCGCGAATCTGAGATTTGCCCAACCAAAGTTCATAAGCCAGAGTCATTATCATCATCATCATCAGTTTATATCTCAGTCAGACATTGTCCTCAGCGATTTCGGGCCCAATGGACCAAAGCCGACACTGTTCGTTATCTACTATAAACAATAAATTTTTCGCACTCTTTGATCGCATGTTTCGCTGACGCAAAAGACTTTTAAACAATTTTCCTACATCACACATCTCGTTATAGACAATAACAAAAGATAGATAGGAAAGTTGCGTAACCATCACGTGACAAGAAGGCTAATAATCTGGGCAAGAAATTAGCAATCGCCAGCCAATTGTATTAAGTCACTAGCCCTCGCTATATACATTCTATAATATATTTTTTCAGTTCACTATTCATCAAGATCAAGACACTATTATTATTTTATTTTCTACTTCTTTTTAGTTTCGCTATCTATAAAAGCGTGGTTCTTTAGTTTTTCCAACTACCATTTATTTCAACTTCTTTTTAGTTCACTTGAATTTCCCGATTTTGACGAAAGGATCATGATATCCGACTCCTAAAATCCCGGATGAGAATTTTAAATAGAATCGGGAATCGGAACATAATTACAAAACTCGTCCGCAATATTGGAACTACCATCTTGAATTCCCTAATTTTGACGAAGGAATCCTAATTTTTGATTGCGAAAACACCCACTTACAAATTTTTTATAGAATCGCTATATAATAATTACAAAACTCGTCCGGTATATTGTTTCCACCGTCTTGAATTTCCAAATCTCGCCCTTTCCAAATTTTGACTGAAGAATCATAATCTCCGACCCCGAAAACACCCAGATAACAATTTTGAAGACAGTCGGATACATACATACAATACTCGTTCGCCATATTGGGTCCGCCATCTTGAATTTCTCAATTTTGACGAAGGAATCATAATCCCCGATCACGAAAACCCCTAGGTACCAATTTTGAAAAGAATCGGATTATAATTACAAAACTCGTCCGCCATATTGGTTCCGCCATCTTGAATTTCCAAATTCCGCCTGAATTTTCAAATTCTGACGAGAGAATCATAATCTCCGACCCCGAAAACCCCCAGATACCAATTTTGAATATGATATTCTGTATCACTACCCAATGATTTTCTACCTGCCTAGGTTGTTCCTTGGACTCAATGATTTCAAGGCGTTTTTCATCTATTCCTAAGATTACCCAATGGGACACTAGTGTTTCCCAGAATTCCTTGAACTTTTACAAGATATCTTGAAACAGCCCAATAATTTTCAGGCGTTTTTCATAATTTCCTGAGACTACGCAGGACTATCCAATGTTTACCTCGCGTTTTTCACGAGGTTTTTCAGTACCTCCTGAGACTGGCACTTCCCAGATGATTTCTAGGTGTTTACAGTACTTTTCTGGTCTCCTTCAAGTTGTCTTGACCTCTAGAATTTCCTGTGTTTGCAGAATGCTTTCCAGGCGTTTTTCATCAGTGTTTCCCAGGAATCCTTAAACTTTCCCAGAATATCTTGAATCTGCTTAATGATTTCCAGATGTTTTTCATCATTTCTTGGGACTACACAAGGTGTCCAGCAACTATCGAATGTTTACCTTGTATGCTTCCCAAATGATTTCTAAATATTTACCATGCCTTTCTGGTCTCCTTCAAGGTGTCTTGGTCTCTCCTAGAATTTCGTGGGACTGCAAAATAATTTCCAGGCGTCTTTCATCAATTCTGAAACTACCCAATGGTATACTAATGTTTTCCATGATTCCCTTAGTTTTCCTAGGATACTTTGGAACTGTTCAAAGATTTTCAGGGGTTTTTCATCATTTCCTGGGAATACACAAGATTTCCAGCAACTATCCAGGGTTTTTATGCGTTTTTCATTACCTCCTGGGACTCTCCAGATGATTTATAGGTCTTTACCATGCTTTCCTGGTCTTCTTCAAGGTGTCTCTTGGTCTCCTCTAAAATTTCCTGGGGCTGCATAATGATTTTCATGGTTTTATCAATATTTTCTGAGATAACACTAGCTTTTTCCATGTTTCCACTTCCACAGGATACCTTGTAACTGCCCAATGATTTCTAGGTATTTTTTTATAATTATTGTCTGGAACTACCATTTGGGACTTCCCATAATACCCTGAACCCTATCAGATTGCCATTGATTAAATGATATGTCTCAAGATTCCTTCTTCTTTCCACTGAATTTTCTGGTACAACCAAATATTCTCTCTAGAACTTCCTAGCTTAATGTATCATCTCCAGGATCTCCAATCACAGAAATTGAAGACAATCTGGCAATACCGCAAACAACGGTAAATTCCGACAAAATTCCCCTTATCTAGACCGTTCTAGACTATAGACGGTCTGAGTAATTCATGGGCCACGTTACGTCAGCCACAGGTGCCCTCGTGCTCTGCTGACGTCACACACATTCAATCTCAATATTCGCGAATCGTGGACTACGAACCCACGTGTACGGCGTTGCCAGCGGTTCGGAAATTTACGGAGAAATCCGGAAAAATCTTGGGTGGCCGAATTACGTACCATGCAGTGTCTTTACGCGTAGAGTTCATACAGAAGATAACGAATAATCAATAATGAATTAAAATTAGATGACAAAGGATCATATTCCTAGGTTCATAGAAAATTGGGTCGAGTGAAGTTCAAAGCATGGCCTGATAAGCAAATTCAAAGATTATCAGAAATTGTAATGATGTATTTTTTTCTGAGAAAACAATGGATATTGTTCAAACAGGAAACAGTAATCTAGAGTAGACTATTTCTCTTATAATTGATAAAAACCTCCAAAACTAGAATTGTAAAATGTAACGAGAAATTTTCGAGGTTTAGAAAGTAAAATTGAATTAAATTTTCACTGAAATACTGAAATGCATGAAAAATCGTGGAATTGGATAATTGATCGTTTCAGTACCTACCTATGAAGAATTTAGAAAGAAAGTTACCAGCGAAGTGGAAAGGCTTCTCTACCATCATGACCATTAAAATGTTCGACATTCTTTAGCAATTCGGTGACCTCAAGATTTTGCGAAAGGATAGATCACTCGAAGCAAAGAATGTGAGTTGAGTTATGCAAAAAAATGGTGAATAATTACAAAATTGTTCAAAGTCAATCTCGACTGTTTCAAAATCCTTGATGTTCAAGCGAAAGTAAATTTACTAGGAATCAAGATAATCTGTTTGTAAATTCAAGTGATCATTTATAAACAATTACACATAGATACTAGATAGTATATGATATTTGTTAATGAACTTGACTGTCATCAAGTATGATTATATTCCTCTAATGAATGATGAAATAAAAATGAAAGTTTTTACTGATTGCTATTTTATCAATTATTTATCTACACTTGATTTTCAAAAAAAATCACCCAACTGGGTTTTGACTAAAAGAGATATTTTACGGGAACTCAGATAAGTAAGGAATGCGATAGGGCTTTGTCAAGCATCTGTTAATTGTTATCAATAATTAATAATTATCGTGTATTCAGAATATATCACATAATCAGACAATAATTTTTCCATATTTCAAATATCTAGATATCATGTCCGTGGCAACTGATCTTTTTATAAAGTTTTTTCAATATACATTCTCCCTATCGTTTAATCAACAGAGAAGGTTATCGCTGTCAAATAATAATCTAGAAAGTTAAAAGTCAAGTCAATTACAGGGAGTTCAGATGTCTCAATTTGATGACATCAATCGAAAGAAAAATATTGTGAGAGACTGAAGAGAAAAAAATAATCTCTTTAGATTTGCAACAATGCAACAAATAATCCGTGTGGTCAGGTCAGGTTTATTCAATTTTTTAGGATGTTCGAATTGTAGTTTCAATATAAATACAGTGACCCATTTGTGTATGGACCAGGTGTCAGCCCAATACCGCGCCATTGCCAACTATAGGAAAAAGACGTGGAGAATGTTAGGTTAGTGAGCATATCAACAATAATAATAGTGATTATTCATTTCTCTCCATATTCCACTGTGTTTGGCTCGGTAATCAAATGAAGGGAAACAAGATCGTTGTATGGGCCAAAAAAGTATTTCTGGCCGTGATTGTTCAAAAACAAGTTATCCATCCCGAGATTAACGAATGAAATACAGATCAAGCAAGTATGTGAATCTTGAAGGCTTTCCTGATCAAAACAAAAATACTTAACTATAATATGGTGTATTTATCTCGGTATTTATATCTCCACCATGGTTATGAAATGAAATCTGCCGTAATCGGAAACAAATGTTGTTTTTCTGCAACCGAAACAAAAGTCGTCCATTTTGATACCAAAATTGGCTCTTAAATTGACGTTTATATTACTGACACAAAAATAGGTATGTTGCTAGGCAACATATTTAGTTCCTAGGAGCTAAAGTTGAATTTTAGTTCCTAGGAGCTGAAGTTGAACTTTAGCTCCTAGGAACTAAAAAGGATCTACTGGACGTCATCAAGAATAAACAACATTGTGACGGTTGGTTATTTGAGTTGAGACACATAACTGATTTGTTTCCGATTTCAGCAGATTTGGCATTTCATACCCATGCTGGAGATATAAATACACCTTATTATAGTTTAGTATTGGAATTATAAACATCTCAGTTAAGTATTTTTGTTTTGATCAGGGAAGCCTTCAAGATTCAAATACTTGCTTGATCTGTATTTCATTCGTTATTCTCGGGATGGATAACTTGTTTTTGAATAATCACGGCAAGCAATAGTTTTTTTGTCTCAAACAACGATATTGTTTAGCTTCATTTGATTATCGAGTCAAACACAGTGTAGTATGGAGAGGAATAAATAATCACTATTATCATTGTTGATATGCTATGCTCACTAACCTAACATTTTCCACGTCTTGTTCCTATAGCTGGCACTGGCGCGGTATTTGCCATTAGAGCACCTGGTCCATACACAAATATGTCACTCTCGCAAATTTTGCTTTCGCTCGGCTTCGCTGAACGCTCCGCCTCGCAAATGCAAAATTAGCTTGTCAAACAAAGTGTCACTTTGGATCCTAATAAAACAATCTACTATTATTCTTGATTGCCTCTAGTACATCCTTTCTAGTTCCTAGTTCAACTTTAGCTCCTAGGAACTAAAAGTGTTGCCTAGCAACATACCTATGTTTGTGTCAGTAATAGAAACGTCAATTTAAGAGCTAATTTTGGTATTAAAATGGACGACTTTTGTGTCGGTTGCAGAAAAACACATTTTATGTAGGATTCTGCTGCATTCAAAATTGGCAATTGTAGTTCTGCACCACAAAAATATTTGCAGATTGAAAAATGTTTTGAAAAAAGGCTTGTTCAAATGTTATTGATTGAACTTTGTAAAAATTATTTGATATTTGCAAGAGCCACTTTTAATGTGCTCATTCTATATTGAAAAGTGATAAGATAATAAAATAAATAATGTCTGTACATAAAAAAGTTGAATTCGAGCCAAGATATGATTATGCATAGTTAAAAACTGAATTGAAAACTACATAGAAATAGAGTTACGTAAACTAGAATTATTTCATGCTCATTTTTTATTTCAACATCGGTGAAAAGAAGCCAATAAGGGGAAAATTTTAATGAAAAAAAAGCTTTGCACTGGCAGAAATGAAACACGAACTGGTATTACCTTGATCATCTCTCTGAAAACCAACATGAAATCGTCCAAAACATCGGGAATGGCGTTAGGAGATTCTTCGAAAGACATTTTCCTTCCAAAATTTCGTAAAATCACAAATCTCAAATCACAATCTATCACAGAAATGTTGGGCTAAAGCACTACGATCAGCAATTACACATTACAATTTAAAAAAAATCAAACACAAACATATCGCCTGACCGAACTTTGACAAAAAAAAAAACGAAAAAAAAAAAAAAGGCGACACGGCAATAATTCAGCTCGGCGGGAAATAAAACAGGTGACTGACGGGATTCGGTCGCAACTAGATATAATCCGATAAACGCTGATACATAGCAGATGCATCAACGCAAGCGCCAGCGTTGCCAGATGCAATGAAATTTCTTCAGCATTTTTGGCAAGCAGAATGAGTCACTAACTCAAGAAAGATGCATTGGAAAACAAATTCGAAATGTTTGAGTGAACCAGTCTATTTTTACAGAGGTGAGTAATGAGTAATGAATTATATCACTGTTTCGATATTGTTCTTACTAATTTTTCCAGTTGAATCATTGATGAACCACCGATATTTGATGTGCTTTTTATCATCGAAAAAAAAAAAAAAGACTGAAACAAATGAAATGTGTAAGGAATGAAAAAAAATCGAATATCAAGTCCCATTTGCAAAAGGCAAATAATGAATTTACTTTCAAAACAATAATATTCGTGTTCGTATTCGTCAAAGTCAAAATCGGTGAAAATAAAGCTTTGTTTTCTTGACAACGTTTTGCGTCGTGCGTCTTGCGTTGCCTCGTTCTGATTGGCTATTTCAAATGACGCAAATTCCATGAAATTTGTTATAATTTTCATTCATGCGTCCGCTTCCAGATTTTGACAGGTTGAATTTGAAACCATCTCGAATCAAATATTCGAAATTTATTATAGGTTTTCAATAATTATTGCCAGAAATGGTTATAATTTGACAACTGCAGTGTTAAAATATTCATTTTCCATAAATATATACGAAATGGATGAACAAAATTGGCGAAGAGAAAAATATAATTTTTTTTGTATTTGAGAAGAAAAAAACGTACCTACCGGAAAAAAAACAATTTTTGGTGACCAATATTCCAAAATAGAAAAAGATTAGGAGCATTTCAAACCTTGATAAGAGAGCTTGCTGACCAGGACTCTGAATGCTATTTCAATTTCTTCAGGTACAATGGTATTCTATTGTAGTCACTTACTCTTCCATATTTCAATAAACCATTAAAAACCCAAGTAAGTACACTGTGAATAGTCTGAATTTTATTAAATTAAAATTTTCTTGAATCTGTGCTCTTCCTGTTTTGGGTGATTGGGAAAACCTAAAACATAACCTACATTTCTCGCGTTCGACGCAAAGAAGTTAAATATTTTTAACTTCATTTCTACTAAATAATGCGTCAGTCAAAATAGCCAATCAGAACGAGGCAACGCAAGACGCACGACGCAAAACGTTGTCATGAAAACAAAGCTTAAGGATGGTGGTTGAATACGTGACATAACAGAACTTTTTTGGTAATTTTGTTTTTTTTCGAAATTTTTTTTGTACTTACGTATTTTTGTCTGAAAAACACGAATTTGATAATGAAAATGTGAACAAACCATTATTTATTAAGATATTTCACTATAAAGTTACAAATTTCACCATCTTTTCCGCCTGTCTTCTGGATCACATTTAGAACAATTGGCTTCTTTTTCCATCATTGGACAATTTATATATATCAGACAATGTTGGACACATTTTTTTTATTATATGAGTCAACTAAAAATATAATTTTCTTGTGATTTATCCATGTTTAGTGAAAAGAAGGAAGAATATCATTTGAAATAATGACGTGTGTAATGTCATTCCAAAGCAATCTATTGACATTTGACATCTCGTATTTGGATTGCATATGGATTAAATGGCCGTCATCTGGTATGCTTGCTCACTAAATAGGAAAAACTCGCCATAAAAATCATTTCCTGTTGAATTTTCTATCTTAAAATGTGTCAGTGAAGTATATAAAGTGTCCAATGACAAAATAATAAGAGCAAGTACCTGTAAATGCATCCAACACAAGGGGGAAAATAAGGCAAAATTTTGAACTTTTTCTTGAAATATCTCGATAAATAGTGGTTTGTTCACATTTTCATAATCAAATTCGTGTTTTTCAGACAAAAATACGTAAGTACCAAAAAAAATTTTCGAAAAAAAACCCATCGCATGATAAGTGCAAAATTACCACTTTTTGTATTTTTCATAGCTGAAGAAAAACCTACTGAGACATCGATAATTTTCTCCGAAATTGTTCAACAAGGGATTACGATGTTGACAATTACCGGTATAATCAAAGTACTCAAGTACTTACCAAGAGACATTTCAAAATTACTAGTCCAAATGAATAAATAATGATCATCAATAAGCTAAAATTTCAAAATTTTTCAGATTCAAATCAGTGTATGAAAAATATGTTCCTGTATACTAACAAATTGCTGATAATTTGAAGAATTATGATACCAAACGATTTCATTTCATTACAAATGATATCAAATGAGTCAGGGAATTTCAGATTTTTATTATGTGGATGTACATACATACCTTTTGAAATCCCTCAGAAAGGAAAAGATCATTCAGAACCATGAACATTTCACCAACAAATTTTCACCAGTTCATATCAACACACAAATCATACTTCGTTCATGCATCATCACAACACAATGTAACTTTTTTTTTTCAGTAAACAACGGGGAAAAAAGTACCAGAAGAAATCGGTTACGACCTGATATAATATCTGACCCTGTCGAATAAAAAAACGACCTTGAAAGTCATCAACCACTGAATCATGCAAATTGTTAACTGTACAGACACTATACTATACAGAGAGATTATCCGAAAGTGCATGAATCATTTGTTAGATAGGCATTATGACTTCCCAAAAGTTTAGAATCAATTAGCAAACTACAAATAATAAACTGTATGGAAAACCAGAGCCAGGGCCGGAGTAAGCAAAAAGAACCTGTGATGGCTATACCGGGTGGCCCCGAAAAGCGGACCGCCCCTGTAAATTCCGAGATAGAATTATTAAATTTGGATGGTTGAAACACATTTTGGATTACTTCCGTTTTCAGCCGTAAAGACCTCAACTTTCGATTTTCATATGGTACACCCACACATTTTTGGATTTAGGAGATCATTTCATACTAATATTATAAAGAGGAAATATTTGACTGTTTGTTTGTTTGTATTGAATAGGATCCGAAACTACTAGATCGATTTGGCTGAAAATTGGTCGAGAGGTAGCTTAGAACCAGGAGAAGGTTATAGGATACTTTTCATTCCGGTACCATTAGAAAATTCAAGATGGCGGATCTAATATATCGGACGAGTTTTGTAATTATGGTCCGATTCTATTAAAAATTGGTATCTGGGGGTTTTCGGGGTCGGAGATTATGATTCTTTCGTCGCAATTTGAAAATTCGGGCGGAATTTGGAAATTCAACATGGCGGAACCAATGTGGCGGACGAGTTTTGTAATTATAATTCGATTCTTTTCAAAATTATGAAATTCAAGATGGCGGATCCAAAATGGCGAATTTTCTAATTAGGGTCCGATTTTATTCAAATTTGGTATCTGGTGGTTCTCATGGTCGGAGATTATGATTCTTTCGTCAAAATTAGGAAATTCAAGATGGCGGACCCAATATGGCGAAAGAGTGTTGTAATAATTATGATCCGACTCTATTCAAAATTGTTACCTGGGTGTTTTCGGGGTCGGAGATTATGATTTGGAAAGGGTGGGATTTGGAAATTCAAGACGGTGGAACCAATATACCGGACGAGTTTTGTATTTATATACCGATTCTATTCAAAATTTGTAAGTGGGCGTTTTTCGGGATCAAAAATTATGATTCCTTCGTCAAAATTAGGGAATTCGAGATGGTAGATCCAAATATTGCGAACGATTCTATTCAAAATTTTCATCCGGGGTTCCAGGAGTCGGATATTATGATTCTTTCGTCAAAATTGGGAAATTCAAGTGAACTGAAAAGAAGTTGAAATAAATGGTAGTTTGAAAAACTAAGGAAACACGCTTTTATAGATAGCGAAACTAAAATAAGTAGAAAATAAAATAATAATAGTGTCTTGATGAATATTGAACTGGAAAAAAATATTATAGAAAAAATTTATAAATAGCAGAACAACGTTTGCGAGGTCTGCTAGTTTTACATACAGTTGTATGATTTTTACAGAAAGACATCATAGCCAACTAGGCTCATAATCTCTCTCTTTTAGAATTTATTTAGATTTATCCATTTAGTGTTTCGGTTATCCACGAAATTTCCTGGCCCACCATTATTCCATTTGAAGAAGCAAAGTTATTCTAGAAAAATCATTTATGATCACTCAGATAGCGGATTATAGGCAAGATAGATGTGGAATGGTATGATTTGAATGTTTCTCTTGAAAAGGAACTGGAACAAAAAAAATTATGGCGTTAACGGCCACCTAGATAGGATTCCAAAAATGGAATAAAAAATGTACGCTATGAAAATGTTCACCTGAAAATTACACAACTGTATATGAAAAAATCCGAAAATGTGAAAAAATACAGGGTGTCTCACATACATCTCTCAAGTTGTGGTCATTACCGGAAGAAACTTAAAAAGCATACTCACATCAGTAAATGCAAAATATGATGTTATATGAACCCTCCAAATTTCAAAAGTTCATCTGGAACGATTTAAAAGTTACAGGTTCTCATGGCCATAGGTACGGTATAGTGGGGAAAAGCTACAAAAAATAATATTCCTGGAAATTCTGAAATAGGCGCACCCTGTACGACGAACATTAGCATCATCACTGGCGAGGAAGTGTCAATATCAATAAAAAAAAATGGCGACCTTCCTAGTCGCAATTTATTGATAATGGGAACGACGCACAAACTATTGTGACGTAATGGCGAGCCCCCTTGTATCTTTTACCAAGCACCTGCTACACCTAAACAGGAAACGTCCATCAGACGTCTAGAATATTCCTTATTGGGGGCCCGTCTCAAGACAATTAGGTTAGAGGCGTACATAAAAATAAACAGAATAAACTCATTTTCCAATCGGGGAGACCACTGATTTTTCAATACATCATCGTGAACTCTATACCACAAATAGTAGATTAAATAACTAAAGAAACACCCTTTTATAGATAGCGATACTAAAAGAAAAGTAGAAAATAAAATAATAAAAGTGTGTTGCTAAATACACAACATAATAATTATTAGCACCTCCATAATCAGAACATTCTATGTTGTGTATAATACACTTTTAATATTTTATCATTTTCTACTTATTTTTAGTTTAGCTATCTATAAAAGGATATTCTTTAGTTTTATAATAGTAGATTGTTTTATTAGGATCAAAAGTGACACTTTGTTTGACAAGCGAATTTTGCATTTGCGAGGCGGAGCGTTTAGCGAAGCCGAGCGAAAGCAAAATTTGCGAGTCGAACAAAGTAACTTTTGATCCGAATGAAACATGCTATTTTTTCTGCAACCGAAACAATTAACTCAAATAAACTTGTGAAGTAACCAGTAATGCCGTGACATATGTATGCAATGCAACAAATATTGACAAATAATCCATGTGGTGAGAATATTCTACCTGCATAACAGCAGGTTAGGTTTTCAAGGATGTTCGAATTGTAGTTTCAATATAAATACAACCACAGAGTGACATATTTGTGTATGGACCAGGTGCTCTAATGGCAAATACCGCGCCAGTGCCAGCTATAGGAACAAGACGTGGAAAATGTTAGGTTAGTGAGCACTGAGCATATCAACAATAATAATAATAGCGATTATTATTCCTCTCCATAATACAATGTTTTTCGCTTGATAATCAAATAAAGGTAAACAATATCGTTGTTCGAGACAAAAAACTATTGCTTGCCGTGATTATTCAAAAACAAGTTACCCATCCCGAGAATAACGAATGAAATACAGATTAAGCAAGTATTTGAATCTTGAATGCTTCCCTGATCAAAACAAAAATACTTAACTGAGATGTTTATAATTCCAATACTAATTTATAATAAGGTGTATTTATATCTCCATCATCGGTATGAAATGCCAAATCTGCTGAAATCGGAAACAAATCAGGTATGCGTCTCAACCCAAATAACCAACCGTCACAATGTTGTTTATTCTTGATGACGTCCATTAGATCCTTTTTAGTTCCTAGGAGCTAAAGTTCAACTTTAGCTCCTAGGAACTAAAATTCAACTTTAGCTCCTAGGAACTAAATATGTTGCCTAGCAACATACCTATTTTTGTGTCAGTAATAAAAACGTCAATTTAAGGGCTGATTTTGCTATCAAAATGGACGACTTTTGTGTCGGTTGCAGAAAAACTACTATTTATTTTCTATTCTTCAGTTTGACAAACAACTAAGGCATTTTATTTGTGTTTTTATATTTTGTGTAAGTACCAATACAATTTAATTTTTCTACAAACGTTAAAAAACGACAAGGTTCTAGCATTGATAACAAATTGCGAAGTTACACTTTTTTCGGTTTCCTACGTTACGTTAAACAATGCGCGAAGTATAATAGCGATTATTTATTTATCTCCATACTCCACTGTGTTTAGCTTGGTAATCAAATAATGGTAAACAATATCGTTGTGTGAGACAAAAACGTATTGCTCAGGTATGAGTCCCAACCCAATTCAACCTCTAGGAGCTAAAATTCAACTTTAGCTCTTAGGAACTAAATGTGTTGACTAGCAACATACATATGTTTGTGTCAGAAACAGAAACGTCAATAAAAGAGCCAATTTTGGTATTAAAATGGACGACTTTTGTATCGGTTGCAGAAAA
This sequence comes from Phaedon cochleariae, assembly GCA_918026855.4. Classification (NCBI taxonomy): domain Eukaryota; kingdom Metazoa; phylum Arthropoda; class Insecta; order Coleoptera; family Chrysomelidae; genus Phaedon; species Phaedon cochleariae. The sequence goes on from OU896719.1 coordinate 37,581,961, forward strand.
ATCATTTATTTATGAATGTTCAATAATAATTCTTTTTTATTTCTTGAGTACTCAAGGCCTTTTAAGCCAGTTCAACACTATTTTTTATATCAAGCTAAGCATATTAGTACTTCAGAACTATATGTTTTGACGTTTGTAGAATAAAATTTTGTTTGCAACTCGTGCGCAAAATACTTTGGTCATCTTGAATATTTGTATAACTCGGATGCACCTCGTAGAAAATCAGTTCTCGATCACCAAAGTAGCATTTCGCGCACTAGATACAAAACTAAATAGTTTTTATTCGACATTTCCCCTCAAAAAATCAATATTTCACACCCTCTTAAAATTGGGACAAATTAAATTGAGAGCACAGTACATTAAATTAATGTAAATCATGATTCATCGATTGAAACGGTTTTCGGACGGATTAGTGGTCTTTCCCATTCCTCACTTACCTGTATAATCTATGCCTGTATTGAAGTATACACTGCTTGACAAATGAAGTGTATTCATTTGTCGAGCAATTTCTATCTCTAAGAAATTAAAAAAAAAAATCTAGTGGGCTGACTGATGAATAAACATGATATAATACAATAAGTGTGTTGTGAAAAGACTCACCGTGGAGTGTCTCCAGTAGGTGATTAGATCCTGGATGTTGGTGCTTGGAGCCAATAGCAGAAAATCCCTCCACTCATCATAGCTGATGTTAAGACTTCCATCTTGATCCATTCTATCACCAAAAATAGAGGAGTGTTGGTATAATAATTTCATTAAAATTTTTCTTGTTGAAGAGGAATTATCATGTTGTAGATTTAAGTAACAGTATCAGATAGTTCCGGTACTAATACGAATTGTGAAAAAAAAAACTACACAGTGTGTATGGTACAAAGTCGATATAACATTCGGGATTCCCATTTAAAATATTTGTTATGTAACTATATTTGTCGATTTTGTTCCATTTTTCTTCATTACCTATAATCTACTAGTATAACATTACAAATTTTGATGATCAATTCCAAAACGGGAATTATTCTCATTCAATACTTGGACAAAATTTGTATGAAACACTTTCTAACATTATACCGAGTGTACATTCCAAAACTTCACGCCAAAATATATTCATTGCTCGAGAAATCCACTAGAATCAAGTTGTTCTACAGGGTATGTCACGACTCACGACGAGCTTGCATTATCTTTATATCGAGAATCAGTCGGGAGAGATCCATGAAAATGTGCATGCTTATATTTTAGAATACGCTCTTTTCATTTAATACAGTTTCGACAATGCAGTGTTGCCGCTTCTACTAGAAAGTAGTAGCAACATTGATATTTCGAATTGAACACCTTGTATTTTATCGCATTTTTAGATTCTCCCTGAAGAGCTGATTTCATCGATACGTCACACTTGGAGTCTATCGAAAATGATTACAGAGATATAATGTGTTCAAAATCTAGATTTTTTTGACTTTAGGATTGTTTTTTGTCGAAACTATTCGTTATCGGTCAGAACGGCTCACATGTCACTATCCCATCTTTTCAATCACTATTCACCGATATTTAATCGGAACAGATACAGGGTGGTTCAAGATTCAGAATTCTGATCACCCTGTATCTGTTCAGATTAAATATCAGTAGATAGTGAATCATAAGACAGGGATATGAAATCCGTTTTTGCCGATAATGAATAGTTTCGACACAAACAAATCCTAAAGTTGAAAAATCTCGATTTTGAACACCCTATATCTCTGTAATCTTTTTCGATAGAACCCAAGTCTGATTTAGCGACGAAATCAGCTCTTCAGGGGGAATCTGAAAATGCAATAAAATACAAGGTTGTTGTTGCTACTTTTTGATAGGAGCGGCAACACTGCATTGCTGAAAATATTTAAAATGAAAAGAGCGTTTCTAAAATAAAAGCATGCATTTTTTCATGAATTTCTCCCGACTGATTCTCGATATATTGTGAGCTAATCGTGACATACCCTGTATATTGCATGCACGGTTGACCGGAATTGGATTAGGACATCCGGTATAATCTGAGTACCTATATTTTCTTTTACAATGAGCATCAAGCAGTTACACAAAAGTATTACCTAATAATGAGCTTGTATTGGTATTCCGCCAAATCGGTCTTTGAACTTGAACAATACATAAAAATGAATAAATTTATAATTCAACCAAATGTTAAGGTCTGTTCGGTTGTGATTGCCTGCTAAACTTGATTTTTTTCCTATGACTGTCTCTGTTTACATCATGTCATGAACAGAGACAACTATGGAAACAAAATCAACTTTAACAAGTTTAGCAACACAAACGAACCGACCTTCAATATCAAAAATTGAGACAATAAAAATTATATATCGGAACACAGACAGAAGCCGAGACAAAGCTAGGGCACCTAAAAAGTTAATCCCTCAAATTATACAGGGTGGTCCGGTTTGTAATATAAAAAATTCAACAATGTGTTGTACACGTTGAAAAAAGAAAAAAAGTTCATATACACATATACTTTTAAACGCGTCGTTTTAGAGATATAGGATGTTGAAAATACGAGTCTGAATATTGTTTCTTGATGCAAAGTTCGAAACGGTTTGAGATAAATCAACGGAATTTCTTACAGATACTAAACTTTTCACGCTCTATTAGATGAAATAAAAATTATTTCATGAAGTAATTCAGTGGCAGCTGAATCTGGTGGTGTTGTTCGTCCAGTTATTATTTTTTAATATCTCAGATTTCTCATATCGTTAATTCGGTTCAATTCGGGAACAAAACTATTACACTAATCTATCTGTTTCACATTTTGTACTCGAAAATGCAAAAATGAAAGCACATGTAATAAATGGGGTGATTTTTTTCCTTCACCACCCCCAGATTCAGCCGCCACTGAATCACTTTATGAAATTATTCTAATTTCATCTCATAGGTCATAAAAAGTTTAGTATCTGTGAGAAATTCTGTTGATTATTCTCAAACCGTTTCGATCTTTTCATAAAAAAAAATATTCAGACTCGTATTTTCAACACCCTATATCTTGAAAACGACGCGTTCAAAAGTATATGTTTATTATTTCAACAAGTACAACACACTGTTGAATTTCTTGTATTACAAACCGGATCACCCTGTTTATAAGAATATCGAAGGATATTGACGCTACTTTGCCGAATTCAAACTGAAATGATGTAAAAACCACCCCAAAATTATTTAATTCCAATCTTTGCAAATGCATATGAAGCACATATGAAGTAGATTTGTCATCAAACTTTCATCAACTGACTATTTTTTTCAAATGATTCAAATAACACAAACTTTAAACTTAAAAGATGGACACAAAATAATGTCAGAACCAAAATACTCCATTAAAAATGGAGACAAAAATGTTACTTTCTTATTGCACTTTTTTGTACTCTAATCAGAACTGTTCAAAATTTCATTTCATATCATGAAAAATATCAAAATTGGAAACTAGTAATGGCCAATAGGCAATAATGGCCATAAAAATGATAATTAATTGATTCTAGACGATATGAATTTTACGGTTCACTCATATTCAAGGAAACCGAAACATATTCAACAATCCAAGGTTGATATAAAAAAGCGTAATGAGCCAAAAAAACGTGATAAAAATAATGAAATTTATCTGTAGGATATTACAATTCAACACGCAAGGACACAGACACGCAAAAAAATCGCTCAGGCACTATACTATGATACATCAAAAACATTGACTGAAAAAAAAAAAAAATAAAACGTACAAAGATTTTTAGCTACCTCTGTAAGAGATTCGTCGCCTCACCCCTCTCCAGGGGGATTCCCAGATCGCTAAAAGCTCGAATGAGCTCATCAAGATCGATTTTTCCTAAAAAAATATACAGGGTGTTTCATAATATGTGGGACACAGTTCAAGAGGTGATAGGGCGTCTCAAAAAAAGAAAAAAGTTACCATAAAACATAGGTCGTAGAAGTAGATGGACGGTGTCAGCTTTCTAAATCACCGTTGCAATAAAAGCGCTTACACCGTCCAACTGCGAGATGTTTTCTGAAGACGAGTGTACAACACATTGTATATCGAGCATAGCATAAGCTAATCTAAAATTCTGTTGAAGTTGAGTTTATGTTGGTTGAACATATCAGAATGCAATATATTGTGAAAAATTCCATAAATCAAAACATCCTGTATGAATTCGGGATCGACCGATATCGATATTTATATCGGTCTATCGGTGATATCGGCCTCATTGGCCGATTATCGTATCGGTCGATATCAAAAACCGATAGACCGATATATTTTTTTATTGGAAAAAAGAATCAATTTGAAAAATGAATGAAAAAAATACACTTCCATCAAAAATATATCTTTTTTACCAATAAAAACTATGTAATGTAAAATCAACTATATTCTTTGACTAGTAATTAAAAATTAATGAAATAAAACCCTATGCGGATTGCAACTGTAAGGTAAACTTATTTCACCTTACTAAAATACAAAAATAACTGATTAATACTGATAATTTAGTTTTGGTAGGTTGTGATGCAAAGACAATAAGCTTTCTGCCCTATCAGGAGTTAGCCTCCTACGTTTTGCATCATAAATATTACCAGCTTCAGAGAAAACTTGTTGACGGCCGATAGACCGATATATCGGTATATCGGTATTTGAAATATCGCTATCGGTCGATTATCGGTATCGGCTAAAATTTCTATATCGGTCGATCCCTAGTCTGAATTCTCCTGAATTGAAAACAATTACGAGGAAACTCATTATACTTCATCTTATCGCCCTCAATGAAACATAAAAAAAATTCCTGCCAAACGAGGCGATCTCAAACATTTCAAAAATTATCACATTTTCAGATATCACCCCGTAGATTTTCATGTCGGAGAGGTGGAATAACAGAAAAGTACTGAGGTGGTACTAAATGAAATGAGCCATTACAATCCTGAAAATTGATTGGTCCAATCCAAAGTTACGACGGTTCAAAACTGATAGAAATGTCTGCTTGTCTCACTTCAAATGTGGAGCAGTTTAATAATTATACCTCGTAACTTTGTACTGTTTGCTTTATAGTTTATATTGTCACTAGTTGTGAAGTATAAGAGGATAACAGACTAGAATCAAGTTTGAATCCTTACAAAATCAACACTTTTTTTTTAATTTAATAAGAATGAAGAGGATTTCGATAATTCTAGATAAACATATGAGCTGGTATAAATATTGACTTCACAATTATTGATATAGGTACTGTTATCTTCGTATCTTGTACTTGCACCATATGCAGCAATTTCAAATCATTATAATTTCTGAAGAACAACAATCCGAGCAATAATCTTGAATACATATATTATATTGATAATACTCACCATCTTTATTTTTGTCAAGGTGAGAAAAATGCAGTCTCAAGTTTTTCTCGTGCTCTCTGACATAATAAATAAAATCAGCCAATGAAAGATCACCAGTCTGACTCTTGGAGCTTTTAAGGAATTTCTGAAACAAAAGTATATATTTCCCAAAACATTGGAAATGTACAGCTCAACATATCTGTTGGAAAGATATTTTTTTCAATGAATTTATTTCGAAGGATGTCTGATACATTTTCACTATTTTGCCGTTCTTTCTGTGATTGTAGCAGGCTATGAAATTTCGTTCAACAATTTTTTTTGTACCTACAGGGTGTCCACCTGAATGTGTCACCCCCCCCTCCTTTATCCTCGTAATTCTCAACATATTTTGGCCATTCAAAAACGTTTCTGAAATAATTTTTTACGATTTTTTTTAATCTGTGCTCCAAACAAAATACAGGGTGGCTAAAAAAAATACATCCCTGTATCTTATGTAATCGTTGGGTAAGGATCCTGAAATTTGCTGGAGCGAGAGATATACCAAAAATGCATTCTATGACCAACTGGTGTCATCTTCAGTGACATACACTGCTCGCCAACAGCCATGGAATCACCCCAATATCCGGAAAATGATATTAGGAATCAGAATAGGTCGAAAATCACTTCAGATTTTGAATCAGGACGCCCAATTCATAACTATTCATATATTTCTTAGGAAATTTTCAGTTTTGAATACCGGGTGATCAGGATTCTGAATTCTGCACCACCCTGTATTTGTTTCAATTAAATGTCAGTAGATAGTTGATCAAAAGTTGAGATAGGGACATGTGAGCCGTTTTGACCAATAATGAATAGATTCGACAAAAAAAATCCTAAAGTTGAAAAATTACGATTTTTCAAACCCTATATCTCTGTAATCATTTCCGCTGGACCCCAAGTATGATACATCGATGTAATCAGATCTTCAGAGAGAATCTGAAAATGCAATGAAATACAGGGTGTCCCATAAAAAAAATTAACTTCTAAGTCACCGTGCTTTTTAGAGACACTCTGTATGAATGAAACTCAAACCATTAAAGAGATCGAATGAAACCCTACAACTTATGTATTTAACAATTTTTTGTAATATGTAGAATAAAGAAGTTACAGGGGGGGCGACGGACTTTTGGTCCTCACTGTATATTTGGATTCAGATGGACGAGCTTCATCGAATTATGGAAGAAAATATGGATCATTTCATTTGAAAAAGAAATATTTTTTGAGTCACCCTGTAATTTCTTGATATAAAGCAAAAGTGAGCACATATTCAAGAAATTCGTAATAGTAACTTTCCTAACAAGTGCGGAAAGTGATTCTTTCCCGCACGCGACTGCCGTTGACACGAACGACGCGACTAGTGTGGGAAAAATTTTCCCGTACTGTTGCGGGAAAATTACCCTTCCCAAACTAAATTGCGTGCGGGTATAGGGTGAATCACGCACGCTTATAGAAAAAAAATTATTCCTGACAAGTTTTTGAATGACCAAAATATGTTGAGAATTACGAGGATAAAGGGGGTTGACACATTCAAGTGGGACACCCTGTACAATGAACGAACTCTGGATATCACCCATAGGGCGATGAACTTTGCTCTGCTCTAAACTTCAGCAATTCTGTTTTCATATTATGATTTTCTTTGACTATTGACCTTTAATTTTTACCTTGGCGTTTACACAATATCCGTCTTCGAAACATATGTTGGTAGATTCACCAATGGCCGACATTATTTCACAGGAAGTAAACGCTTACTGAATGGCAAGAATACTAATTTTTGCTAAAGAGATGAAAAACACTGACCTTTGGCATGACATGGGATTCTAAAAATAGTATCAATACACAATATGAGCAGTTTCAGACAAGGAATTTAATTATTTGAACTTGGAAAAATTCAATTCAATTCTACATGGTGAACATTCAAATTAGCATTCATCATTATTCAAGTAACCTGTCAAATGTATGCCAAATATATCCCTGTCAATAAAATTTTTGAACCTTGGATATAACATTGTATCAAAAAAAATTAAATTGTATTACCTTATACTTCCACTATAGACTCATTATCAGTCATTTCTACTACAGCATCACAAAAGACAAGACACATGAAGGAAGTATAAGTAGATAAAAGTACTTCAGTTCCTATGATTCTTTTAATAATGTCATGTCCTTGGCTTATAACAGGAAAATCAGAATTTAAAATATGGCAGAGGGAATTTGTATAGCTGTGTGCAAGGTGGATAGGTATATTTTTCAAAATAGCCGAACTTTTTGCAGGCAACCCTATATCATTGTGTGCACAATAAAACCATCCTTTATATTAATGTTTAATTTATAGATTAAACAAGTAGGTGAAGAAAACTAGGACCAAGATACCTGTTTATACCTGACAACCTTATAGTTACACTAGGAAAAATATACTCAACTCTGTGTTTCCCTATTCAATAGGCTTTGAACTTATGTATGGTGTAAAATATATTTTTTCATTAAACGTATCAGTAGAAATTTAGAAAGAAGTGATCTTTGAATTTCTGATTAATTATAGCCTGACCAGGACCTTACTGAAATAAAACTCAACTGACCCTCAGGTCAGCTGGGAAACAAATTGTTTTGTATACAATATGAATTGGTGTCACATTTGCATTTGCAGTTTTTCTTTTCCTGTTATAAACCAAGGTTGGGAAGTGTGAATCACCCTGTACATGGTGAATATTGAAACATTAAAAATTATCCAAGAAAGTAGTAGATGAAGTGGATTATAAAATGAAATCACTCCTAAAACTACTACTGGTAGGCCTTGGATCTGATATTTGATTTGATAAAAAAATGTAACTACTTATGAATCAGATTTTAGTACTGTTCATTGGTCATTTCCTTGGTTATTTCTGTAGAATTCATTAAATATTAACAAAGTAGATAAATACAATAAGTGAAAGTACTTAAATTATTATTGTTGGTTTGATTGAATGATTGAATACTTGGAATAGTCACCCCTTATTCTAATTCCTGCAAAGGCCTTGAAGAGACCAAGTGAAATCAAGGAAATTCTCTCAAAAGATATAGGTACCTTTTGAGATTCAGGCCAATAATCAACAATTTTTTGAGAAGGCCCAAAAATGTACTCAAAAAAATTAATACCAAATGCAGGAAAAAAGGTAGCTTGATAATTACCTTTTAACTAAAGTATCATGATGAGGTTTTGATCAATTAAGCTAGGATCAAATCATCAAATCCATACTTTATTCATGAAGGTGGACATTTTGCAGAACTATTTTCTCCTTAATTTCATCTCTAAAATAATTCAACATGCCATGTGCTCCCCTTGCCTCACAATAAAAACCTGTCATATTGAGTTTAAAATTAATAATTCTAGCACTAGGTCAAGTCATATTAAGCATCATTACAGAAACTATGGGTTCCACAGCCCTCTAACAAGATTGGTAGGGAATGCAAAATATGATGTAGATTTGAACTACTTCAGCATACCCTTATCTACTTTCAGACTTGACCTAAAAAAATGTTTGGCTTAGTGATACTAGACATTTGTATGTGATTGATCTCATAATAGGAGTTTTTATAATTTTGTGTAGTATAATATCTATTTTTTCTTTCTTATATCTGTAGAACTACTGTCTTAAAGTAGGTGTGTTAATGTCTTTCTATTGAGTTAACATTTGTAGGAATATTTTAAAGACTGCAATTATTATTTATTGTTTGAAGATTTTACTTGTACAGTAACAGTGTAATAATGGATATTTCCATGAGTAAATAAATAAATGAATAAACCCCAATAGACTAGATGGGTATCTACAGAATTTGAATTAACAAAGCTTAATAGGATTTTGGTAATTGAAGATAGAAATACATGAGAGCAGGAATAAATATTGAATCAACAATAATCATTGAGATACTGTTCTCTTCGAATTTGGAGCTCTAATTATTCATTTTGTACCATATATGCAGCACCTTCAAAGTTGCAGGTCTTCTTCTGCATGTCAATTTATATCCTGCACAATAGTTGATTAAAAACAAGGAAGCATCTCCAATGGCATCAAGAAAAATGGTATTCCTTTGGCATAGTGGGGCCCCCTTCTAACCTGTAAGACCCCGCAATCCCACTTGACCCACTTCTCCCCAAACCCACTCACCTCAGCGTATCCGTGATGGAGCAGCCCGTGCTTCTTGAGGGTGGCAGAAAGGTCGTGAATGTCGATCCTTCCGTTCCCGTTCTTGTCCAACAGATTGAACAGCTTGCCCAGCCGTTCCTCATCCTCTTGCGGCAGCTCGTGCAGATAGTGCGGAGGGTGTCTCAGGGGGTCGCTTTCTTGCGCCACGACTCTATTTGGCATGGCAAGGGAACGCTAGATTACTTGGAGTTGGCGGTCGGTCACACGAACATTTGGATTTTGGGGTAATTAATTGAATATTCGATATTCGATTCAAATGCCCAAATGGACGAGGAATTTTTTTTCCACCTCCGCAATGCGACTGGACAGTTGACAGTGTTGACACATGACATAAAAATAGTAATGTGCCGAAACCGAAGTTAAAGGTGAGTTCCCAATGCAGCGTCTCTGCTTACGCGTCGTGCGTCTTGCAATCTGATTGGTAACACTGATTTTGAAAAATATTTGGTGCGAAGTTAAAATATCTCAACTTTCTGGCGTTGCTGCGTTGTGCTGATCACTTTGAAACGTCATTCACCTAAGGTTTTTATTTATCATCAACCCTTTTAACACAGTTTTTCATGAAAATGAAGAAATGTTGAATGCAACTTCATTAACCCTCATTTCTACATAATTGCAGTTGCAGAATCACTGAAGTAGTTACCTACCGTAGTACCTCACGTACCTGCCTAATTATCTCATTTTCACTTTTTTATTTTCGTTTTTGATTGAATTAAACTTATCTGATGCAGCCATTTCCATATATATTCAGTATTCTATCGTCGATATTCTCATGATTTCCTTAATAAAATTTCAACAAGTGTGACAGTGATAGATAACTTCATTGGGGGCTGAAAAAAATATTAAAAAGCTATTACGTGTCACCAATCAGACTGCATGACGCGTGATGCGAAAAAGCTGCATTGAGAACTCACCTTAAGACAGGGACAGGTCACAGAACTCAAACACACTCTTATAGGTGCGTTCGGTTATAACATATCTGTTAGCTCGATTCCATCTGTTAGCTCGGAAAGCGTTCGATAAATCAGATCTACTTCCTCTGTCTAATCTGCTCCGTGTTCGTTAATTGTCAGAGCGAGCTGAAAGATGTAATCTGTTTGCTCCGCCTTGAGGAGCAGATCATTCAGATTTGATCGGTTATTCGGTTGTCAATTGTCAACAAACCAATGTCAACAACATGTTATTGAAATTATATCTCTTTTATGACGAAAAAATGAAGACTCGATCAACTGGAAACGAAACACAAAACTGAATTTTGTAGAATCCTCATTGCCCAGAATCGCCAGAATGACCGACGAATTTGCTGTAGGTAGCATATTAATTATATATCTGTAATTATGCGATCACAACTGCCCTGGATCCACAGTTAATGACCGATCATATTAGACAGAATCATTCCTTCCCTAGTAATTTTCAAAATATAAACAACAAACATTCAAAAAAACTTTGTTGCCCTGAAGTGTTTTTAAAAGTAATAAGGTTAAGTGAATTGTTTCTGTTTTGTGTTACTTCTGCAATCTGCAATCTACTACCTCGTTGAGCGTTCGTTAAATATCTTTAGCTCTATCTGCTAGGTGATCACGTGACACCAAATCTGCATCTGCTCGCTCGGCTCCGATTTTGTTAAACCGAACGCACCTTATGTGGGACTGGTGACGGTGACAGATATCATCATAGGAATCTTTGATATTAGAGGCTGTTCGTTTGTTCCGAGCTGTTCGTTTGACTGGAGCGGAATACAAAATGCATATTCACAAAAACATCATTCATTTTCCACTTATCCTGAGGCAGAGATCAGAGATAAGTTACCCGATAACTCATCTCTGAACAGCCTTTGAATGAATCAATACATTATGCAGAATTCAACTGGTCAGTACTGTCAAGTCAAAAGATCAAAATAATGCGTCTGCGTCATAAAATAGGGTGCGTTCTTCATTCCAACATTTCATCATGCGCATGAATCGAAGAAACCATCAAACTGTTGCAAAATTCCGCTGGAATGTTGATGGACATCCATCAAACTGTTGTAATAAAATCACAATAAAATGCGCACTTTTAAATCGCATTTCGAGAATCCAGCAGTTTGGAGGAGATTGACATGACAGTTGACACATTTTAGTGTTGTTTTTTGTTTTGATTTGATAGAAAACAATTAATATTGAGGATTTTTGAGATTCTCGAGAGATTTTAGAAGAAAGAGTCAGTGTTAATCAATAAAGTCGAATTAGCCTTTTCTGATTCTCAAGATACATGATGACTGACACACAACAAAATCCGTGTTTCCATCAATGTGTTGTATAAACCATTGTTCAATCCTTCCAGCATAAATTCCAACAGAACAATTGGTGACGTCACTACAAAAAACCGCATCTATCAGTGCGCACTTTCTTCGATGGAATGAAAAACACGCCCATAGAATAGTAGTGGGGACTTCGCGTAATCCCGTGTCGGTCATATCAATGTTGCCGAATTGTGCTGATTTTCTTTTACTTAAGAAAGAAAGTACTTCAATTCCAGGGAGGAAGGAAAATATTCCTCCTGCATAAAAAGGACACTACTTTTTTCAAACCATCTAACCTTAATCGACCTAAATGAACCTTATTTTTCCTAAAAATTATATCTTTCGGAATCAGAGAAAACATAGCTAATAAAAAAAGCCGACAACAATCAGGACAAAAAAATACAGAAATGGTTTAAGTACGTTCTTTCTTGATAGTATTTAATGAAATTCTGATCATTGAGTTTCTATTTCCATTTTAAACAGAATTCTTACCGCGGCATCTATTAGAACAAGAACTTTATAATATTTCGATTTTCCACTGTTAATTGTCGTCAAGTTTGGAAAGACGAAAGCGTATCAATGAAAACATTGATATATACTTCTAAACATCTCAGATCTCTCACATCTATGATCTATTCGTTTCATCTTCTTTGACCTAAGTCCATGCCGGTATATTCAAATCTTTAAATTCAAATTACGGAAATTTTAATAGAAAACGTTTGAATTTATCGCCATATTAGCTAGAAACACTAACTTTCGAGGGTGAAACAATAAAATTGCTCTGATGGTTCTTCATGGTTCTTATTGGAATCCAAGTTTGAACCTACCAATCCTGAAGTGTTTTTTGATAACAGTAATGAAACTAGAGAAACAGATCTAAAGCATGGATCAAAAGATTATCAAAAGTAAAAATGAGTCGTTGCTCTGAACTAACGTAAATCCCGAAAATTGTTAAATGGACTATTTCCTACAAATTTCTCATTTCCATGCACATATCTATTCCGTATTTGTGCCAATTTCGGGTCCATTCTCGACAATTCTTCTGGAACTAATCTTATTGTTTATTTTTCCGGCACAATCCTGAAAAAAGTATACTCCACTGACAACGATCCAAATTCAGAAAAAACAGGATGAAATAGGAGAAAAAAACTTTCATTTCATACTTTATTATCGTTATAGATATATATTAAATATATAAATATACTTCCACCCGATATACCAAATATAATGCGATGGAGTACCAACCAAGTTTACTCTGCCATATCCAAGAAAAAAGCTGAGTAATTAGGGAAAAACCCGCTAAAACAGTATTTCGTTGATTTCTTCCGCTTTTTTTTTTCAAAAAATAACTATTCTGAAAATGCTCTACAAACAATTTTTGATGAAGAAAAAAAAAATCTTGCAATCGACAGAGTATATATACTTATTGGTCGAAATTCCGTCCATCGCACCTTACATATGTGATTAATGTAATCAGTATAAATATTAATAATGGATTACATGTGCAACATGACTCATCGAACGCCGGTTACTTCTCAATAAAAAAACGAAAATCATAACCTCAACTCAAAAACCAGGCATAGGAAATCAACACTCGATTGAATAGACTAAGAAAGACTGAACAAGACAAAGGTTCATCAATAAATAAAATAAATTTCCTTATTATGGCCATGTGGATTATGGAAAGTGAAGTGCTTATATTAAGAACTCATTGGCTTGAAAGGGATGAAAAAAGAACCGGTTTTGTGCCATAATTATTTGAAAATATCACACAAATGCCACGATTATTTAGCGAAATCTTTGATGTATTTCCTACCTGTTTTTGTTTTTGATTAGATTTGTTGCTAGCACAAACAAAGAAGAATAATCATTAAAAAATAATTTGTCCTTATTTCCCACATTTTTTTAATATAGTATCAGTACGTTTTATTTCACAGAAACCACCACGCTTCCCAATTCCGGTTATTCCAATCAATGTTTCTTTCATTCAAGCAATTCAAAACTATCAATAAGCAAATTATTTGTAATTACATGATTTTTGTTCACAAAAATGAACTTATTTATTTTGAAAATTTGTGAATCCAGGTTTGATCATGTGAAAATTCGCCATGGAAACTGTAAAGTATTCACCGGTTATGTAATCTCAAAGTAAGTACAGGGTGATCAGCGAGCGGCCATACCTCATAAGATATTGGTCGTATAGATTTGAGAAAAAAAAATCATGATAAAAGTAGCGAGTTTGTCAATCGTCCGCTAGAGGTCGTAACAATCAACACCAAGTAGAAAAATGGGATTTTTATAGAATTTTGTTCAATAAAAGTATATCTATGATATCATTTTCATATTAACTGACCATTACCCTAAATTTTTTGTCTGAAACGTTTTGTTCTATCTATCAAAATAAAGCGGTGGGGGAAGTTCTATTGTTTTTTTGAACAAACCAAGATTTCTCCCGTTTATTTTGACCGATTTTAGCAACCCTAGGCTCATATTATGAAAGAGCATAATTTGCCCTACAAAACGCTTATTTGGTTTTGAATTTTTGACTTTTGCTGTCGTCGCTAGATGGCGTCAACCGAAATGTTAGCAAATTCTTGAGGTTATTTAAAAAAAAAATGTAATGGTATATTAATTCTTATATGTTTTGAAAGAGGATAAATTTCTCTATAATTTAATGAAAATAATTTATTACCTACCTTTTTTGAACCGTTGATATTGACTAAAATATAATTTTATTACATTTAAAAATGGCACGCCACTGTTTTTTATCAAAATGAAAATCAGTTTTGTAATCTCTTATTATTTGCTAACAAAAAGAACCTCTTGACTTTTTGTCGTTAGACAAACGGTTTTGGATTAAAAAATAAAATAGGTTTACATAGTGGTTCAAATTTATTTTATTTTTTCAATCCAAAACCGTTTGTCTAACGACAAAAAGTCAAGAGGTTCTTTTTGTTAGCAAATAATAAGAGATTACACAACTGATTTTCATTTTGATAAAAAACAGTGGCGTTCCATTTTTAAATGAAATTAAATCATATTTTAGTCAATATCAACGGTTCAAAAAAAGGTAGACGATAAATTATTTTCATTAAATTATAGGGAAATGTATCCTCTTTTAAATCGTATAAAAAGTAATATACCATTACATTTGTTTTTTTCAAATAACCTCAAGAATTTGCTAACATTTCAGTTAACGCCATCTAGCGGCGACAGCAAGGGTCAAAAATTCAAAACCAAATGAGCGTTTTGTAGGGCAAATTATGCTCTTTCATATGAGCCTAAGTTTGCTAAAATCGATCATAATAAAAGGGAGAAATCTTGGTTTGTTTAAAAAAACAATTGAACTTCTCCCACCGCTTCATTTTGATAGATAGAACAGAACGTTCTAGACAAAAAATACAGGGAAATGGTCAGTGAATATGAAAATGATATCATCGATATACTTTCATTGAACAAGATTCTATAAAAATTCCATTTTTCTACTTGGTGTTGGTTGTTACGCCCTCTACCGGATGTTTGACGAACTCGAAAATAATTTCCAGCAATTTCTCTTGGCGACTTTCATCATGATTTTTTTTTCTCAAACCTATACGACCAATATCTAATGAGATATGGCCGCTCGCTACCGTTAACTGATCACCCTGTACATAAAATTTTGAACTTTTTGAAACAAGAATTGCGAGACATTGCATTGTATAATGGTGACTTTTCAAGAATCACCCTGTAATGTGTTAAAACGGCAATCTTGAACTATTATTGTTTTGTTTGACAAAAACATCATTACTTTGAAGACTAAAATATCCTTGCAGTATTTTGAATAACATTTCAGAAATGTATCCAACAGTTTTCAATATATTATCTCTAATTTCTTATTTATATATTTATACTATGCTCAAATAAATAAATAATTGACTAAAAATTCTTTACTCCACAAGATTTTAGTCTGAAGCATTCTCAAACAAATGCACAATCATAAATCATATATATTTATATTCATATCAACTCATAACATTGATATACCAACCACACACAGTATGATTTAAAAATAGATGACATTTCAGGGACTCTTCTGTAGGAGATGCAAATATTCAGAAAAAATTCAAAAAGAATTTTTCAATAGAATAAACTAGGAGATGCATAGGTTTTGCAGAGCAGATATTTTTTCTGATATTTTTGCATCTCAGTTTCCATTAAAACTGGAATAACTTGCATACAAATTCATTAAAATTGAAATGCACGTATTTAATGTGAATAAATATGCCCGAGGAACATTTCACTAGTAAGTATATTATTATAAATATTCTGAATCATTTTTGAAATGACAAGTTCAACTTTAACATGTCTCCATCCAGATGACTAACAGCCATTGATTATTTATTGCACAAATTTCATTAGCATTTCATGCAAGGTTATCTATCAAATTTCGACAGTCAGTAAAGAAAATATATAGTAGAAAATATTTTTGTCCTTTTTGTCTATGCGAATCTGAAATTATTTCTACATATTAAAATATTTTATTTCTTCACACTCATCTCTGTAAACTTTCTGAACCAGAGCGTCCGAAAATAATTCGGAAAATGACAGATGAAACTGAACACGATTTTCATTTCAGTCGAGAACACTCTGTATTATTATTTTGTTCAAAAAATCATCAGTGTTCAGAACCGAAGTCAGAGAAATTGTTAACAAGTACTCGGGGTTGTGTGGTAAAGTATGTCATTTTAGCTGTCAAAAGATAATCAAACACTATGTATATTATCTAAAAATTACCGAAATAGATAATTATATAAACTTGTGACAACTAAATTGACAGGCATTGAATTAGATCAACTATAAAAAAAGAAAAATATAAAAGAGTCTTGTGTGAGTCAGAAAAACGACATCAAATCAATAGGAGAATGAATCATTCAATATGAGTAATCTAGTGAATAACTATACAGGGTAAGTTATCAGTGTATTGTCGGAATCATTAATTCTTATTCAAGATAAAAGTACAACCAATTTAGGAAATTGATTGACTAAGGTCAACGTGTAGAATGTTCAATAAAATAGGTATACAGTATGTCCCACTTACCATGCTCACCATGGGTATCTTTTTAACGGTGATGCGAGGTCGGTTAAATGACACCAAATGTGGAGTTTGTCAAGGCCAACTATAATGTGAAAAATTATTTTGATAAATTCTATTCGTTTTTGTTTTATACGCAAAAAACAGATTTTGATCATTTTCATGTCTCCTCCGTAACTTCTTTATTTATGAAAATATTCAAATAGGAATTTCACATTCTCATGGCAGTTTTTTAAAGTGATTTCGAAAAAAATATGAAATTTATACAAACTCTTCTAGAATTTGTGTTGATAACAACGGAGTTATCGTCATTTATACAAAAACAAAAAATTATTTGGAAGCCGCCATCTTGAATTTATAAATTTAAACAAAAAAATCATGATCTCCGACCTCAAAAACCCCCACTTACCAATTTTGAATGGAATCGGACCGAATCTTGTCCACAATACATTATGGAATTTTTGTTGAAATTAAAAAAAAATGGCTGCTCCAAGATGGCGGACAAGATTTGGTCCGATGCTATTCAAAATTGGTAAGTGGGGGTTTTTGAGGTCGGAGATCATGATTTTTTTGTTAAAATTTATGAATTCAAGATGGCGGCTTCCAAATATTTTTTTGTTTTTGTGTAAATGACGATAACTCCGTTGTTATCAACACAAAACTATTACTGCGACATATCATCTGTAAGAGAAAAAAAAGTTATTTGTAACTAAGTCATAGTGAGCTATGACCTACATTTGAAAAACTAAAGTTGGTACTGATATCTCAAATTCTAGAAGAGTTTGTATGAATTTCATATTTTTTTCGAAATCACTTTGAAAAACTGCCATGAGAATGTGAAATTCCTATTTGAATATTTTCATGAATAAAGAAGTTACGGAAGAGACATGAAAATGATCAAAATCTGTTTTTTGCGTATAAAACAAAAACGAATAGATTTTATTAAAATATTTTTTCACATTATAGTTGGCCTTGACAAACTCCACATTTGGTGTCATTTAACCGACCTCGTATCTCTCACCGTTGAAAAGATACCCATAGTGAGCATGGTAAGTGGGACACACTGTATAAGGTGGTCCATTTGAAAACTTCAACTTTGGTGTGTAATGTTTTCTTAATCACCTTGAAGAAGGAAATATAATAATGATCACTACACCTATAAGCACCTAGCTGCAGATTTTGATAAAAGCAAATTTAGTTTTCAAACAGTTATGGCATAACATTTTCATGCCAAATTTCCCGCGAGTTTGAATATTTTTCTTAGTTACGATTTTTTAGGAAAACTTTCATACCTCGAAAAATGACATCCATGACAGCCTGCTGCTGGTAACGTCACTTCGTTTTATTTTCCATTAAACTGAATTGAATCCAGTATTCAATGAGCAGCCAAAATCCAAAAACGAAAACATAATGTTTTCAATCATCAACAGCGATATTCCAAACAATCAAAAATTGAAATGAGTGGAATAATCTATAACTGATTTTGTTTTTTTCGGATGATCTTGAAAAACGAAGGTACCACTTGTTCAACTAAATTTAGGTACTCTCATCTTCAATAGCATGCTGTTCAACATTATATCCATGTTAATTTAACGTTATTTTTATGTAATTTTCATGGTATTAACGAAATTTGCACGTAATTTTTACGTTTTGTTCGATAAAATATTGCTGACTCACCGTGTACAGTAAAAATTTGGTACCTACACCGAAAATAAATGAATCCCAGCGTCAAAAATAAGATTCTTTGTGAATCTATTGAAAACCCCGGGTTCAAAGATACAGAAAAAAAATTTCAACAATAAAAAAAAAATCCATTGGTGCCGTTTTTCTGTCATCCACGAGACTTTGTGAAAACCGTGTTTGTATATATCACAAGGAGAACTACACATAAAAAAAAATAGTACCAAAGTCGTATAAACCGATCATCATATAAATCAACAAAAATAAAATCACATCGAAATCAGCCCCAGACGCAGAAGGAATAAGGAAAAAAAAAACACCTTTTTCGTTGTCTTATTTGGGGGAATCTTCCCCGCTCCACTCTTCTAATTCTTCTTGGAGTCTGAGCTCCAGTTCGCGCATATCGTTGACGATGTCCGCCTCGTACATGGCGTCTTCGGTGGGGGCGATGGGGGCATTTCCGTTGTTGTAGTGGGTGAGAGAATGGACGATTTTGTTCTGATCGAAAAATCATATAAGATTTACACAGTATTCTTAGAAACACAAAAGACATTTCAACATTCACAATATTTTGCTTGAAGAAACTAATGTTTTTGATCAGCGTCTCGGAGTAGGCATGAATGTAATAGTTTTATACAGGGTATGTCAGGACGAGCTTAAACTGCCTTTATATCGAGGATCAGTCGGGAGGATTCCATGAATATGTGCAGGCTTCAGAATACGCTATCATCATATAAAATATTTTTGACAATGCAATGTTGCCGCTTCTACTAGAAAGTAGTAGCAACATTGATATTTCAAATGGAACACCCTGTATTTTATCGCATTTTTAGATTCTTCCTGAAGAACTGATTTCATCGATGTATCACACTTGGGGTCTAGTGAAAATGATTACAGAAATATAGGGTGTTCAAAAAAATCGAGATTTTTCAACTTTATGATTTTTTTGTGTCAAAACTATTCATTATCGGTCAAAACGGCTCACATATCCCTATCTCAACCTTTGATTCACTATTTACTGATATTTAATCGGAACAGATACAGGGTGGTTCAAGATTCAGAATTGTGATCACCCTGTATCTGTTACGATCAAATATCAGTAAATAGTAAAACAAAAGTTGAGATAGGGACACGTGAGCCGTTTTGACCGATAATGAATAGTTTCGACACAAAAAAAATCCTCAAGTTGAAAAATCTCGATTTTGAACACCCTATATCTCTGTAAACATTCCCGCTGGATCCCAAGTGTGATAGAGTGATGAAATCAGCTTTTCAGGGAGAATCTGAAAATTAATTAAAATACAGGGTGTTCTATTCAAAATAAGGAAGTTGATATCATTTCCGGAATAACTGAAAAAGTGGCAACATTGGCGATAACATTTTCAAATCCGACACGTTCGGAAATCACCCTGTACATAAATTCAAACCAACCTAACGAACGGTTACCGAGATATTTGCTTGGTTCCATACATCATCCCAACCCTGTATAAAGAAAAATATAAGGAATATACTGAATAAACACTCACTAGAAAGTAGAAGCAACATTGATATTTCAAATGGAACACCCTGTATTTTATCGCATTTTTAGATTCTCCCTGAAGAGCTGATTTCATCGATGTATCAAGGGAGAATTTGAAAATTCATTAAAATACAGTGTTCTATTCAAAATAAGAAAGTTGATATCATTTCCGGAATAACTGAAAAAGTGGCAACATTGGCGATAACATTTTCAAATCCGACACGTTTGAAAATCACCCTGTACATAAATTCAAAAAAATCTAACGAACGATTACCGAGATATTTGCTTGGTTCCATATATCATCCCAACCCTGTATAAAGAAAAATATAAGGAATATACTGAATAAACACTCACTAGAAAGTAGTAGCAACATTGATATTTCAAATGGAACACCCTGTATTTTCGCGTTTTCAGATTCTCCCTGAAGAGCTGATTTCATCGATGTATCCAGGGAGAATCTAAGAAATTCATCAAAATACAGTGTTCTATTCAAAATGAGAAAGTTGATAATATTTCCGGAATAACTGAGAAAGTAGCAACATTAACGATAAAATTTTCAAATCCGACACGTTTCGAAATTACCCTGTACATAAATTCAAAAAAAATTAACAAACGGTTACCGAGGTATTTGCTTGGTTCCATACTCCATCCCAACCCTGTATAAAGAAAAATATAAGGAATATTATATTGAATAAATACTCACCAGACACGCTTCTTTCTGTTTCTCCTGTATACCCTGCTCGATCAGCTGCAGCTCTTGCGTCAACCGTTCGCCGTCGCTCAAGTTGGCCACGCCCTGCGCCGCCATCTTGAGATCGTTCAGCTGCTTCTCCAAGTTGCGCAGCTGTAGCTTGACGCGCTGCGATTCGGCGAACAGCTCCTTGGAGGGATCAGCCAACCTGGCAGCTGGGTGGAAGAGCAGCTGCTGCGAACCTGGGAGAGTACCAATTTACCACGTTATTTCCATGTTATTTCGATGTTACTTCAACGTTTTTTTGATGTTACTTTCACGTTATTTCAACGTTGTTTCCACATTATTTCAACTTCATTTCAACGTTATTTCAATATTATTCCAACATTATTCCAACGTTAATTCAAAGTCAACATTCGTGTTCTTGCCTATTCTCAAAACACAACATGAATTTCAGCATTCAAATCATATTTCTTGTAGAAGTCAAGTTTTCTTTAGGAATTTCTTGAAAATTTCATTGTTTCAGGAGTGTTTTCCTACATATTCCGTGTTGAATTATTCGTTCATGGTGAAACTTTAAATCTTCAAATGATGACTCGTCGGTCTGATATGGGAAATAATTTCAACAAGAAAGTGAAAAATTCAAAGTAATTTCCAGGATATGTTCAAATATGAGTAAGTTTCTTTCTGATGCGTTCGTATCCAATTATATTTCATTTCTCTAGAATTTTTCGGATTTTTTCTCAACTGATTTGCCAGAAAATCTTCTGCGTTTAAAAATGTCAGTATAAGGCAGCCAGAGAGAACAATTCAATTGATTGTCAGTGACACAGTTGTGAAAAAGAGTTCGGGTCGAAGCTGAGTAGGGTGTCTATGCCGATACATTTTTCACAACACTTTACGTTATTTCAATGTTATTTTGATGTTTATTAACGTTATTTCAATTTTTTTACATTGATTCAACATTATTTCAACGTTATTTTCACGATTTAACATGAACCTTGACATCGGTGCAGAGAAGATATCGGTTTTTTCAGTGTACGACGTGTACAGGACTGTAAATTCATACCGTATGGTAAAAATCCTTCAGTGCCGTGGGGTCCCATAACGGGATGACCTGCAGGTATGGGAGGTTGATGATAGTGACCGTTGTTGTTAAAAAACCATGAAGCTACAGGACTTGCAGATGATACTGGTCTCCTCATCTGAAACACGAAATGGGAAAGTTTTTTACAATTTTGGCCTAGGATTTTCACATTTTTTTCTAAGAATAGTTGATATCCATATCAACAATATCTGGATAGTTTACTTACCATCTGGGCATCTCTGAACGCGTTAGGCTGATTCAACCCATTATCTTTTGCCATCCTCGAGATTGGTCCGTATTTACTGATAGCTGGACTGTCGTACGGTACATAATCGTCATCTGCGGCCAAAATGGAATCGGACCTATGCAAAGAAAGAAAGTGTTCTTTTTTCTATACATAATAAACGAAAGGAGGCCAGGAGCAGATCCTTGTGGAACATCAATGAATGTAGATTACAAGAGTTCTGGTTTGCAATGGATGATAATTTGTTTGGAGTTTTGCCTAATTATAACAGAACTGTTTGATAATTCTTAGAGACCATTCCAGAGAAAATAAAAATTGATACTACAGCAGCGTACGTTTTTTTATTACACTAAAATATTGCCAGGTTCAAAGGAAAACGGAATATTTTGTATATCATGATTCAAGAACGTACAATTATTTTTTAAAGGGGGCAAAAACGAGTTTGCATTTTGAAATTACTTCCAAGTCATTAGGAAGAATATTGAAATTACGACTCCAGGCTCCAGGAACGTACCCAATTATTATTCGAAAAGTCCAAAAATAATAAATATCGTTTTCATAACTTCTTCCAGAAAATAAAAATTGTCACTTCAAGGGCGTGTCAAAATATTTCCTACAGGGCTAAAAAATTGATGATGCCTCAATTTAATAATTTTTCGGGAAACAACAGGAAGAAAATAGAATTTGCGACTTCAGAGGCGTACCAAAATATTTTCTGGAAGGTCAACATTGAAGAGTCGTGAATTCGTTATTTCCTCAATACCAACAGAGAGAATAAAAATAATGATTAATTCAGGGGCGTTACAAATTATTTTCGTCAGGGGTCAAATATAAAAAATTCTCAATTTCATAATTATTCCTTTCATACCAACCGAGAGAAAATGAAAATTGCGACTTCAAGGGTGTACCAAATGACTTTCTGAAAGGGTCAAAATTGAAAAATATCGTAACTTCATGACTTTTTCTATACCAACGAAGAGGGAATAAAATTTAGACTTCAAGGGCGTACCAAATTATTTTCTGCAGGGCTCAAAAATTGATAATCCCTCAATTTCATAATTCCTTCGAAAAAATCAGAAAGAAAATGAAATTTGCGACTTCAGGGGCGTACCAAAATATTTTCTGGTAGGTCGTAATTAAAAGGGGTCATAACTTCGCTATTTCTTCCATACCAAAAAGGAATAAAAATGACCTGCAGGGGCGTACCTAATCATTTTTTTGCAGGGGTAAAATATAAAAATTCCCAATTTCATAATTCCTTAGATACCAACTGAGGAAAACAAATTTTCGAGTTCAGTGGCGTAACAAATAATTTTCTGAAGGAGTCAAAAATCAAAAGATTTGAGACTACAGGAGCATAACTAATTATTTTCTAGAAGGGTTGGAATTGAAAAATGACCTATTTTCGTAATAACTACGATACAAATGAGAAAAAAATTTGACTTCAGGGGCGTACCAAGAATTTTCCTGGAAGGGTCAACATGAAAAAATCTTAATTCCTTCGATATTAAACGATAGAAACAAAACTTGCGAGTTCAGAGGCGTACCAAATCATATTCTGAAGGGGTCAAAAATGAAAAATCGGGGTAAAAATTGAAAAAAAGCAAAAATTAGAGAAAAATATCGCAACTACCGAAAATGGAATTTACCTGACGAAAGTCGGCCCTGACGCCACTTGCTGCCCCCCACCCTGGCCCGTCCAAAAGTTGTACGGCGACGTCGGACTGTCGAGGTCGTGTCGCGACTCCTGTCTCGCCAAATGGCAAGCGGCGTCGCGTATTTCGGCGGCCGCCGCGACGCCTACAACCTTCTCTAGTTGCGCCACCACTTCCTGTTTGCGTTGGTGCAATTCGGCCAGGCTCTTCGTGGCAGAAGAGGGTTGGCGGGGTGGTTTTTGTTGCTGTTGCTGGTGTTGGTAGGGTTGGTTTTTGTTGGCGATCTGCCGGAAAACACGGGATTCCATATTTTTTTGTTACTTCAATGAATTTATGAGTGGCCTGTATTTCTCGAGATACCCATGTATGTACAGGGTATCCCATTTTGGGTGAAACAGCCAGGTATCGGTTTTCGCGGTCTTGTACCACTTTTTTGTGAAACTCAAGATGACCTAATCACATTTTGCTGATTAAATACACTCAGATGCAAAAAAAACGCAACAAGTCAATATTCGGTCAAAGTCTCATAACTTTTTAATTTTCGTTCCGATTTCCATAATTTTTCAACAAACTGTAGATGAAAAGACTGATTTCAACTTGTATATCCAGTCTTTTGTTAAATGCTGGCGGTTTAGTCATTATACAGGGTTAATTGAAAGGTTGTTGTGCAACCCTAATTTCAAAACACCCTGTGGAATAATTTCGTAACCAAATTCTTTCAAAATTCCATTTTTTGTTATGTACCATTCCTTCTTTACATTTTGACTTTTGATCCATGTCTTTGAAAGCACTTGTTCATTTTCAAGAGCAAAATTAACCTGTCACAACAGTTTACTCTAAGAAATGTTATTTTTTGATGAGGTGACTTCAATCGTAGTTGTCCTTATGTCAAATTGACAGTGATTGTTCACGCAAGACCTTTATCAAAGTCACTAAATTGAAAAATCCAATCAATACAATACAATCCAATCAAAACCCGCAGAACTCACCATGACGTCCCAATTGGAAGGCCTCTTGACCACCTCCACCTGTTGCTGGTGATGCACGTCCCCATCGTACCCACCAGGGGCCGGCTGATAATAACCCCTACCGTTGGTGGTTAATACTACGTTCCCACCCTGCGTGTAAACCTGAAAAAAATTGTAAATTGTATAACGAGAACAAAATGATTGTGATTTCCAACGAGAATTAAGTTTGCAGCATGAGCCATCGGAGGATGCTGCAATCATTCGAGTTTAGATAAATAAATAGTTCAGCGGCGCAAGAGACAATAATCAAATAGTCGTTACAGCTGAACCGATAGAAAAGCCCGCTCTTTGGTGAGAGGAAGTGAAGCATCAGCTTATTGATAAAATAAAAAATACGTATACAGGGTGGGGCATGAGTGTGTCGGTGACGACAGTGATTTTTTCGGTATGTCAACCTGTATCCTTTGATAAAACAACTTATGTTGAAGCCAAACCTTCCCTGTTGCCTACTATCATGATGACTTCAAGGATTATGATCAGCCCCGTGGTGTTCATTATGCCTATTGAACAATCCAGCACTAGTGACATAAAATATTTGAATTACATTTTCAATGATATTTTATTCTCCAACTTTGGTTAATATATACAGAGTATCATTTTTAACCAATATTCTGCCTCTTTATAGCATTTTCCCGAGATGTCGGTGATTCCATAGCTGCTGGCGAGCAGTGTTATCACTGGAGATGATCCCACTTGATCCTCAAGTGTATCATTGGCATCTCTCTCACAGCTGCAAATGTCGGAATCCTACCTCAATGATTATTACGGAAGATACAGAGGTGCAAGCATGAGAAATGTGACACATTGAGTATATTTTTGCGAATATTTCTGAAGTTGTCGAAGAAAAAGGTAGGTTAATATATATATTTGAATATGGAATGCCTAGGACTATCCAACTGTGCCAAAATATATGGGGTGTTCCATTAGAAAAAAAAATAATTGACTGCCGTATCTTCTTGATGTCACCCTGTATAAAATTTCTGATGATGCCAATGGATTCTACGCATCATTCTATATGGATAAAAATTTGAAATTTTTCAACGTCTCTCTTCATGAAGTACTCAGAAAATAAAAACCAAATCGGCAATTTTTCAATTTACCCCTGTATCTCTGAAACGAATGAAGATATCAAAATTCCAATTGTACCATTCGAGGTTTCTCTAAAATCGAACCCGTAACATGTATATCGATTTTTTGATAACTCCTCAGTTACTGAGATAGCTTATGAAAACGTCCAATTTTGCCCACCCTGTAAAATAATCTCACTCCCCCCCATCATACCCCCTGGTCGATTCGAAAGTGTCACTCACCTCGTGCACCGGAAACCCCGCCGCGGGCTGCCCTCCCCGATACACCGTCTGCCCTCCGAAAGCCTGCCCCGGCGCGGCGAACGCCGCTCTATACTGCCCCGCCTCCAAGGGCAGTCGCGACACCATGGGCGGGTGGGCGAAAAAGGCGGGCGGTGGTTGGGCGCCCGGCGACGCAGGCGGATGGTAGTAGTCCTCGGTGGAGGAGGAGGAGGGGGAGGCGTAGGGGGGCTGTGTGGGGGTGTCGATGGGGGATTGGGAGTCTGCCGCGTGTTGAGGAGCTTGTTGTTGTTGTTGGGGGTCTTTGGTCCTAGTGATCGTTTTTCGGTTCTGTAAAATAAACGACGAGGAGTTGAATCACAAATAGTTCTTTCGTCGACCGTCGACCTCTACAAAAAATTACATTTCACGTTCTAACATCCGCTACAGGGTTGCCATTTATACTGAATTTTCAATAAATCTCCTGATTTGCATATCATCCTACTGATCTACTAAAACATATAACATAATCTAGTAAAAATATTTTGACACTTATTTATTATTATAATAACCTATATTATTATCAATCTTTAGTTAATTATGAGATGCTTTAGTTGTGTGTGTTGTGTTCTCTATTATCTGCAGTAAGTATTCAATCCAGGAAATTCATTCCATATTCTGATTGAAATGACAATCAGAAATATTCTTGCACTTGTCATTCAGAAATAAAGAATTTATACGTAAGTTCTCCGATGATTACGCTACGCGTTTTCCCGCTTTTTACATGTTATGAAATATCGCGAATTTCAATAATTATTTAAAAAAGTTACAAGAGCTCTGAGGAGAAAACGGTTTACGACAGTGAACTACTAAGGGTTAGTACTTCGAAATAATGAAAT
The DNA here is from genome assembly GCA_918026855.4 of Phaedon cochleariae. Lineage (NCBI taxonomy): Eukaryota > Metazoa > Arthropoda > Insecta > Coleoptera > Chrysomelidae > Phaedon > Phaedon cochleariae. The sequence continues at coordinate 37,608,944 of OU896719.1, forward strand.
AAAATTTTTCACTAAAACAGGTCCATTATCAATGGGGAAGTTTTCCATATTGAGGTTTTCAACTAACTGTGAAGTTTGTAAAAAATTAATATACAGGTATTTTTTCTCTTTTTCGTAAGATCAAATTTCACTAAAGAAAAATAAAAGAGGAACTTGGCTCCTCCACCATTCCTATGACTTACTTTCCGAAAATCCACATTCACACAGAGTTAAAATACGATTCTCTGTGCCAGTACTGCCAGTACGACGTTACCGACATCATCAATATGTCTAGATTTCCGGAAACTGTTCTTTGAATGCATAATAACTATATCATAATAGCAATGGGATATAATAGGTCCTATCCTACTTTGTCAAGTATTATGAATAATTCCCATAAATCTCTCATTGGCTGAATGAATTTCCTACTAATAAAGATAAATTATGATATTTTGCGATAGTATCTATAATTTTTCACTATCGTTATATTACAATATGTTATTCATAACTTGTCAGTTTTTTTTGCTAATGAATTCGTTCCTTAATAAAACGGATCTATTTTCTAGGAAAGTTGCAGATTATATCTTGCAACAGCGCTTAATACTTCCGTCCACACCACTCAAAATACTGACAGGCACAACAAGAGGAATGAGCCATGGGTGTCGGCTTCATTTTGTTCTGACCGATGGCAGTATATTAGGAAGGATAGTATCATTGAATGTAGCCGATAGTAATCATATTTTCGTTTAGGATCGAGCTCTATTCGAGATATTTCAACGCATAGATAACAAAACCATAACCTAAAAGAATGAGGCCAACAACCTTCTGCATTCCTGTTCCGAGTGTATTTGTGGTTATGTATGTTTTTGTTTACCGGTTTAACTTTTTCTTCTATGGGTTGCGTGCAAGAACTGTCAGATGACCGACACTGGAGGCAAAACATTGAAACACAACGTCACTTTTCTTATTTGTTTACAAGTGATAGAAATAGTTTTTCACAATTATTTTGGCATAGGAATCGTATTTTTCCGCTATTCATCAATTCGCTCATGCCATCACATTATGCTGTTGTGAAATGCACAAAAACTGCAGCGGAAGACGAAGTAATCCGGTTGGTACATTATGATTAAAAGTAAGTACCCACTATAGTCACTCACATATAGTTTTCATTTTTGAAATTTGGTAATTTCTCTGATTTCTCATCGGAATTCCTTCTGCGATAGGAGCTAATAGCAATACACCTGAAATGTCTAGAAGATGCAAGAAGATTGGGTACATGCAATCAATCGGGAGGACTGGTCTGACATGCTGACGATCGTGTGTGTTGTAAACATTTTCAATCTATTAGCAGTATTAGCTTGTATTGCAGAAGTGGCAGAAGGCAGAAGGAATTTTAATAAGGAATGACAACATTTCATAATGATAACTATTTGAGATTACTATTTACCTGAAGAATCATTTTCTTGAGTCTCTTGCTGCATTTTTTGTGCATTGTACAACAGTACAATGCAAAGGCATGCTTGAAATAATGAATAGCGCAAAAAACACGATTCGTATGCCAAAATATTGTGAAAAACTATATCAATCCTCTGATTCCTTTGTAACCAAATAAAAAAGTGAGGTTGTGTTTCAATAATTCACAGAAGAATGCGGTTGTATTTCAATATTTTGCCTCCAGGGTCGGTCATCGTGCACGCGACCTATTCTTTACATTCGTTAGCTATTCGCTAGCTATATTCTTCACCATCAGCTATTTTCAGACTAGAAATTGCTTTAATTCGCAAATGAAAACGACTTGGACTTTATCGTTCGCCATTCTGAACAGCGTGGACATGAAACTGGAGAGTTCCGAACTTATTTCATGAAAATTCATCTGAAGGAAACTTCCCCATTCTCGCATGCAGCAGCGTCACCAATCAAATTCGAATTTGCATCGAACTTCCCATCTAGAAAGCAAAATACAAAAAAAAACCCAAACCGACCTTCGCCCTGTACTTCTCCAACTCCTCGCTGGAATGGGCGAACGTGCAATTCGTGCCTCTCGGACAACTCCCTCTCAACGTCAGGTCTCTGCACATGCTGATCTTGTATTTGGCGTGCTGAGCGTGCTGAGCATCCTGGACCTTCCTGCTGCCGTGCTGATGGACGAATTCGACGAGGCCCGCCACCACGCTGCGGACCGCCTCCAGACATTCCGAGCATTCCAGCCATGATGGGGGCGGCGATTCTGGAAAGTGAACGTGGATGTTTTCTTTTTCCCCGCCGGTTTTATACTTCCTCAAGTTTGAATTGGAAATACTGTAGAACCTCGATTATCTGGCTCAGCTGGGACCGAGCCTTCGCCGGATAATTGAAAACACGGATAATCAAAAGAGCTTTTATATTTTAATACATATGTACTTTGGACAAATGAATGTGTCAAACGAAGAGAATAAAACCTGATACTACATACATAAAATAAAAAAGTTTCAATATTCATACATTATGTATAAACGTATGTACGTAATCGTTGGACAGGGATCCTGAAATTTGCTGTAAAAATTATTTGGAAGCCGCCATCTTGAATTTTTAAATTTTAACAAAAAAATCATGATCTCCGACCTCAAAAACCCCCACTTACCAATTTTGAATGGAATCGGACCAAATCTTGTCCGCCATCTTGAAGCAGCCATTTTTTTTATTTCAACAAAAATTCCATAATGTATTGTCACCAAAATTATGAACACCTGCCAAATTCCAAATTAATCGGAGTTATGGAATTTTTGTTGAAATTAAAAAAATGGCTGCTCCAAGATGACGGACAAGATTTGGTCCGATTCCATTCAAAATTGGTAAGTGGGGGTTTTTGAGGTCGGAGATCATGATTTTTTGTTGAAATTTATAAATTCAAGATGGCGGCTTCCAAATAATTCGTTGTTTTTGTATAAATGACGAAAACTCCGTTGTTATCAACACAAAACTATTACTGTGACATATCATCTGTAGGAGAAAAAAAAAGTTATTTGTAAATAAGTCATAGTGAGCTATGACCTACATTTGAAAAACTAAAGTTGTTGCTGATATCTCAAATTCTAGAAGAGTTGATATAAATTTAATATTTTTTTCGAAATCACTTTGAAAAACTGCCACGCGAATGTGAAATTCCTATTTGAATATTTTCATAAATAAAGAAGTTACGGAGGAGACATGAAAATGATCAAAATCTGTTTTTTACGTATAAAACAAAAAAGAATAGATTTTATCAAAGTATTTTTTCACATTATAGTTGGCCTTGACAAACTCCACATTTGGTGTAATTTAACCGACCTCGTATCTCTCACCGTTAAAAAGATACCCATGGTGAGCATGGTAAGTGGGACACACTGTATACAGAGTGAAAAGAATCACTCACTGCACCGATTGGATTGAAATTTTATATGGACATTTCGATGGTTTCCTGGATGACTTAAAAATACAATTGGACGCGGTAGGTGGAGCTGCTGTCGATACGTCAACTACTAAAGGGCTTGACCGATTGGATTTCAATTTTTAATACGTAAAACAACAAAAACAATACAAAGGATACTGGGAGAATGAAAACAGGTGTAAGTATATAACAGTAGCGATAGGTAAGCACAAAAAAAATAACAACAAAATAACAAAATATGTACTGTAGATACGCGCATAGCTCAGAACGATTGCAACAAATGTCTTTTTTTACACCTAAATTCATATGGAACAGTATAAAATTGTGAATAATCATTTTTAAATCGGGAATAAGAACACATTCAAATTGAGAATAATCACTTCCAAATTAGAATTGGAAACTTTGAAATTGAGAATGATAATTTTCAAATTGGGAATAATCACTCCAGGAATTGAGAATAATCACACCCATATCATAGATCTAAATATATGGAACAATTATTTCGAATTGTGAATAATAATTTTTGAATTGATAATAAGAAATCATAAAAATTGAGAATTATCATTCCAGAATTGAGAATAATCCTCGGAATAATCCTATCCACGCATTTCACCAGAATATCTTTACCACAACTAATTTCTAATATGATAAGACAATTCCTAGAGAATTTTGATATGGCTTTATCAACTGATAAACCATAACCTGTTGTTGGTTTGGAAATGAAATTATTTGACCAGTGACCACTTTATCTAAATATTCAGAAGATCTATCTCAAACTGTATCCTGCATGGAAAAGTAATGATTCATGGAAATTTCAATAGAATCTTATAAACAATACAGTGGAATATTATTTGTTTTTAAATTCCATTGAAACCCATTCCACCCTTGAAAATAATGTTAATGCATGATGATAATAATTATTAATTGGTTCTCAATAAAATGAACTGAGGAATGATTCTTCGGTTTATATTATTCTGAATTTTACACTAAAATATCTACTGGTTCACACAGTTCACATTTTTGTTCAAAATAATTGGAATATTACCTGACATTGAGAATAAAAACGGTCAAGTGTGAGTTGTAATCGTTGAGATTATTTCAAAGAAGTCAAACACAAGTGGTATTTGCCAAGATTATTTCCCGAATATCTGTTCAAAAAATCGAAAAACGAGTGGTATTCGCAGGGATTATTTGAAAAATTGAAGAACCCACCTGGACTAGGATCTATGGCCGCCAGCAGCTCCAGACGACTTCTGAGAACGGAAAGGTTCCCAGGATCTCCAGTTCTTTGCGACTTGTGAATGGTATTCGCCGAGATTATTTCAAGGATCGTGTTTCTTTTTTCAAAAAACGTCATGTACGAATAATATTCAACGAAATTATTCAGAAATGGACATAATATCGTCAAGGACGAGTAATATTTGTCGAGAATATTTCATGAATCGTTATTTTTTTCTAAAAAAAAACGCCAAGGACGAGTAGTATTTGTCAAGATTATTCCAGAAATCGATGTTAGTCCCCAAAAAACGTGTAGACAAGTGGTATACGCCGAGATTATTCAGAAAATCGTTAAGTACGAATGGTATTTGTATATTATTCAAAAAATAGTCAACCACGAGTGGTATTTGCCAAGATTATTTGAAAAAATAGTAAAGACGGAGTGGTATTTGCCAAGATTATTTCCCGAATATCTGTTCAAAAATCGAAAAGCGGGTGGTATTCGCAGGGATTATTCAAAAAAATGGAAAAACCCACCTGGACTAGGATCTATCGCCGCCAACAGCTCCAGATGACTTCTGAGAACAGAAAGTTTCCCAGGATCTCCGGTCCTCTGCAAAGCTATCACCCAACTCCTGCACCGATACTTTGCATGTGCGACTTGTGAATGTTATTCGCCGGGATTATTTCAAGAATTCTGTTTTTTTTTTTCAAAAACCGTCATGTACAAATGATATTCGACGAGATTACTCACAAATAGACAAAATATCGTCAAGGACGAATAATATTTGTCAAGAATATTTCATGCATCAATATTTCTTCTGAAAAACCGCTAAGGAATCCCAGGAATTGACATTTTCACCAAGAAAAAGTGTAGAGGCGGGTGATATTTGCCGATATTATGTGAAAATCAGCAAGTGCGAGTGGTATTTGTAGAGATTATTTGAAAAATAGTCTACCACGAGTGGTATTTGTAGAGATTATTTGGAAAATAGTCAAACACGAGTGGTATTTGCCGAGATTATTTGAAAAATAGTAAAGCACGAGTGGTATTTTCAAAGATTATTTCCCGAATATTTTTCCAAAAACTGAAAAAACGAGTGGTATTCGCAGGGATTATTCAAAAAATTGAAAAACCCACCTGGACTCGGATCGATGGCGGCCAACAGCTCCAGATGACTTCTGAGAACGGAAAGCTTCCCAGGATCCCCGGTCCTCTGCAGAGCTATCACCAACTCCTGCACGGATTGGGCGAAAGATTGCGGCGTCTGCAGCTTGTCGATGATGCTTTGCATGTGCGACTTGTGTGCCGTGTCTCCGTATAAAAGGGCCGACCATTGATCGGGGGCTATCCGAAGCCCAGCCTCGGTGGCTATTTGGACGATTTGGGCGTCGTGTTCGCGACGTAAAGCGTCGTACGTGCGGAATTCTTCTTTGAGTTGCATCAGCGAGGAGTCGCCTTCTCGTTTTGATACCTTCAACGAGAAACGAAAAAAAAAAGTAGTTTAAATGAATTTCGAATTTATGAAATTAAAAAGTTATAAAGTCATACATTTCACAGAAATAGTTGAAATGAAGAAAAAATATCGATAATCTTTTAACCCTACTATTATGGCAAAGCCAGAAAGAAGTATTATGGTGGTGTGGTGTTATAGTAGCGATTTCCTCTTGTTCTAGTCTTGATATTTATTTCAAGGTTATTTTTTTTACTTACTTTGTCAATGAGATTTTACATCTTTAGACAATAAAGCATATTTCTCTATCTCTCTCTCTCTCTCTCTCTCTCTCTCTCTCTCTCTCTCTCTCTCTCTCTATGATCAGGGTTGCAATGATTTAAATCAACTGATTTTTTCAATAGAGCAATGTCTGCTGACGTCACAACATGGCGCATTCGTCGTTTTCATCAGCTGATCGGGGGACAAACAAAGCTGTGTGTGAATTTTGATTTTATTTTTTCTGACCCAATTGTTGTAAAAAAATTGTAGGTATATTAGAGCTGAACTCAAGTAAATCCAGTAATTTAAAATTGACAAATAAACCAATTTGAACTCTTCTTTGGACTCATTCACTTCTCACACAGGATTCATAATGAATGAATTAACAAACATGTCAATAAATAAATGCTCCAGGTATTGTATTTTAGTGGTAAATGTGCAAGAAAGTTACATGTACCCCTATGGAAAATGTCTATACTTGTCCCCCCCCATCAGCTGTTCAATGGCCGACAATTTTCATACGTCATATGACGTCACTGACAATGCTCTATTGCAATCAGGATTGGAATAAAATTATAAATTGCTGTAAAACAAGTTGCCCAAGCAGATAACTCACCAGGAAACTAAAATAAGGAGATTTTGACCTGTATCACAAAAACAAAGCAGGCTATGAAAATTTTGTTTGGGATATCCTGAGTTTCACTGAAAAGTCGCCGACGTTCGTGAAAACCGCAATCTCTATCTTCATAAATAAGTGAGATATCCCATAAGGACATTGAAAATGGGACATCCTGTAGAAACATTATATGAGTGCCAAAAAATAACTAATAATAATAATCATCAGGCCAACGTAAATATTTATTCAACCTGATTCAACAGCACATTATAAAGAGGAAAGAATTTTTTTGTTGGGCCAAGGCAAGCTGTGACCTTTTTATTTCCAATTTCAAGGAAAACATTTGTATGAATGAAAAAACTCATGATTCAGATGAAAAAAGTCAGTTATTATTTAAAAAAATATTGGTTTATTGTTTCTCTGGTTATGTTTTTCAGCAGTCTAATGTACCAATATATTTAATCAACTATATTTCCGTTTTCTAATTACGTTTTCACAAGCATGTTTATACATAAAATATAAAATAACCATTGTGAATAGGATACAATTTAAAATACAAATCTAGACAATATTCATCAAATGAAATATGTATATTTCACTTGATTGAATAAATAAATGAACAATTAGCCTCCCAATTACCATGAAAAATAGAACAACATTTTTATTAACTTAAAATTTATTAGATTAGATTCCATACTAGTGATGAACATTTAGAAATTGAAAATGGACCTGTTCAAAAGTGATAGTGATTTTTTAGGATGACATGGGGAAAGCTGTTGAAAAGTAATGCAACATTTCTTCATTTTCAAGAATCAAAATTTTTATTTGAAGATTCTACTTAGCATTTTCAAGCTTTATTCTGGAAATTATCAGCTACAAATTTCTCAAAAACAGTTGCTTGACAGAATAGTATCTTTTTTGTACAATTTCATTTGCAATAATTTTCAGCAAAATGTCAAACAAAGTCACATAAGTGCAAGAAATTATTTTTTTCAACATGTTCAATGCTTTATGTCTACACTTACCTCAAATACTAATGATTTCAATTTCATGCAAGAACTATGTTTATTGATACTTTTTCTCATTTTGACCAGTACTATCAACCTTTAAATTATGTAAATGCTTTTTTAAAACACAGTGTACTGTGATGTAATTTCTCAATAATTTTCATCAGGTAAATAGAATGCTGAAGTCTGCCCTAAAGCAGTGTAGTTTCATTTTTTATATCTGAAAATGTCATATGCTTTTGAAATAAAGATACATATCATGTAAATAAGAACTCAATACAATGTCAGTCAGTATATGAAAAAAAAACATGCAAATCATAATAATCATTTATATAAAGTTCATATATAAAGAAACCAACTTTCTTCTGGAATCTGTTCAGGAATTATGAATTCTCCAATTCTGGCAGTCACAGTAGAAATAAATGAAATTTTGAGTGAAATTACTACACACCTTGAAACAGGAAGCCCTATACAACAGCTGAACAACATGCCCAATACTTGTTTTAGAGGCTTGTGGAAAATGTGGCTCCAATCTTTGAACAACAAACATCACCAACACTTTCCTTGATAGTGCTGATCCATCCTCCAATGCCAACAATACCAGTTTCAACACTTCCTCTTGCATAGCTAAAACCAAAGGAATAACTATCATCTTTATTGCTCCTCCACCTTGATTTGACCTAGCTAATGATGAATATTTTTCATCAAGAAACATGCATATTTTCCCACTCTGTAAATGACTCACCTGGCCCCAAGAACTGACATCCTCTAGCTCTCACAGCAGCCCACAAATTAGCAGACAGCTGCTGAGGATTCTGATGTTGCAAAATAAGTTCTGTGACAGTACGTTCCCCCAAAGACCTAGCAGCTCTCATAGCCCTGGTCCTCCCTTCATCCTCAACTAACTGGCAATTGATAAGAGTGACTAGCTTCCTTTGCATGGGTCTGGACAGGGTTGGATTGACCCCACACACATTCCCATTTGGGTGAGGTTTCAGGTACAGTGCCAGGTCTTCCACGCATTTTTTGCAGTCCAAATAGCTCTCCAGGTGTTCTCTTGGCACTACCTTGCAGTCAACTTCCTCCTCTTCAGTTCTGATGATGGGTCCCACTAGTTGCAGTAGAGCTGTGTTGATGGGCAGATTGTCGATGTCAATGCAGACGTTGGTCTGGTCAAAGGGGCATTGTTTGCGATGCAGACTGGACAGACAGCCCCTGCATATCGTGTGGCCGCAGCCGAGACTGATGGGGCCGCGGGATTTCTCATCGAACGGGTGACAGCAGACCGGACAAGAAAGAAACTCGGTCCATTGCGGTGCCTGTATTGGCATTCTGAAATACGAATTCACCATTTTATGCTATCATCATCGAATGCTGTTGTCACAATCAGGTGATGACACTTTCTCATCGCCAATGTGGCAATTGGCAAAAGTGTACCCCTTTGTTTTTCGGTGGTGGACAGCTGGTCGAGCTCGGATTTTTGGTGGTCACGAGTGTCAGCGGTGCTAGGAGAGAGCTAAAGTAGTTACCTTGATTGTTTCTCTGGGTGTATTCACATTGTGGAGCACTGCAGCGATTGATGATTCACAACATTTGTTGTGAAATCAGTGAAATCGCCTTCTCGAACATCTCACGTCACGACAGCGACGTCACCGAATGTCAAACACATGTCACATTTTGCACAGATTGTCATTGTCAAAACACAACACAGAACACGGGAATACAGTTCATGATTGAGTTCTGTGGCTGCAGCGCCACCTGCTATCTGCCTATGAAACGGCTTAACGGTAACCATGACTTTCGGTACAGATACCATCCAGTGACTCTAGTTCTAATTGGTCTAAAAAGGCGTCCTTACCGGAAGTCATGATTATTTAAATTCTTGCTAACGGCGATGGCCGTGAAGTTCACATGTTCAAACATAGATGTCGCAGACAATGTAAGAAAACCTGTAGATGTAGATATAATAATCGTTGATTGATATCCCAGCGTTAGCGTAATATATCAATCCATCAATCAACGGTATAATATAATGACTGGAGAATAATGGATGTATAATAGATAGGCAAAATGAAGATTGTAAAACTAACCAGTCTCTTGCAAATATATCAGTTATCTGCTATCTATTTCAAGTATTTCAAGACTACTTTCAACCAAAATAATGATGATTGTAGAGTGAATCGACCGTTGAGGGCGCTGTTTTTTAAAGAAAAATGGACGTTACATCAAGAAAAATTTGTTGTTTTGCATGACTATTACTAATTGAATGGTCAGTTGTCAGTTGTGGTTGTGACTTTTGATGATCTGTTATGGCCTCAGACAATCTAGTGACTAGAATCAATCACACGTGTTGATAAACTGTTTCACTTTATTTTCATATTGATATTCATGTTCCATGGAGATCTTCAGATATATCTGATGGAAAATATACAGCATCAACAAAACATCATTGTTTTGGAGCAAAATAATAATACCTATTCGCGATAGAAAATAATAACACGTCGCCCTACCTGTCGGTAACAGCTTGAATACTTCTGAGCGGTTTGTTTTGATGATATGACGAATGAGCGTTGACGAAAAACAAATGTAAACCAATCAAAACAAAGTAAACAAGCCGCTTTGACAGCTTTCAACAACTCCGATAGGTGGCGTAAGCTTAATTTCTATCGCGAATACCTATCTGATGACTCCCTTTGTGCATTCTTATGCAATTGGTTGGAAACCTCCATATAAAAGTATACTCGGTATGCATATCTCGTGTATATTTGACCATTAAACTAAACGAACCAAAACACTTGTACCGAGATCCATATCACGCCATATTCACGCCGTGAAAGGTCAAAAAAGTCACCCCGGCGGCGACAGTAACAAAAACAAAACCAACACGTCGATATCTCCATCAGCCAACTCTCCTTTTTCTTTTTTCTCTCTCTCGCTTTTTATTACGGCAGCCAACACTGGCGAGCGAACGCGTAACGATTATTATTCACCGAGAGTGTTATGCTCCTTTCCTCTTTTGTGTAAGTTTCGAGATGTCTGCCCGATAACAGCGCTTATCTATGTCGAGTGGGCTGGCCAACGTCATGCTTGTCGCGTTCTTTTTATGTCTTTATCTGGTCGCGGGGTGCCTGGAATAATGAATAATAAAGAGTTATGGATGGGTCGGAAGGGGATCAGTGGCAGTCCACTGAGGCATAACCTTAGCCCATATATGTCCATAATAGACATTACGAATATCCATTGGACGTTTGATTATGTCCAGAGGGACATTCAATGGATATCCATGGGATATCCATTTGCCCCAAAATTGACATCCAATGGTTCGATCTGCAGAATTACCTCCCGCGGAGTATATACGAACGTTACTCTGAAACACTCTGTATTTTCCGGCCATAACTGTTTTTTTGACGACCTCTACAAAAAATCACATTTTTCCTGTGACGGGAAAAAAGTTTGGCATTTCATCTCTGTTGGCAGGTTATAAAAGTACATGATGTTTTGACGTCGTGTATAGTTGTTCGAAAGGGCACTTGCATGACTTGGAATTCCAATGTTACTAGCGGGAACGCAAGTATACTAACTTCACGAATGCTAAGATCGAAATGACGCCGTGGACTCGTGGACATTGGACAGTGATCGCGTTGGGCGTGAGTACTCGAATAATATCGAAGATGTCCGAACGGAAAAGAGATCTATAACTACAGTAGGTGAGCTGTCACCTGAAACAATCGACTTGATAGATTGTCTTTATTGATGATTTCGCTCAGAGCAAGTGATCTTATGTCAGAAAAATAATTTAATATTAGTGAGTATTCGTTAACCTAGCACTAGTTTGGTGTTCACTTAGAATCAGCGAACTCTAAGTACATATCGACTTGGTTGATACCAACAAGTGTTCTGATCACATACATCAGCAGAAACTTCGTTCCAGAAATATAGTTTTGCCTACTACAAGTACCATATTTTCCTACCGTTGGTGAAAATGTTCTTGTCACAATCGACTTTTTTTCAAGAAAACAATTTACTTGGCCGAGTTTTCTCAGTGTGAGTTTATTTCATTATCCTTTCGTGTAGCATAAAATAGATATCTGAATTTGGGACATAAATAACTATTTCGTGGCTATAGTCTTCCAGTTGTATAGGTATCCTTGTGTCTTAGCTTCAAAGATTCTTATAGCCTCTAGATGCTTCTGTTCTACTTTTTAGGTATACTTCCTCTGATAGATTAATGGTGAATTCATGCACGACGTAACTTAGTCCTCACTCAACTTAACCCTATATAACTTTAGGAAGTTGAAATTCGAATAATAGATGATAAAGTTCTTGCACGCAACTTAAGGATTTAAGTGTAATTTAAGAAAGTCATAAGTTGGCCAACTTTCAACTTAAATTCGTGCAAATCGCGTACTGCGCATGGTCAAGCCCAACAGAAATTGGAAATAATTAGGTTTAATAGGTAATCCATAATCTCAAACACTCTGCTCAAACTCTCAACTAATTTTTCAAAATGTTTAAAATATTGTTATTTTGTTTATAACATTATGGTTGACGACAGTGAACTCATCAGTTTAGTACAGCAGGACTCCTTCATTTACAACAAAACAGATCCCAAATATGTACATGATTCTGCATATTTACGTTAAGTTGTGTATGAACAGCTATGGATAATTTTTAAGGCAATATTGAGTTAGCTCTTAAGTTAGGACTATAAAGTTAAGTCGTGCAATTACTGCTGCTGAGTTATGTTGTGATGATACTTTCACTGCTGGGTATACTCTGGGTTGAAGATAATAATATAAGATGTTAAATGAAGAGTCCACTGTCCAGTGTATTTTATTCTTTTTCCCAAGGTTCTCTAGCAACTTCAGACAATATTTCAGATCAGAATGATATACCTACCAAAGTTCAGAGATGAATTTGGTGAAATTTGAGCTAATCAGTTCAGGAAAAAATACTTAGCACTCTTAGCAGGGTGCGAAAAATCCTAACATGGAAAGTCGTCGCTCTCGCGATACCATCCTTGGAGGGCGTGGTTTTATCCCCTCCCCCTCACCGATTGGTCACATGGTCGACAGGTGCGCGGATCGAGGCAGCCGCGACCGTCTGCCCCTCTATCTGTGCTGATTTGTTACCTGTCGACGCGGATCATCGCGTCTTACTGCTCGTTGATATCTCTATATCAATCTGATGGTCCATATTATTTACCTTAAAATGTCTTGATTTATCGAAGACTGGAACCTCTGGCACGATAATACACTACACACTGTTTTACCACTAACGAAAACGAAACTGAGTTTTGATCTTCTCCTGAAGGCAGATCGCTTCACGTGGTGGTGGACGGTGTATCGTCTGATACCATTGGCATCAATTCCGGCGTTCCACAAGGATCAATTTTGGCACCAACATTATTCCTGCTTCATATCAATGATCTGTTGGGAGTAACAACTTGCCCCATCCACAGCTTTGCAGATGATAGTATACCCTCCATACTGCGTTCTCTTCCAGAATTCCCATTTCTTCCCAGGAAACTGAGAACTCACGGCGCAGGCAGGTCAATGCTGTCAATGAAGATCTTGCTGAAATCACAGCCTGGGGAACAAACAACCTAGTTGAATTCAACGCCACCAAAACTCAAGCCTGCATTTTCTCTAGAAAGGCGGAACTCAGTATGCCCGATATTGTAATGTCTGGCTCCACCATCCCCACCAAGCCCACCATATCTATGCTCGGTATTTCCATCAGGAACACTCTTTCATGGGATAATCATGTCAGATCCATCGCAAAAGCTGCTTCACAAAAACTCGGATTCTTGTTCCGTGCGAAAAGCTACTTTACACCTCAACAGCTTCTCATGATCTACAAAGCGCAGATACGGCCTGTTCTAGAATACTGTTCCCACAGTCATTCACGTCATTCCTTGTAGTGAGACGGAATGGAAATCAGCAACCGGATTGGCAAACGGAATCGGAAGAGTTGCAAATAAAACGACACAATTGAAAATAGAGCCGAAATCGAAGAGGCGAGTCCGTCAGGACGAGTGGTATCATTGCCACAGATTAACAAAAGGTTTGTTAATCTGTGGTATTGCTGTACGGCTCAACTTGTGTGCGTGGAGCAGTTCACCAACTCTCTTGTTGAACCAAAGAACACAGTTGAAAGGTCATTTTGTGGTTTCCAAAGAGAAATAAAATAACGTGAGCGCGGCTGTGTCTAACGTCATAATCAAAACACTCTTCCATTCTTCATCTCCGCGTGATACCAACTGAAACACACGGTTTTCCTCCCATAGTCCATACCATCAGATATCTTCACCAAGAATCATGAAAGGTATACAGGGTGTCCGAAAAGGTCATGTCGTAAATGATAGGGTTGACAGAGTTGTCAAGACTTTATATAAAAAAATGTCTATTGTGCTTTGTTGAGTTGAGAGTGTTTTATGGAGGAAGGCAGGGCCAATCCATTCAAAACTAAGGGCACATCGACACTATCTAAAATACCAATTTTTCAAATTCCATTATGTTCTTTAACAATTAATAGTTATTTGTGCAACAAGTGCAAAAAGTGAATCACGGCCTCGTCGGACAATTTCACGTCGAGTGCAATAAACAATTTTTGCACGAGTAACATACAACATTTTTTCTACGTTCATGCAAAAAGCAAAAAATGATTTATTGAGGTGCGGCACTAGGTACAATTCTGTTAATTGTCAGAATTAATTTTTGACTGACGTTTCTATAACCACAGTCGCAATATAAAAAATGTTTGTCATGATGACAACACGTTGAAGTAGAATGACAGATGAGTGCAATAAAAACTTTATTGCACTAAGTGCAATAAAGAACTTATTTTTCCACTAAATATAGTTCAATAAAGTTCTGCTTTTTGCATGAATGTGGAAAAACAATATTTTTTTCGTCTGCATGATGCCATAGCCATTACCACATCACCTTTATTCAGTACTATGACTGATGATGACCATTTGAATGGAAACGTGTCTCCAAAGTAAAAGTAATCAGCAGAATTGCCTGCACACCTCGCCATTAAACTTGTGGAAACGACTTTGGGATTTTTCTCTTTGATACATCGAAAATCGAATTCTTAAAAGTCTCATTTCCAACAGCGTAGATGGTTTTCCAGTTGTCTGATGGCTTTTTTTTCTTGAATATTCAATTTGTGTCAGATTTCCTATGAATCCACCAATACAGCGTGGAGAATAGAATAATTAAATGTGGCTTGAATATACATAAAATAATATTGATGAGCAAGCGTCGTGGACATTTTGTCAGTGAGTGTACAAGCCGTGGGGCTTTTGTGCAGCACCCTGCGGCACCCCAAAGGCAATACCAATGTCACGCTGGTACTGTTTGATGTTCACAATTACAGAATGACAGGGCGGAGTTCGTCTTTTCACAATAATCGACGAAAGGGTTCTAGTGAAGGGTTAAATTTTCAAGATATTTTCCACTCGATGATTTTTCTCAATGCGCTTTTGTTTCAGAGACAATCGCATCGCGTTCGCCGTATGGAAATTCGCTATGTTCGTTGGTTAATTGTTTATTTTGATTTTTCGAGGTATGCACAATTAGTTTGGCATGTGCCCCGCCTATTGGATTATTGACAGATCGATGATCGCAAATGAGGCTGCAGCAGGATATTGTTTTTCCACTGAGCGATTCACTGAACACTATTGTTTTTTAATAATCACTTGCATTCAAGGCCAAAAAATAATTTTTTTCTTTATTCCGAGCATCTTTTATTATTTGAAACGGTCGTCGGAGTCTTTCCTTCGTTGAAGTCCTCGCAAAAATTAGGAATTATAAAATAATTGCGATAGCAAGGAGAATCAATATTTATGGAATATACCGGATATCCCAAGTTATAGTATACAGGCAATATCTCGCTTATTTGACAAGATAGTTGAAAAATTCAAGAACTTAGCATTGAAGTACGTTCCTCGCATGACATTTTATATGTGAATCCATTATATTTGAATTATCTGGCATCAGCTAACCCCCACATTTTATTTTCAAATGGCATTTCTTGTATATTTTCATTGGAAATTTAGTGTCACTCAATTTGTAATACAACGATAGCGTATACTTAGTATTCTTTGATTAACAACAAAAATATCAACATTTTGTATCTTGTTTCAAGTTACTCAATTATCCTTATGAAATAATGCCTCCGCTTATGTGATTTGCTGTGATTTTTAGTTCATTTCTTGATTCGCATAAAAGCTATTTTAGTTGAAATTCATACTTTATGGAATGTTGCTGTTCCTGTTATAATAATAATAAAAAAAATTCCAAGTATATGCTATCGTTGTATTCCTTATAGGATGGCACGCAATTTTCAATGACAATTTACGGGGAGTGCCATATGAAAATAGAAAGTGGAGGATAGCTGCCAGAGAACTGTCAAATGTAATATTTTTTTATATGTCATTAGGAAGGTACTTCAATGCCATTCGATGCAGTTTTTGAATTTTTCAATTATATCTTCAAATAAGCGAGAAATTGCATGTATACGATAACTTGGGACACTCGGTATAACCCTTCAGATGGTTATAGGAGAATATAACAAGGTGATTGTCAACTTATACGCATGAAGTAGGGTATACACAATAAAAATGAAAGCGATATCTAGACAGATGACGAACATTTAGATTTCAATTAGGGAAAAATTCGAACTTTTTTCAGAGCAAAAATAGCTCGATTCTGTTTTTACCATTGAATTTTTTGGGTCGAGAAACCGTCTAATTAGGTCACACAATCAGAATGAAAACGATATCTAGACAGATGACGAACATGTAGATTTCAGTTAAGGAAATTGATCAGTGGGTCCTAGGAAAAAAATCGAACTTTTTTCAGAGCAAAGATAGATCAATTCTGTTTTGACCATTGACTTTTTTGGGTCTGAAAACTGCTTATCCAGGTCACAGAACCGGAATGGAAGCGATATCTAGACAGATGACGAACATGTAGATTTCAGTTGAGGAAATTGATCGGTAGGTCCAATGATAAAATTCGAGCTTTTTTCAGAGCAAAGATAGCTCCATTCTGTTTTCACCATTGACTTTTTTGGGTCGAAAAACCGCCTAATTAGGTCACAGAATCAAAATGGAAGCGATATCTAGACAGATGACAAACATTCAGATTTCAATCAAGGAAATTGATCAGTAGGTCCTAGGAAGAAATTCGAACTTTTTTTAGAGCAAAGATAGCTCGATTCTGTTCTCACCATTGACTATTTTGGGTCGAAAAACCGCCTAATTAGGTCACAGAATCGAAATGAAAGCGATATCTAGACAGATGACAAACATTTAGATTTCAATTAAGGAAATTGATCAGTAGGTCCTAGGAAGAAATTCGAACTTTTTTTAGAGCAAAGATAGCTCGATTCTGTTTTCACCATTGACTTTTTCGGGTCGAAAAACCGCCTCATTAGGTCACAGAATCGAAATGAAAGCGATATTTACACGGATGACAAACATTTAGATTTCAATTAAGGAAATTGATCAGTAGGTCCTAGGAAGAAATTCGAACTTTTTTTAGAGCAAAGATAGCTCGATTCTGTTTTTACCACTGACTTTTTTGGGTCGAAAAACCGCCTAATTAGGTCACAGAATCGAAATGAAAGCGATATCTAGACAGATGACAAACATTTAGATTTCAATTGAGGAAATTGATCAGTAGGTCCTAGGAAGAAATTCGAACTTTTCTTAGAGCAAAGATAGCTCGATTCTGTTTTCACCATTGACTTTTTTGGGTCGAAAAACCGCCTTATTAGGTCACAGAATCGAAATGAAAGCGATATCTAGACAGATGACAAACATTTAGATTTCAATTATGGAAATTGATCAGTAGGTCCTAGGAAGAAATTCGAACTTTTTTTAGAGCAAAGATAGCTCGATTCTGTTTTCACCATTGACTTTTTTGGGTCGAAAAACTGCCTGGTCAGGCCACAGAACCATAATGGAGACGAGATCTAGACAGATGACAAACATTCAGATTTCAGTTAAGGAAATTATTGTTCAGTAGTTCCTAGGAAAAAATTCGAACTTTTTTCAGAGCAAAGATAGCTCAATTCTGATTCCACCATCGACTTTTTTGAGTCGAGAACTGCCTAATCAGGTCTCAGAACCATAATGGAAACGATATCTAGACAGATGACAAACATTTAGATTTCTATTAAGGAAATTGATCAGTAGGTCCTAGGAAGAAATTCGAACTTTTTTCAGAGCAAAGATAGCTCGATTCTGTTTTCACCATTGACTTTTTTGGGTCGAAAAAACCGCCTTATCAGGTCATAGAATCAAAATGGAAGCGATATCTAGACAGATGACAAACCTTCAGATTTCAATCGAGGAAATTGATCAGTAGGTCCTAGGAAGAAATTCGAACTTTTTTTAGAGCAAAGATAGCTCGATTCTGTTTCCACCATTGACTTTTTTGGATCGAAAAACCGCCTAATTAGGTCACAGAATCGAAATGAAAGGCGATATCTAGACAGATGACAAACATTTAGATTTCAATTAAGGAAATTGATCAGTAGGTCCTAGGAAGAAATTCGAACTTTTTTTAGAGCAAAGATAGCTCGATTCTGTTTTCACCATTGACTTTTTTGGGTCGAAAAACCGCCTATTCAGGTCACCGAATCAAAATGGAAGCGATATCTAGACAGATGACAAACATTCAGATTTCAATCAAGGAAATTGATCAGGAGGTCCTAGGAAGAAATTCGAACTTTTTTTAGAGCAAAGATAGCTCGATTCTGTTTTCACCATTGACTTTTTTGGGTCGAAAAACCGCCTAATTAGGTCACAGAATCGAAATGAAAGCGATATCTAGACAGATGACAAACATTTAGATTTCAATTAAGGAAATTGATCAGTAGGTCCTAGGAAGAAATTCGAACTTTTTTTAGAGCAAAGATAGCTCGATTCTGTTTTCACCATTGACTTTTTTGGGTCGAAAAACCGCCTAATTAGGTCACAGAATCAAAATGGAAGCGATATCTAGACAGATGACAAACATTCAGATTTCAATCAAGGAAATTGATCAGGAGGTCCTAGGAAGAAATTCGAACTTCTTTTAGAGCAAAGATAGGTCGATTCTGTTTTCACCATTGACTTTTTTGGATCGAAAAACCGCCTAATTAGGTCACAGAATCGCAATGAAAGCGATATCTAGACAGATGACAAACATTCAGATTTCAATCAAGGAAATTGATCAGTAGGTCCTAGGAAGAAATTCGAACTTTTTTTAGAGCAAAGATAGCTCGATTCTGTTTTCACCATTGACTTTTTAGGGTCGGAAAACCGCCTCATTAGGTCACAGAATCGGAATGAAAGCGATATCTAGACAGATGACAAACATTTAGATTTCAATTGAGAAACTTGATCAGTAGGTCCTAGGAAGAAATTCGAACTTTTTTCAGAGCAAAGATAGGTCGATTCTGTTTTCACCATTGACTTTTTTGGGTCGAAAAACCGTCTAATTAGGGCACAGAATCGAAATGAAAGCGATATCTAGACAGATGACAAACATTTAGATTTCAATTAAGGAAATTGATCAGTAGGTCCTAGGAAGAAATTCGAACTTTTTTTAGAGCAAAGATAGGTCGATTCTGTTTTCACCATTGACTTTTTTGGGTCGAAAAACCGTCTAATTAGGGCACAGAATCGAAATGAAAGCGATATCTAGACAGATGACAAACATTTAGATTTCAATTAAGGAAATTGATCAGTAGGTCCTAGGAAGAAATTCGAACTTTTTTTAGAGCGGAGATAGCTCGATTCTTTTTTCACCATTGACTTTTTTGGGTCGAAAAACCGCCTAAGTAGGTCACAGAATCGAAATGAAAGCGACATGTAGACAGATGACAAACATTTAGATTTCAATTAAGGAAATTGATCAGTAGGTACTAGGAAGAAATTCGAACTTTTTTTAGAGCAAAGATAGCTCAATTCTGTTTTCACCATTGACTTTTTTGGGTCGAAAAACCGCCTAATTAGGTCACAGAATCGAAATGGAAGCGATATGTAGACAGATGACAAACATTCAAATTTCAGTTGAGGAAATTGATCAGTAGTTCCTAGGAAAAAAATCGAACTTTTTTCAGAGCAAAGATAGCTCAATTCTGTTTCCACCATTGACTCTTTTGGGTCGAAAATCTGCCTCATTAGGTCACAGAATCAAAATGAAAGCAATATCTAGACAGATGACAAACATTCAGATTTCAATTGAGGAAATTGATCAGTAGGTCCTAGGAAAAAATTGAAACTCTTTTCAGAGCAAAGAAAGCTTGATTCTGTTTTCACCATTGACTTTTTTGGGTCGAAAAACCATCTAGTTAGGGCACAGAATCGAAATGAAAACGATATCTAGACAGATGACAAACATTTAGATTTCAATTAAGGAAATTGATCAGTAGGTCCTAGGAAGAAATTCGAACTTTTTTTAGAGCAAAGATAGCTTGATTCTTATTTCACCATTGACTTTTTTGAGTCGGAAAACCACCTAATTAGTTCACAGAATCAAAATGGAAACGATATCTAAACAGATGACAAGCATTTATATTTCAATTAAGGAAATTGATCAGTAGGTCCTAGGAAGAAATTCGAACTTTTTTTAGAGCAAAGATAGCTCGATTCTGTTTTCACCATTGACTTTTTTGGGTCGAAAAACTGCCTAATTAGGTCACAGAATCGAAATGAAAGCGATATCTAGACAGATGACAAACATTTAGATTTCAATTGAGAAAATTGATCAGTAGGTCCTAGGAAAAAATTCGAACTTTTTTCAGAGCAGAAATAGCTCGATTCTGTTTTCACCATTGACTTTTTTGGGTCGAAAAACCGCCTAATTAGGTCACAGAATCGAAATAAAAGCGATATCTAGACAGGTGACAAACATTTAGATTTCAATCAAGGAAATTGATCAGGAGGTCCTAGGAAGAAATTCGAACTTTTTTTAGAGCAAAGATAGGTCGATTCTGTTTTCACCATTGACTTTTTTGGGTCGAAAAACCGTCTAATTAGGGCACAGAATCGAAATGAAAGCGATATCTAGACAGATGACAAACATTTAGATTTCAATTAAGGAAATTGATCAGTAGGTCCTAGGAAGAAATTCGAACTTTTTTTAGAGCAAAGATAGGTCGAGTCTGTTTTCACCATTGACTTTTTTGGGTCGAAAAACCGTCTAATTAGGGCACAGAATCGAAATGAAAGCGATATCTAGACAGATGACAAACATTTAGATTTCAATTAAGGAAATTGATCAGTAGGTCCTAGGAAGAAATTCGAACTTTTTTTAGAGCAAAGATAGGTCGATTCTGTTTTCACCACTGACTTTTTTGGGTCGAAAAACCGTCTAATTAGGGCACAGAATCGAAATGAAAGCGATATCTAGACAGATGACAAACATTCAGATTTCAATTGAGGAAATTGATCAGTAGGTCCTAGGAAAAAATTGAAACTTTTCTCAGAGCAAAAATAGCTCGATTCTGTTTTCACCATTTACTTTTTTGGGTCGAAAAACCGTCTAGTTAGGGCACAGAATCGAAACGAAAACGATATCTAGACAGATGACAAACATTCAGATTTCAATTAAGGAAATTGATCAGTAGGTCCTAGGAAGAAATTCGAACTTTTTTTAGAGCAAAGATAGCTCGATTCTGTTTTCACCATTGACTTTTTTCGGTCGAAAAAACGCCTAATTAGGTCACAGAATCAAAATGGAAGCGATATCTAGACAGATGACAAACATTTAGATTTCAATTAAGGAAATCGATCAGTAGGTCCTAGGAAAAAATTCGAACTTTTTTCAATTCAAAGATAGCTCGATTCTGTTTTCACCATTGACTTTTTTGGGTCGAACTATTGCCCATTTAGGTCTTTTAGAGAATGCGAATTCTCAATGTATTTCTTTATATACCGGGTGTAACAGGACGATGGTACACCTATTTTTGCTCCTTTAGTTTTAGAGATGAGTCATTGAACTTTGGAATGACCCTCCAACTTGATTAATGTCTCGTTTTGACAAAAATATGTTTTATTTTTCACTTTCGGTGTTACCGGAAACCGGAAGTGGTAATAACTTTCGATTTTCAAATGGAACACTCTGTATATCATTGCGTTTCCGAATTCTGTATCTTTTTCTACTCATATCGACAGGTGTAATGGTGAAAAAAATTGAATTCTGTCAAAAATGTCAAATTTCTCGATTCATCACCAGATTAAGTTTATCAAAATAGTTTGGTGTACCATGATTCTGTTACACCCAGTATATATATATATATCCATTTTTTCGTGTTCATAAATATATCTGAGAATATTCCTTTTCAATACTTTCACCCAATCAAGGAGTTCAAACTTGAACGATGGAAACTTGTTATATTTATAGACCTTCAATCGCAGATTCGTGATTAGGTTTTCTCAATTCAGAATTTCCTTCTACGTCCTGTATAATATGATGGATATCAATTTGTTATATACATCCAAAAGACTAAATAGGCCTTGGAACGGAACCTTACGGAACTCTACCAAATCTGTTTGTCAACTCATTCGCGGTTGCATTTCCTGAAACCGTCTCAAGGAACATTCATAAATCAATTGTGAACATTTTCTTTCGATATCCCAGACGAAAACACGCTGAATTAGAACGCTATCGTCGTGGAATTCTTGTCGAACTGACTCCTAACATTGACAGTGCGGCTGCGAACAGAAAGAAAGACCAAGAACTGTACAAGATTTATGGCTTCCAAACGAGAATGCGATTTTTATTTATACTCAAAAGAAATGTCTCCTGGATTGGAATCCATTTTGTCCTGAAGATATATTGAAAGAGCAAGAGAAACTTTCAGATAATCTAGTTTTTTATCTTTTCAAAAATAAATTGCTATATAGGGTGTTTCCCCTTTTATAGTGAGCTGATTATCAAGACACAAAAAACAAAGAAGAAGAAATTGTTATTTAATCAACTATTGTTATACAGGATGTATCTAAATAGCACCGAAAAAATGCAAGGGGTGATAGGTATTGAAGGAAAAAATAAAGTTCATGTAAACATGCGTCCTAACTTGCATCGTTTTCGAAATACAGGATATTGAAGTTGGAAGTAATAATTGATTTTATTCACAACCCGCCTGTATAAGCTTTCATAATATTTTTTTTCTCGATAAGAAATATTGTGAATATAGGGATGGGTCTTCTCGATGGAAAACGAAAACCGAAAACGAAGTCGTCGCAAAAAAAATCGAGAACCATCTACAATGATCTCCCTATCTTTCCAGGTGTAACTCTCTAAGAAAGACTTTTTGGATCCCAAATGTTGATGTGAACTTCTTCCTTTATATATTTTTATTCATCATCATAATATGTACCATTCATACTGATGTTTTCAGTTTTACATTTCGATTGGGTATATTGTGGTATACTTAATGTTTATAATTCGCATGCCAAGATTTTCTGTTGGAGAATAATAGAGGTACGATCTTCGCAAAGTGTATCATTATCTCAAAACGAATTATTAGCTACCTCACAAAATCCCGAAGTAATGACAGGCAATCGAAGCATTTTCTCGATTTACCAATTTCAGAATAATATCTTATTTAAGGACGAGCGTAATTTTTGATAAACATTCCAGTCTTTTAGATGGGTGGCCAAGATTGCCCAAATAAAATTACAAGGCATCGCAATTTCGATGGTATAATGATGCCAATTGAAAGAGAGATTGGAAAAAAAAAACAAATTGAATGCCTGTATGTATTATCATTCTTCTTGATTGACGATCTGTGATTTATCAAAAAATTCAAACACGTTACCATGGCAACACAATTTCTTAAACACATTACCATTGCAACACAGTTTTTCAAACATACCTAGAATAAGGAAGTGAAATCGAAATAGTATATTATGTAACAAGTGTTATAAACGTCATTTTAGTAACGAGTGTTTAATAAACGAGTGTCTAGAAGAGTTTATAAACGCGTTACATACTATGCTTTTTCTACGAACTCCGAAAATTACATTAACATACATGCTATTCCTGCTAACCTACAAAATAACTCGAAAGGAATGGGAATTGAGAACATAATACATGCAACTGCATGCAACCAGCGAGACACATATAAGTGATATTGGTTGTAGATGTGTCAAGTCCATTGCTTACTAACCTTTGTTTCACGTTTATTGTCATGCTTAGCGCAGAATAAATAAATTGTTCTCAAAGATGGATGCTTCATTTTTTCACTCCTTGGAGATATGCAAGTACCAAAACATTCTTTTCGATTTCAATTCGTCTACATTTCGCATATATTTCAAATGAAGAATTCTGATACAAACGAATATTGTTTGAATAATTCTCATACAGAATTTGAAAATAACAGTTGACAGTTAATACAATTGACAGACCAGACATGTCTCAAATAACTGAAGCTGTGTTTAATGAACTACGTTGCCATGGTAATGTGTTTAAGAAATCGTGTTGCCATGGTAACGAGTTTATATATTTTGAATAAATCACAGATCGCCATTCCGTGATTAATCGATCATTTAGCGTGGTACATATTACATATCCGTACGCTAAATGCCATTTTAGTTATGTGAGTAGAAACTATAATATTATCTTCTGAATCTTTGATGTAACTCGAATTTATATAATTATACGGCTAACTTTTGCTAAGCATCAGTAGCTACAATTTTGAGAACCTGACGTAGGTATACGTTTTCCTATCTATAATGTAGGTATTATCATCATTCATTATAGGTAGGAGGTACACATTGTCGAGGTTTCAATATCTCAAATTTATATTCCTCTCATGTTCCATGGCGCCATCAAATTCATCTAAATAATAGGGATATATAGGAGTGAAGTTATCCAGGAAGGCATCACATCATTAAATTGAATGGTAGTCATAGTATAGTAGTACCTACTGAATATCAATGTCCTTGCATGGTTCAAAAAGAAGACGCCGACAATGCTCAAATTCTTTGTCTGATGTCGAAAATGTCAGAAGTGTGCCTGTATAATTTTTTTTCTTATATTAACAATCATTGCTGACTATGTACATATACAGGTTGGTAACATCAATTTGGGCATACATGCATTTGAAAGGAATTCTGACGAACTAAGATATGTGCCTAAAGAAATGATGACTAAGGAAAAATATTTATCATACTTCGAAAAAAAATCTTGAAAACACTTATGGAAAGTATAGCAACCTCACAATAAATCAACATTTTCTTGATTAATGCTCAAAATGTACATATTATATGTGTTTATGATTGACTGTATATATGCATTGTATGATATTGATTATAATTGAGTCATTTTACCAAATTCAGGCAAATTGCACCAAAATCAGAACCGGTTATTATCCACCATAAAGCAGCTTGTATCAGATCAAGTACAGTTTGAAACATAGGCGTAGTAACTCGAATGAAATGGTGAGGTGTACAAAATTTCGCATTATCATATGAATGATATTGATGGAAATTTTTAACTAAACACTAGTGACTGAGAAGGTCTAATACGCATTAGATTTTCCAACGGTTTTAGGTATAAGCACTTTACCATAGGAGTACGGTTATGATTTGCAAAAAAAAGAATATAAACCATCTCCTGCTAGTTCTCATTGGACATAATTAGCAATTATTGCAAGCTAAATCATGACGTATTCAAATTGGAGGATAATGTTCAGTAATATTTATCAAAAATAATAATTAATATGAAATCCATTTCGATGCTTGGTATTACTTACTATCAGCAATAACCTTACTTGGGAAAATCACGTGAGATCAATAATTGCTGAAAGAGCATCCCAAAAACTTGGTTTTCTGTTTCGGGCCAGGAGCTATTTCACTTCCACTCAGCTGCTTATGATCTATAAGGCACAGATCCGACCTGTCTTGGAATACTGTTCCCATATTTGGAGTGCAGCACCCGAACATACCCTGAAACTGTTGGATTCTGTCCAAAAAAGGGCAATTCGTCTCGTGGGTGATGCCTCGCTCACAAACTCACTCACTTCTCTGTAGAAAAGTTGGCGATCTGGCTCTATCTTATAGATATTTTCATGGACGATGCTCTTCTGAAATATCAACAATTGTTCCTCCTTTGTCAGTCGTCGCGAGATTAACCCGTCGAGTTGAGGCTCTGCACCATTTTGTGGTCAATTTGGAGACCTGCAGAACATCTCTTTCCAAAGACTCGTTAATCCAACGAACAGCGAGGCTCTGGAACACATTGCCAAGGGCGGTGGAGGTGTTCTCCGAGGCATATAACCTCCAGAAATTCAAGAAGAACACCAATTCCTACCTTATTTCCCTTAGTTCTCACGATGTTCTCTGAACATTACAGGATATCCCTTTTCGTGAGAACCAGAACATACAAAAAATACGAAGTAATTGAACGTGTTTTATGCAGAAAAACGTATGAATTCATGAAAGAGCAAGAACCGTTGGTTTGACAGGTTGTTGGATTGGGTGATTGTCGAAAATTAACCTTTCTATCTCTACGTCCCTGTATTCAAACGGCCCATTCATTATCCCTGAGATACCGGTTGGGTTGGGAAGGTATTTTTATTAAAATCTGTTGGATGCAAGCTCCAATCTGGCCAGAAAGCCGATGCCTTTAAGTACACATCACCGAAATTATTTCATTAATATTTATAATAATTGGTTGTTTTTACACGACAAAATTTATAGGACATCTTATCACGTTTCTCCGGCACGTATATTGTTTATCTACCTATAGCAGAGAAATCTCAATGATAATTATTATAATGATAATAACGATGATTGATAAAGAAAATAATCGATGGTTACACTGAAGTTGCATTAAAATTTCTTCTCCAATGAGATGCCGCACTTGACATTTCAATCTATGTGAAAGATGCTACTTTCTCAAAGAAAAATCGTCCCGAAAAAAAAGATGATTTTCATTTATGCGAATAGTAGTTTTGACATCCACTGAAGTGAAGGAAAATGTGAAAAATATCCAGTGAGTTGAAAAAGAAATGAGGGTTTCCAGATCCACTGTATACAGGGGGTTATAAATTCGTGGCTAAGCATAGGGATCTCGGTAACCTCAAGAGATACAGGGTATTTTGCATATATTTTCCTTTTTTTTCCGGATATCTCCGGAAATAATCGAAATTTTTCCAATTTCAAAGCATCATTTTGTTGAGCATTTAACCTTCTGTGTATCTCTCAAGATTACCAAGATCCCTATGCTCAGCCACGAGTTTGTAACACCCTGTATAGGATATTTGATCTCCGAATTCCTCTAACAAGTTCAGACATCGGCTATTATCTCCCTCATTTTCGGAATTCGTTACAGCCGTTCTGTTCTTTTTTTTTACTCTTTTCTGATATAATATTCAATAGGTATTGCTTTATTGTAGTGAAAAAGCCCAGATTACAATAACAATACCGCCGAAGCAGATTGGAAAGCATTGATGTTGTCATCTTAAAAACTGGATCAATCAATTCCGAAGCAGAAATAAACAATTTACCAGTTGGATATCCGTGGAATTTCTTTCAATTCTCGCACTGGCTGTGACGTCTGTATTTACCCAATTCCAGATACATCATCATAGTTTCAATGGTAACCGTATCGAATCTGTGGACTTTTTATTGATGCGTTCATTTTCAAGAATTTCTTCATTACTTTGGTTTTTGTCGATGGTTTCCGAATGAATTCAATGAACTTGTTTGTGGTCGTTATTCGAAATAGTTTAACGATAGACTTTTTTGCTTATAGTCCAAGAGCCGGCTGCAAATTTTTAGTCTAAGTGAATCAACAGTATAAAATCAATTCCATCAACAAAATATATGGTTTTCTCAAAAACTAATTAGGTCGATCCAAAATCGAAGTTGACTCAACAATAAACATTTTGTTGATTTGAACAAATAATGATCATTTTGATGAGATATATCTTTGAAACAACATATAAGTTTTTTAATTC
Source organism: Phaedon cochleariae (assembly GCA_918026855.4). NCBI lineage: Eukaryota > Metazoa > Arthropoda > Insecta > Coleoptera > Chrysomelidae > Phaedon > Phaedon cochleariae. Next base: position 37,636,859 of record OU896719.1, read on the forward strand.
CGATGTAGCAATGAACTCGTTTCGAACGGATCATTTGCTTGAATAGAGCAACGAAAATAATGAAATATGTAATATCAATGAAATATTTTGTTCATTCTACATCGCCTCGTCTATGTCTGCCTCGAATTCATTATATACGTGAAGCCTGATTTTTCGTCTTTGAAATATCAGCTGTATAAATCGAACTCAGGATGATTATCAATCCGAAATAGATTTGCATGAGCTGAAGAGAAGTAAAGACTAGATCTATGCTAGAAGTCGACTAGTTCCCTAGTTTAGTTCATTCTATTGATGTGAAATTTCAGAAAATTCCCGAATTACTACTGAATTTGGTTCAACACAACAATTGGTCGAATGGAAATACAGTTGCCTTTGAATCATCTTTGAATCAACGAAATATTTCATTGAATCGATAAAATATTTCAATGAATTAACCAAATATTTCATCGAATTAACCAAAAAATTCATTGAATCAACCAAATAATTCATTGAATCAACCAAATAGTTCTTTGAATCAACCAAATCATTGAATCAATATCTTGTTATTTTGAATCAAACAAAATGATTGTTTGAGCCAATTCAATATCTCTTCATGAACAATTCATGGATGTGCTTGATTGAATAAGATCCAGAGTTCTCGCAAGACATATTTACTTATTCGCCATGATAATCCCTAACCGATTATGGAATACAATACAGGGTACCATTTGAAAATCAGAAGTTGGGGTCGTTTCCGGTGAAACTCGAAGTGATAAAAGAAAAATAGTTTCATCAATTAATGAACAATTTGGTATACTTGCTATCCACCAATTTTCAATGGGTGACGTTTTTTGTGCACTTCTCTGTATATCATTTAATAATAATAATAATGATAATAATAGTAATAATAAAAAATTTTATTCAATAAGTATCTACACAACATTAGTTACATGATGTAGTACGATGCGTGATTGTTATACATCTAGTAATACTCATTGAAAAAAACCACATTCAATGTCATAAAGCAACCATCAGTGATAATACAACCAAAGATTGAAATATTACCTTTTTCTTCCACATTTCTTTTTCAGATAACGCTTGAAATTTGCAGCTGGCTCTCCTACTATTAAGAGTGCATTTTTAAACAATGTGAAGTTCCGTTAATTATAGATGTTTTTTTTCTATAGTTCAGTTGAAGTGAAAATGCGAGACTACCTTGAAATTGAAACTATTTGATAAAAAGACGTAGATCATTCCTCTTCTTCATCGTCTTTTGTTTCAGAATATGATACTAAATATATAAAATTATCAGTTTTAGCCCACTTGGTTCAACATCCTAGGTCAAGTGACACATCATTTTGAAGGGCGTTCAATTCACTTTCCAATAGTACCCTAGTCCATCATTTTCTGTTGAGCAGTTTCCAAAAAATGCCGTGTCACTTAGAGAACTTCCCACCCTTGATATCTCCCTTTCAGTAAATGATATGAAAATTCGAAATGACACGTCGATCTTAAAATGCATATTTTTAACCCTCTTAGATCATTTTGAAGGGCGTTCAATACACAAATCCTATAGGTAGGAAAATCATGTCATCAAGTACCATTGCCTATCGGTATGTATTTATTAATACTTATACTCATACAAAACCTATATACACAATTTATGACATGTCCTATACCATGTGATTACGAGAGCTGACATCTACGAAATGTTCTCTGAAGACGACTGTACTTGGTCACGGTGAATCTTATCTTATAATGTCCCACTATTGAATCGCACCGATTCTCTAGAATTTCGCAGATACGTATCGGGTGCCAATCTTGTTGGACAGACCCTTTCAAGCTTTTTCGGTCCGAAGAAATATAATTATTGTCTCTACACAGGAAGTCATTACTGTGAAATATTAGACTACGTCCGCATCATCTGGTCTCAACACGCGTTTATTACGAGAATACGAGCATAGGTTGTGTCCAGGGACGGCACTTCAGGGGTTGAAATGTTGAAAAAACTACCTAATTATACAACATCGAATTTTCAATTGAATCAACCTACTATTCATAGACACAGAAATAAAAATTAACAACCGAATGAATCAACCTAATTTTAAATTGAAGAAAACTATTGCCGAAAATGAAAAATAAAAATTTCCGGCTGCTTATAACTCGTCAGAACGTATTTAATCAAAATCGTATTGTCTCAATATAATATTAGATAGAAATGACATCATATTTGAATTTCATCAGAATGGTATTTTATCATAACCATATTCTGACGGAACGATAACCCAACAAAACTGCATTTTGTCGAAACGGTATTCTACCATTACCGTAAATCATCATGATAATAAATAATCAGAATTTTGATTTGTCGAAATTGTGTTTCGGCCAAGACAATGAAAAATCATAATCGTATTTCGTCGCAACATCAGTCTGTAAGAATCGCATTCTAATGAAGCGACTAATTACGGTTCTGATAGATTACTGACTCTGTGAAAAACGTTCCTATACAATGAGGTTTTTCAGGAAATACGATTCTGGTGATTGACTGTTGCTATGAAATAAGGATTTGTTGGATTACCATTCCTATATAATACGATTCTGATAGTCTCTTGACAGAATGAGATTATGATTAATTAACGTCATGATATACGGTTCTCACGTTTTGTTATTATACATTCCTACAAATAATATTTTTATGTTTTACATAGCGATGAAACACGTGCCTTACAGAATGCAATCACTGTCAATAACTTTTCCTATACGAATTATCATTCTGATTAAATATATTCCTATAGATTTTATTTTGATAATCTATATTCTGCCGTTTTAAGTTCCCAAAATTGTTTTTACGAACTTTTCTATTATCACTCAAGGCGAGTACGACCACATCACATCCTCTCTCTATTTATCATACTTGGGACCTCGAACGGGACAAAACAATAGAGCAGAGAGGTGGTTTCCACCATTTTGGAGAGCTTTCGCTCTCATAATAATATATTCCACAATTTCTTGAAATTTTTTTGTACTTATGTTAGATAACAAATATATCTATTGGCCTCAAAAGTTCTGGGACACCCAGTATAGAGACATGAAAATAAGGAAAGAAAACTCCAAAAACTTTAGTGTTTTTTACCTTTCAGACGACTTCTGTTTCTGCTCCACTGGTGCACATGCCTTTCTGCTTTCAGCTGCAATAAAAAATATACTAAAATCGAGCGGAGGGTTTCAAATTTCTATTTTCATCAAACAAACATAAATTAGGTTGTTCGCACTGCCAACACCATCCAACCGCACATGGTTTTGATTTATTCAGTCTGAAGGAAATATTAGAATGTCAAGTCACTTGCCTCTGTGTATCAGTTGGCTTGGCAACATGTACGATTCGATAATATTGAATTCTTTGACACCAAATTATTATAATTCAATATAAGTACTCGTCTTAGACTCAGAGGATGAAAAAGTTGTGGATTTTTCGAGAAGGAATCGGTCTACATCAATATACAGAGCATTCAAAGGTCAAATCGCATTATGCATGGGCAATGGGCCTATGTTTCTCCCTGTAGATCTGAAAACACAAACTCAATGGGAAGAGTTATCAAACCATCTTATTTTCAAAGGATTTTTACATAACATGGAACAAACCGTTCCAGAATCGGACTAGTATTTTTTATAATATTTGATTTCAAAATTGGGTGGAATATGCACGTAAAACATCACGAGGGTTCCGAATCTATACATACATTTGTGTCTCTAAACCAAATAATATATTTTTTTTATATTATGTGCATATCTTTATATGAAGGAGAATGCAAATTCTCTACTTCAGAAGATTTTGTTTTCAAATTCTTATCGTGTGTGTTCAATAGATGTAATTCAATGTTTGTTGTTTTCTGTTGAATAAACCGAGATAGAATTAATATTTTCATCACATGGAGAATGCGATTCTCAATGTATTGCTTTATGTATCCATTTTTTTGTGTTCATGAATACATCTGAGAATATTCCTTTCCATAGTTGTAAATAATTCCCTTCCAAACAGATCAACTATATTCATCAAAACCATACTTATAATGACACCAACGATGTTGCCCAAAAAAGTTATAACTACCAAATTTTACAGCCCCAAGTTGCAACTGTAAATTAGCACTAATAAATTAGCCAAAGATTCGTGAACAAAGTTTTTTTTAGGATGTCAGTTCAGAAACGTCGTAAGTCTCAACAATGTGCGTAAAATTTTTGTCCGGCAGAAATGGAGAGTTATGTACTCAACCTGAAACAACATTGTATGGAAACATTGAGAAACTCTCATATCATTCACAATCACTTCAACCCAGAGCAGATTTTAGTCTGACGATCACACAATCAGGGGATTAGTGTGGAAGAAAAAAATAATAGGGCACACCCTGTTAGCCACGAAATCCCTTAATCCGGGATGTTTTTGAACGACTTTCGGTTGTTTCCCTCACAGCAAACCAAGCACACTTAGCTATACAGTATAAAGAGTTTCTCTATATATGACCACCGTTGGTGGACGATAAAAATAAGCCTCCGACAGCTGTGTCATAATATACAGGGTCTCCAGAAAGTATATCAGTATGGCCTGTTGTTCGTCAATATTTTTGGAACCATGACTTGAGAAAAATAATTGCAAGTTTGAAAATGTATAGGTAGGTATACCTCTACGCCTAAAACTTGTACGCCAATGAAGAGGAAGGGGTTTGAATATGAAATTCTGATTGGGTTCCTTGTTTACTACAAAAAAGGTACTCTTGATAAAATTCGATTACTCTTATGGTTCCGACAAAATTTGAATTTTAGTTATTCAAAGCATAAACATATATTTCATGAAAATTTTCAGCTATTTTTTTGTTATTTTTTTGTACTTACTGAGTAAATTAGAGCCGTCTATAGCACCCAGACTGAGCAACTTTGTACTGAGGTGAGTTTGCTTGTATCCATTTTTTTCGTCGTATATAAAACTTCGTATATGCGTGCATGAAAATGATGAACAGTTTGATCAATTTTTGTGAAATATAAGTTAATCGTTTGAGTGTTGACTGATGCTTTGAATTACTAAAATTCAAATTGACTATTTTCAATTCTTCCTTATGTTTATATCAGAGACATAGTTAACGTTCGTTGAAAAACAAATTTTGGCAGAATGTGAAAATCGCTGTCACTATCTCCAAGACATCAATGTCACTGAAAAGTATCGAAAGTAATGGCTTTCTTGAGAACTAGGTATCTAGATAACGAAGCTTTTCATTTTGGAATTCATTTTCCGCCAGGCTATCAAACTCCGAATGACGTCAACCAACGAGGGCACTTTAAAGCAGTGTTGCCACGAACTTTTTATCATATCATACATGGCGCCGACCCAAATTAAACACAATTCCAACGATTCAGGGTGATTTTTGTTAAACAAAAAGTGATTATACGTATTTCCATTCAGAATTTCGATAGACAATGCTGATTTTGCTGATAATAACCTCAGATGTTTTGAGATAATTGTTTTAATGTATTCGATTAATACCTATTTATGAAACATATGTGCCACTAGTGCTAACATTAGCATAATAGTTGAGTCATTTATCCATTTAGGATTATGATTATGAAGTACTTGAACATTTTTATGATAAATGAAATGATAAAATGAAAACAAAAAATAGTTTGACAATATGACATATTCCTTGAAACTTTTGCATTCTGTGGATTTCTTTAGTTCTGTGCACAGCGGTCGCAGCACAGAACTCATCACTTACACTGTCACATTAAATTGAACAAATCATAAAATGTTTTTTCTACTAACATAACTAATATGGCATTTAGCGTACGGATATGTACCACGCTAAATGATCGATTAATCACGGATTGTCGATCTGTGATTTATTCAAAATATGAAACACGTTACCATGGCAACACGATTTCTTAAACACATTACCATGGCAACACAGTTTATTAAACACAGCATCAGTAATGAAACATGTCTGGCCTGTCAATTGTATCAACTGTCAACTGTTATTTTCAAATTTTGTATCAGAATTATTCAAACAACATTCGTTTGTATCAGAATTATTCATTCAAAATATATGCGAAATGTAGACGAAAGTGAAATCGATGAGAATGATCTGATACTTGCATATCTCCAAGAAGTGTGAAAATGAAGCATCTATCTTTGAGAACAATTTAATTCAATTAATCTATGCGCTGAGCATGACAATAAACGTGAAAGAAAGGTTAGTAAGTAATGGACTGGATACATCTACAACCAATATCACTTATATACGTGTCTCGCTGGTTGCATGCAGTTGCATGTATTATCTTCTCAATTCCCATTCCTTTCGAATTATTTTATAGGTTAGCAGGAATAGCAGGTATGTTAATGTAATTTTCGGAGTTCGTAGAAAAATCATAGTATGTAACGCGTTTATAAACTCTTCTAGACACTCGTTTATTAAACACTCGCTCCGCTCTGCTCCGCTCGTGCTTAAAATACTCGTTACTAAAAGGACGTTTATAACACTTGTTACATAATATACTATTTCGATTTCACTTCCTTATTCTAGGTATGTTCAAAAAACTGTGTTGCAATGGTAATGTGTTTAAGAAATTGTGTTGCCATGGTAACGTGTTTGAATTTTTTGATAAATCACCACAGATCGTCAATCAACAAGAATGATAATACATACAGGCATTCAATTTGGTTTTTTTTTCAATCTCTCTTTCAATTGGCATCATTATACCATCGAAATTGCGATGCCTTGTAATTTTATTTGGGCAACTTCGGCCACCCATCTAAAAGACTGGAATGTTTATCAAAAATTACGCTCGTCCTTAAATAAGATATTATTCTGAAATTGGTAAATCGAGAAAATGCTTCGATTTTCACATCTCTATACGATCTACCAAAAATGCAATTTTTTCTGCAGATTATTCACAATTATTATACTTAAAATCGGAGTATACATAGAAATTAAACATAATTTGTATATTTATACATAAAAGGGCAACACTGCATTGAAGCATGGTCTGGCCGAAAACCACTAGAGGGATACACATTTTTTAATCCTCTAATCCCCATGGTGGTTGACGGGGCGATTCCTTTGAAAAACGAACCCCCGTATAATCGTTGGGGTTGGGAGAGACCATTGTTGGTAAAGCTTCTTATTGTAATTATTGTTGAAATTTATTGTTTCCAATAGGGTGGTTGAAAGAAGACATCAAGCTGGATGCGAAAACAAACACCGTGGTTTTGAGCCTACCAGTATTATCTATTGTACAGGGTGGAACGTTGAAAAGTTTCACAATTTTATTTTTGACATCAGTAGAAGAAAGTCGAAAGCATCCTTATAGGGGATTTTTTTCTGCTTCTCGATTCAACAAATACATTTTCATTATTTATCTGAAAAGATATACAGGGAGCAGTAGAATGTTTATAAATGTTATCTTCTGTATTTCTCAAAATGTGGGCCTTTAATTATAGAACGTACAATCAGTTGTCCTGCTGGAAGCGCTTTCAGAAGTACTTTTGTACCCTAGAAGAATTATTCGAAACAAGTGAACTAATAATACGAATGATTTTTTTATGGAAGTTTCAAGCTAATCTAGATCAGAGTTTGCACAAGTATACTTCTCCTACAAATTCCAATTTCCATTTCAATGCTGAACATATTGGTAAGTAATATTTTTACATCATGATACATCATATTATTTATCCGATTTGAGAGAGAAAGTCAATTCTCAATTTCAGAGGATTTTTATTTTCCATGCTCTCCTTTTGGATGTTCAACAGATATAATTCAATGTTCGACGTGGCAGATAGCCTCGAGCGTCCTACACATCTGAAAAATTCAAAAGACACTAATTCTGACATGTTAGAAACGAATCAAGAATCAGATTTGGTCCAAGACTTTTCGTTAAAATTTTCGAAAATACCAATCCATGATGATATAGGTTAGTACAGGTCAAAAAATATTTTTTCTCCTCGAGCGTCTTACATATCTGAAAAATTCAAAAGACACTAATTCTGACATGTAAAAAACGAATCAGGAATCAGATTTGATCCAAGACTTTTCGTTAAAATTTTCAAAATTATCAATTCATGATGATATCGGTTAGTTCAGGTCGAAAAATATGTTTTCTTCCCGAGCGTCCTACACATCTGAAAAATTCAAAAGACACTAATTCAGACATGTTGGAAACGAATCAGAAATCAGATTTGGTCCAAGACTTTTCGTTAAAATTCTCAAAAATACCAATTCATGATGATATAGGTTAGTTCAGATCGAAAAATATTTTTTCTTCCCGAGCGTCCTACACATCTGAAAAATTCAAATGACACTAATTCTGACATGTTGGAAACGAATCAGGAATCAGATTTGGTCCAAGATTTTTCGTTAGAATCTTCAAAAATACCAATTCATGATGATATCGGTTAGTACAGGTCAAAAAATATTTTTTCTCCTCGAGCGTCCTACACATCTGAAAAATTCAAAAGACACTAATTCTGACATGTAAAAAACGAATCAGGAATCAGATTTGGTCCAAGACTTTCCGTTAGAATTTTCAAAAATACCAATTCATGATGATATCGGTTAGTACAGGTCAGAAAATATTTTTTCTCCTCGAGCGTCCTACACATCTGAAAAATTCAAAAGACACTAATTCTGACATGTGAAAAACGAATCAGGAATCAGATTTGATCCAAGACTATTCGTTAAAATTTTCAAAAATATCAATATTCATGATGATATCGGTTAGTTCAGGTCGAAAAATATTTTTTCTTCCCGAGCGTCCTACACATCTGAAAAATTCAAAAGACACTAATTCTGACATGTTGAAAACGAATCAGGAATCAGATTTGGTCCAAGACTTTTCTCTAAAATTTTCAAAAATATCAATTCATGATGATGTAGGTAAGTTCAGGTCAAAAAATATTTTTTTTCCCGAGCGTCCTACACATCTGAAAAATTCAAATGACACTAATTCTGACATGTTGGAAACGAATCAGGAATCAGATTTAGTCCCAGACATTTCTCTAACATTTTCAAAAATATCAATTCATGATGATGTAAGTATAAGTTCAGGTCAAAAAATATTTTTTCTTCCCGAGCGTCCTACACATCTGAAAAATTCAAATGACACTATTTCTGACATGTTAGAAACGAATCAGAAATCAGATTTGGTCCAAGAGTTTTCGTTAAAATTCTCAAAAATACCAATTCATGATGATATACCTAGGTTAGTTCAGGTTGAAAAATATTTTTTCTTCCCGAGCGTCCTACACATCTGAAAAATTCAAATGACACTAATTCTGACATGTTGAAAACGAATCAGGAATCAGATTTGGTCCAAGACTTTTCTCTAAAATTTTCAAAAATATCAATTCATGATGATGTAGGTAAGTTCAGGTCAAAAAATATTTTTTTTCCCGAGCGTCCTACACATCTGAAAAATTCAAATGACACTAATTCTGACATGTTGGAAACGAATCAGGAATCAGATTTAGTCCCAGACATTTCTCTAACATTTTCAAAAATATCAATTCATGATGATGTAAGTATAAGTTCAGGTCAAAAAATATTTTTTCTTCCCGAGCGTCCTACACATCTGAAAAATTCAAATGACACTATTTCTGACATGTTGAAAACGAATCAGGAATCAGATTTGGTCCAAGACTTTTCGTTAAAATTTCCAAAAATACCAATTCATGATGATATCGGTTAGGTCAGGTCAAAAAATATTTTTTCTCCCCGAGCGTCCTACACATCTGAAAAATTCAAAAGACACTAATTCTGACATGTGAAAAACGAATCAGGAATCAGATTTGATCCAAGACTTTTCGTTAAAATTTTCAAAAATATCAATTCATGATGATATCGGTTAGTACAGGTCAAAAAATATTTTTTCTCCTCCGAGCGTCCTACACATCTGAAAAATTCAAAAGACACTAATTCTGACATGTAAAAAACGAATCAGGAATCAGATTTGATCCAAAACTTTTCGTTAAATTTTTCAAAAAAATCAATTCATGATGATATCGGTTAGTTCAGGTCGAAAAATATTTTTTCTTCCCGAGCGTCCTACACATCTGAAAAATTCAAAAGACACTAATTCAGACATGTTAGAAACGAATCAAAAATCAGATTTGGTCCAAGACTTTTCGTTAAAATTCTCAAAAATACCAATACATGATGATATAGGTTAGTTCAGATCGAAAAATATTTTTTCTTCCCGAGCGTCCTACACATCTGAAAAATTCAGATGACACTAATTCTGACATGTTGGGAACGAATCAGGAATCAGATTTGGTCCAAGACTTTTCGTTAAAATTTTCAAAAATACCAATTCATGATGATATAGGTTAGTTCAGATCGAAAAATATTTTTTCTTCCCGAGCGTCCTACACATCTGAAAAATTCAAAAGACACTAATTCTGACATGTAAAAAACGAATCAGGAATCAGATTTGATCCAAGACTTTTCGTTAAAATTTTCAAAAATATCAATTCATGATGATATCGGTTAGTTCAGGTCGAAAAATATTTTTTCTTCCCGAGCGTCCTACACATCTGAAAAATTCAAGACAATAATTCTGACATGTTTGAAACGAATCAGGAATCAGATTTGGTCCAAGACTTTTCTTTAAAATTTTCAAAAATATCAATTCATGATGATGTAGGTTAGTTCAGGTCGAAAAATATTTTTTTTCCCGAGCGTCCTACACATCTGAAAAATTCAAATGACACTAATTCTGACATGTTGGAAACGAATCAAGAATCAGATTTGGTCCAAGACTTTTCGTTAAAATTTTCAAAAATACCAATTCATGATGATATCGGTTAGTACAGGTCAAAAAATATTTTTTCTCCTCGAGCGTCCTACACATCTGAAAAATTCAAAAGACACTAATTCTGACATGTAAAAAACGAATCAGGAATCAGATTTGATCCAAGACTTTTCGTTAAAATTTTCAAAAATATCAATTCATGGTGATGTAGGTTAGTTCAGGTCGAAAAATATTTTTTTTCCCCGAGCGTCCTACACATCTGAAAAATTCAAATGACACTAATTCTGACATGTTAGAAACGAATCAAGAATCAGATTTGGTCCAAGACTTTTCGTTAAAATTTTCGAAAATACCAATCCATGATGATATAGGTTAGTACAGGTCAAAAAATATTTTTTCTCCTCGAGCGTCCTACACATCTGAAAAATTTAAAAGACACTAATTCTGACATGTAAAAAACGAATTAGGAATCAGATTTGATCCAAGACTTTTCGTTAAAATTTTCAAAAATATTAATTCATGATGATATCGGTTAGTTCAGGTCGAAAAATATTTTTTCTTCCCGAGCGTCTTACACATCTGAAAAATTCAAAAGACACTAATTCAGACATGTTAGAAACGAATCAGAAAACAGATTTGATCCAAGACTCTTCGTTGAAATTCTCAAAAATACCAATTCATGACGATATAGGTTAGTTCAGATCGAAAAATATTTTTTCTTCCCGAGCGTCCTACACATCTGAAAAATTCAAAAGACACTAATTCTGACATGTTTGAAACGAATCAGGAATCAGATTTGGTCCAAGACTCTTCTTTAAAATTTTCAAAAATATCAATTCATGATGATGTAGGTTAGTTCAGGTCGAAAAATATTTTCTTCCCGAGCGTCCTACACATCTGAAAAATTCAAATGACGCTAATTCTGACATGTAAAAAACGAATCAGGAATCAGATTTGGTCCAAGACTTTCCGTTAGAATTTTCAAAAATACCAATTCATGATGATATCAGTTAGTACAGGTCAAAACATATTTTTTCTCCTCGAGCGTCTTACACATCTGAAAAATTCAAAAGACACTAATTCTGACATGTAAGAAATGAATCAGGAATCAGATTTGTTCCAAGACTTTCCGTTAGAATTTTCAAAAATACCAATTCATGATGATATCGGTTAGTATAGGTCAAAAATTATTTTTTCTCCTCGAGCGTCTTACACATCTGAAAAATTCAAAAGACACTAATTCTGACATGTAAAAAACGAATCAGGAATCAGATTTGATCCAAGACTTTTCGTTAAAATTTTCAAAAATATCAATTCATGATGATATCGGTCAGTACAGGTCGAAAAATATTTTTTCTTCCCGAGCGTCCTACACATCTGAAAAATTCAAAAGACACTAATTCAGACATGTTAGAAACGAATCAGAAAACAGATTTGGTCCAAGACTTTTCGTTAAAATTTTCAAAAATAGCAATTCATGATGATATAGGTTAGTTCAGGTCGAAAAATATTTTTTTTCTGTGACGGGAAAAAAGTTTGGCATTTCATCTCTGTTGGCAGGTTATAAAATGTCACTTTTCATAAATTACTTTTTTCCCGTGGGAAAAAAGTGAGTACTTCTTTCCCGGATATATATCACATATATATACTCTGTTAATGGCTTTTGTTGTGCTATAGTTCCGAAAAATAAGTCAATAATACCGTCTCCGAGAAAGAACTGCAAGTCCTTTTATCTTCCATTCGACTTCGCGGTTTCGTATATTACTAACCAACTACTGAATTCGCAATTTTTTAAAATCAAATCACAGAATTGAACTGACAGAAGTGACATCAGATATTTGATTACTTCAAAAGAATGATAAAGATGTCTATAAAGCGCAGGTGTCCCTACTGTTAAAAACTTGAAATTTTACGTCGATAATTTTCAGATTTCGAAATAATGTAATATATCTTCCCAATATTGATTCGTCCTTCCTTCTGTCACAGAGAAAAATAGTGTATTATACACGGGAAAAATATTAGATTTTAGCTCACGGTTTTTTGTCTCCCTCCGCTACGCGTCGGGAGACAACACAACCTGGAGCTAAAATCTACTACTTTTTTCCCTTGTATAATAAATAACTATTTTTCTGTGACGGGAAAAAAGTTTGGCATTTCATCCCTGTTGGCAGGTTATAAAATGTAACTTTTCATAAATTACTTTTTTCCCGTGGGAAAAAAGTGAGTACTTCTTTCCCGGATATATATCACATATATATACACTTTTGATGGCTTTTGTTGTGCTGTAGTTCCGAAAAATGAGTCAGTAATACCGTCTCTGAGAAAGAACTGCAAGTCCTTTTATCATCCATTCGACTTCGCTGTTACGTACATTGCTAAATAACCACTGAATTCGCAATTTCTTGAAATAAAATCACAAAATTAGACTGACAGAAGTGACATCAGATATTTGATTACTTCAAAAGAATGATGAAGATGCCTATAAAACGCAGGTGTCCCTACTGTTAAAAACTTGAAATTTCACGTCGATAATTTTCAGATTTCGAAATAAAGTAATATCTTCTCAATATTGATTCGTCCTTCCTTCTGTCACAGAAAAAAATAGTGTATTATACACGGGAAAAATATTAGATTTTAGCTCACGGTTTGTTGTCTCCCTCCGCTACGCGTCGGGAGACAACACAACCTGGAGCTAAAATCTACTACTTTTTTCCCTTGTATAATAAATAACTATTTCTTCCCGAGCGTCCTACACATCTGAAAAATTCAAAAGACACCAATTCAGACATGTTTGAAACGAATCAGAAATCAGATTTGATCCAAGACTTTTCGTTAAAATTCTCAAAAATACCAATTCATGATGATATAGGTTCGTTCAGGTCGAAAAATATTTTTTCTCCCCGAGCGTCCTACACATCTGAAAAATTCAAAAGACACCAATTCAGACATGTTAGAAACGATTCAAGAATCAGATTTGGTCCAAGACTTTCCGTTAAAATTTTCAAAAATACCAATTCATGATGATATCGGTTAGTTCAGGTCGAAATATATTTTTTCTGTCGAATATTCGGAATGATATTATGTGCATATACATATTTTTTCTAAAGGAGAATAAAATTACAATTATCAACTTCAGAAGATTTTGTCTTCAAATTCCTTTCGTGTTTTCAATAGATATAATTCAATGTTCATCGTGGCATATAGCCAGGAAAGTAGTTGTTTTCTATATTGAATAGACCGAGAAAAATTGATATTTTCATCTCATAGAGAATGCGAATGCTGGTAGGCCAACAGTCAAAGCTTATTTAGAGCATTTTCAGGATCAAATATCTCAATAACTTTGAGAACCTATCAACCGATATACAGTGGATATGATAATCACACTTGAGATGAGCAATTTTCAAATTTCAAACTCCATACCCAACATCATCCTAAGTTTGAGTATTATTTTTGACCTTTCTTACTGATTTATGGTATCCTACTAACTAAGATTGATTCATCATAATACCTAAAAATATTTAATCTTGTTCTGTGTGTGTTATTTTCTTTTTGAAAGTTGCCGCCATCAAATGATTATGGTGTTTCGCTCGCACAGAATATGCTAAAAAGATGTTAACGTAGACACATATGAATGGTTATAATAGGTTTTACCTGCCAACTAGCCGTCGAAAAAGAAAAAATCTTGAAAAGATCGGCTTATTAGAAGAAATAATTTATTACGTCCCACATAGGCGTAGATGATGGTCATATAATAAGATAAAGAAATATATTTAGTGAGTGTCTGTCGGTTTATTGAGAGAGTAGAATATTCATTTCTCTATAGATGTTTGAAATATATTCTCGTCTTCATAGAATCAGATGATTTGTCCCAAAATGCAATCGATAGTTTATGACACGTTATTGTATAAAAAATGTTTGAGGAAAAAGAATATTGGTGATTTGAAAAAGTATAACATTTCTAATGTCAAAATAAATTATTGAAAATTTCCATTTCTGAAAAATGTAGTATGGATTGAATATTCGGGAAAGCGTTGACGTTTCTTTTTTTGAACATTCTATATATATTCGTTTTTCAATTTCAATCAGAAAACTCAACTACCTCTGTTCTTATAATGTGTCATTAACATTTAGGGCAAATTTTCAAAGAAACTTATTGCTATTTAGCTCAAAACTTGTTTTATTGACATAGGTACTTGTTGCCAGAAATCGTTTCCATTTGCGAAATGAAGAAAATAGAAAAGCTGCCAAAAAGAGGTACATCGCACCTCTTCAATATGAGGTCTACAAATGAGAAAAATATCCAATACGAATACATATTACATATAAAATCAACATACATTGATCATGACATCTCAAAAATTGTCGGATATGATGAACCAACACTGTAACAACTCGAAGCTTTTCACTACGCTTTTCTCAGCTAAGTATACCGGGATATATATAGGGAAATAAAATTTGGTACAGTTGAATGAGCAGCCATTACGGATTTGTTCACATTACAATCCAATATGGCGGCTTTTATGGAAATGCCAGCATTTTTGTTTTTCCAAATGAAACAGCTTGTATATTTTTACATTTTCAAGTTCAACAGGTTAAAACAAGTGCAATCTTGAGGCCTGTTCGTTTGTGTTTGCTTTACCTGCTAAACTTGATTTTTTTCTATGGCTTTCTCTGTCCACATCATACCATGATCAGAGACAAACGAGGAGACACCAATGGAAACAAAATCAACTTCAACACGTTCAGCAACACAAACAAAAAGACCCATTATGCCATATGTCACATTCTCGGAAAAATTTGAATTAATTTTTTTTATTTGTCCTCTTATACATGAATACCAGAGAAACCCAATTTTCCACAATTGCCAAGATTCAGAAATGTTGTTTTCCACAGCTTACTTAATCGAAAAAATATTCGAACTGCATGGAAGTTCATGAACTTGTTGTTGATGTTTGAATGTATACAATTTGTTACTGCATCAAAATACAAAAATGATATGTCATATTTTTCCTCAAGGTTTGTTCTAGAGAGGCATGTAGGTGGCTCATATATGGATTCCATTAAAAAAATAATTTTTGATCAAAATGTGACTGAATCGATTCATCGATAACTAACATAAAACATGATTCTTCAGAAAAGAAATGTTTCTTTGTTATGTTCGACTCATTGTGAATAGCCTTGACCACATCTCATTTATTTTATCCATGAGGTAAAATAAAATAACAATTTTAATTTAAATTTGTTTGAGACAATGCAATTTGACATTAGGATTGCATTGGTTATGACCTGTTGAACTCAAATATGTAAAAATATACAAGATGTTTCATTTAAATTGAAACTTCGCACATTTTTCAAGGACCGATTACAATAACATAAAATTTCATACCAGTCATTTTCGAGCCATCACATGCTTTATTTCGACATTGTTACTATGTTAACCAGCAAATTTTTTGGAAATTTTTCATCCACATGAGCATGTAGACGTTGGAATAATTTTGACAATATTATTTATTTTCCGGAAATCTAGTGAGAAAATCATTTGAAATCAATTATTTTCATATAATAATGTATCTGATACCATACATTGTAAGTTACTAGGGTACAGGAAGAGTAAATATTCACTTAATGCTTTCTTTTTGAATATAATTCCGCAGTAAAATTTTCTTGCTGAATCCCCCACCTGCATGAATTAATTGCGGGAAAATTATCTCTCACATGAATTTTCAAAGAAAATCATCCCTCGTCGCTTCGCGACTTGTGAATTCATTTACTCCAAACATTTTCGGCAATAAGTCATTACCCATTCAGCACCAGACATCTTAAAGACGTACATTTTACGACTTACTTACGTCTTTTCGTCCAGGGACGTATAAAGTAAGTCTTCAAGATGTAAATCCATGTACATCTTAAAGACGTACACGAATTTACGTCTTTAAGACGTACATTTTAGGTCGTATCCACGTCGTTCCTCCCATGTCGTATAAAAGACGTCTTGAAGACGTACATTCCAGTACGTCAATTCGACTTATAGAACAATAATGTAAGTTATTTTCTGAAGAAAAACAAAATGTCATCTCTCCACGTTTTTTATTTTCAATTGTTCAGTTTTTTCTTATTTTCAACAAAAGTGATGTTTTTGAATTTTTTCGTCCGACATTTTGGAGCCTTCGTGTTAGATTCTCGAATTTTTACAAAAAAATCATATTTTCCGACCCCAAAAGTCCCATATTAATCAATTTTGAATAAAATCGGACTATAATCACAAAACTCGTCCGCCGTTTTGTTGCCGACATCTTGGATTTTTCATTTTCGACAAAAGGAATTATAATCTCTGATCCCGAAATCCTTCAGATGCCAATTTTGAATCAGATCAGACCATAATCAGAAAACCATATGCCACATATTGGATTCACAATCTTGAATATTGAATTTTGATTCGAATCGGAACATAATCAATGAGAAAATTGTCCGCCATATTGGATCCGCCATTCTGTTTTTTCCATTCAATAATAATATCACAACGAATTGTCACCGGAATAATATTTACTTGCCAAATTTCAAATCAATCGGACGATTTAAAGTGAGTCAAATTTAAATTGCACGTTTTGATTACAAACAGACACAAGGACATGTTAAACTAAGTAAAAGCTTGTTATGTGATATATAAAACAAACAGAGTAACAGAAGAAGTGAGTATGGTATAATAATCGAAGTCAAGCAACAAAGAGCGCGGTTAGTACTTGAATGGGTGACCGCTTGTGTCTACCGTTTGATGAAGTCGTTTATTTCCTTTTTTTTTTCTTGTCTGCACTTGTTGCTAACTTCAGTGCACAGGTGAAAATTAACTGAAACTATGCGATTTTTCCGTAATTTGAAAGATCAATTTGAGGTCATGTACGTTTTAAAGACGTCTTAAAGACGTCTCTTGGGCGTAATATGTACGTCTTTAAGACGTACCCATGTCCCGACATGTACGTCTTAAAGACGCCTTTAAGACGTACTTTGGCTGATTGGGTAGTCATTCCCAAGGGTGTTTATAAGTGACAGCTTCTTTCAACGATGAATCAAATACACCAGAGTGAACTTCAACACCTTTGAATACTGAACATTTCCTATCGACTTTTTCGAATTTTTCGTTTCTCCGCCCATGTCCTTTCTTCATAGGTGATTGGTGATCTTGCGGATATTCTCGGAAGATGTCGGAATATTTTCGCAACGATCAATGAGTCGCTTTGCGGGTGGTTGATAGTGGGACCACACGAGAAAATTTAGTGGTTTCCAAATGGCCAGGGACAGTGCGAAAAAAATAATGCATCACCTTGAAAAGGAGGAACGAGTGTTACATCAGCACCGTTCTCGATATCGCGCCTTATACAGGATGTGACACAGAAAGAAAATATTTGATATTATTAACAGAATGGGCTCTGTAAGAAATCGAACAAAACATTATTTCAATGTAACAGAAGTTCTCTATCATTACCTACCATAAAGGTTATCAGGGAAAATAAATAATAATGATTAAAAAGTTGAACATATTTTTTGTTAATTTCTGTTAGTGTAGTTTTCGTTTGCAACAATTTTCTCAAAAATAGACCTAGTCAGAGCATATCATCAAATTCCTGTTGAACCACCCGACATTCAAAAAACTCCTGTATAGTGACCCCTTTCGGATTATTTGAGTATATCAAAATGAGCTTTGGTCTGAGAAACGCTGGAGAGACCTTTCAACGTTTTATTGAAGTAACAAGATGCTTAGAGAATTGTTTTCCCTTCCTCGCGGATATACTCATCGCAACTACTCTTACAAATTGGGGATATTCCCGTCCAACTGGAGGATTGCAAGAGTACAACCATTTCCTAAAAAAGGCAAAAATACCCTACCTAGCAACTACAGACCGATCGCACTGCTATCTATTATTTCAAAGATCATGGAGAAAGCTATCAACATCGAGCTCATGAAATACCTGGAACATTCAGGTATTATCAACGATAGGCAATATGGCTTTCGACATCAGAGATCAACTGGTGACCTGCTCGCTTACGTCTCACATATATGGCAACAATCTATTGAAAAATATGGTGAAACGAACCGTAGCCGTGGCACTTGATATCTCAGGCATTCGGTCGAGTCTGGCACCACGGACTTCTCGCCAAGATTCCATCTTATGGCTTGACTCCCCAGCTGTGTTCTCTGCTAGTTAGTTTTCTCTCAAACAGGTCTCTTCATGTAGTGGTCGACGGTCATAAATGCTGGTGTTCCGCAAGGATCAATTCTAGCACCAATACTATTTCTACTCCATATCAACGATTTGTTGGAAGCCATACCGCCTTCTCTTCCAGGGCTCCAATACCAGCCAAATCAGAAACAAACGAGGAAGAAATGTTGACAACATAAATATGGACTTGGCAACAATTCTCGAATGGGGATCCAATAACTTGGTAGATTTCAATGCAAACAAAACCTTTTTTCAAGAAAAGCCGATCTCACTGTGCTCAACATAAGCTTGTCAGGAGTAACCATACCTTTGAAGACATCCATTTCGATGTTTGATATTACTATCAGCAATAACCTTTCCAGGGAAAATCAATTGCAGAAAGTGCATCCCAAAACCTTGGTTTTCTGTTTTGTGCCAGGAGCTAAGGCACAGATCCGACCTGTCCTGGACAACTGTTTCCAGAGACTCGTTCATCCAACGAACAGCGATGCTCTGGAACACATTGCCAAGGGAGGTGTTCTCCGAGGCATATAACCTCCAGAAATTTAAGAAGAACACCAATTCCTACATTATTTCCCTTGGTTCTCACGATGTTCTCTGAACATTACAGGATATTTCTTCTCGTGGGAACCAGAACTTAAAAAAAATCTCCAACGCAAAGGTCCATAAAAAACATTTAAAGTGTCTTTTCGATCGACTTGTTTCGTATGGAATAATGGTCAATCTGAATAAATGTATATTTGGAGTGAGTGAAGTTGATTTTTTAGGTCATCACATTGATAGCACCGGAATCAATGGATGTCTTGACCTACCGTAGAAATCAAACCCAAAGTATAAAGCTAATTCATCAAAGAGAGCTAACCCAACATATGTAGCTAAAACAACGTAGAAATCAAACCCAACGTAGAGAGCTAGCCCACCGTAGGAAGGTCTCCCAATGTAGAAATCAAACCCAACGTAGAGAGCTAACCCAACGTCTCAAAACAAGGTGTTATACTGACCATCGATTGAATTCATCTTTTAGTCTTCTAATAGTGCCATTTTGAGAAAATCATCATTTCACAGGCACTAGAAAGTTTTCCTGACCAAACTGTCAAAATAGTGATTTTTATTAGTTTCGATAGTGACCATAAATTGTTAATTATATTCAAGTCATGTAAAACAGTTCCTATATTTCATCAATCAGAAAATTCTATAGGTGGTGAAAAGTTTGGGAACACCAAAATAACTCAATAAACCGAATTTTCCTGGAAATTTCATTATACTTCCAATGATCTGACGTTGGGCCAGCAAACAAGTGATTAAAGCATCATTTTTCCTTATACCAGCTCCTGTCTCATCATCTGAATCGCCAACTGTGACTGACAATCATCCATCAGAAGCGAACAAAAGGAGAACGACGATTAATGTTAACACTTATTACGCTGGCTATCTTATCTTATTCGATATTATCTCATCATTATCGGAGTTACACTCGGTAATTGCTAATAACAACAATTTGTGTTCTGTCTGATAGAATGAGAGACTAGATGCTCTTCTCGTTTCGACGTTATCAACTTAATTGCTCTTAGAGAAAATACTTCTTAATTGTAATTGTATCATCACTTTTATCTGAGGGGCTTTCTTGAATGCCAATTGTACAGTGTGTCCAGTTTTCGATGTTTTTGTATGATACCTCAGTTATATTTGGAGATAGAACCTTGCGGTTTTCACGGTCCTGTGCCAATTTTTTTGTGAAACTAATGATAATGTAATCAGATTTTGCATAACTGTTTCCGTTTATGAGATACAGGGCGATTTTGAAAATTCACACTTTTTGGACCCCCTCTATATTTACGAAGTTTCTTAGCGAAAATGTAAAATTGAAATTTTATATATAGAGAATTTTACGCAGAATCAAGTGGCGCACTCATTTTTCTCTTTTCTTGTGGTATGGTTTTGGAGATACGACTCGAACTTATGATTTTCTGAATGGAACACCCTGTATTTTATAAGCTCATTGAATTCCTTATTTTTTACCTTCTAAATCATATATTGACATTGAATTTATTATATAAAAAAAGTTCCAATTGAAGCAACGAATAAATAGTAATAAAAAGATCATAATGTAGAATGAGCACCTTCTTTTTATGTTCTGGTTCCCACGAAAAGGGATATCCTGTAATGTTCAGAGAACATCGTGAGAACCAAGGGAAATAAGGTGTTCTTCTTAAATTTTTCGAGGTTATATGCCTCGGGGAACACCTCCCTTGGCAATGTGTTCCAGAGCCTCGCTGTTCGTTGGATGAACGAGTCTTTGGAAAGAGATGTACTGCAGGTCTCCAAAATGACCAAGAAGGGGTGCGAAGCCTCAACTCGACGGGTTAATCTCGCGGGGACTGCCAACGGAGGAACAATTGTTGATATTTCAGACGAACATCGTCGATGAAAATATCTATAAAATAGAGCCAGATCGCCAACTTTTCTACGGTGTCCCAGAGAAGTGAGTGAGTTTGTGAGCGAGGCATCACCCACGAGACGAATCGCCCTTTTTTGGACAGAATCCAACAGAATCAGGGTATGTTGGGTGCTGCACTCCAAATATGGGAACAGTATTCCAGGACATGTCGGTTCTGTGCCTTATAGATCATAAGCAGATGACTGGAAGTGGAATAGCTCCTGGCCCGAAACAGAAAACCAAGTTTTTAGGATGCACTTTTAGCAATTGATCTCACGTGATTTTACCAAGAAAGGTTATTGCTGATAGTAATCCCAAACATCGTGATGGATCTCTTCATAGGTATGGTTACTCCTGACAAGCTTATGGTGGGCACAGTAAGATCGGCTTTTCTAGAGAAAAGGCATGCTTGTGTTTTGTTTACGTTCAAACTCACCAAGTTATTGGATCCCCATTCGAGAATTGTTGCCAAGTCCATATTATTTATGTTGTCAACATTTCTCCCTCGATCGTTTCTGATTTGCCTGGCTGGTATTGGAGCCCTGGAAGAGAAGGCGGTGTGGAGGGAACTATCATCCGCGAAGCTGTGTACTGGACATGCAGTTGCTTCCAACAAATCGTTGATATGGAGTAGAAATAGTGTTGGTGCTAGAATTGATCCTTGCGGAACACCAGCATTTATGATAAGAGAGTCAGATAAAACTCCGTCGACCACTACATGGAGAGACCTGTTAGAGAGAAAACTAGCTAGCAGAGAACATAGCTGGGGAGGCAAGCCATAAGAAGGAAGCTTGGCGATTAAAAATATTATATATTATATAAATGCATGAAATATTTATATAAATGCATATTTTATATTTCTTGTTTCAACCCCCAGGGAGGGGTAGATGTTACCTTCAGAAACTTATGTGAAAAGGGGGTCAAAATTTACTGAAGAGCCAGAAAAAACAGGGTAAATTAACAGAGAAAGAAAGAAGAAATAGACAATTCAGATATCCAGTGGCGGAGAACTGCAAAGAAGGGGAACACCAATAAAGAATCATGAAAATATGATTACGTTCAAAACTGTTTTGATCGTTGAGACATGATGAAACCATAATGTTCCATGGATTCTCAATTGTGTTACAGCAGCACTTGCGATTGGTCAGGTTAGGGTGAAATTGTCGAGATTGAATCTTTGTCCATGGGACGAGTCGACATTTTTTCTTATTAATTAGCGTCCGTCTTGGCAAATCTTCAATAAATCAGAAGACTATCATAGGCGGCATTCAGACAAAGATGTGGCAATTAGAATCAAGGAAATTTCTTGCGATAATCGGGATACCGAACTGAATCATTTTTCAGATGATAATAATTACCTGCTGCTGGAAGTTATGAACAACTCTTGATCAACTTATTACATCCGTAAGTGGATACAGTCTCATCATAAACAAATTATATGATATATTTTTTTGCCTTATTTATAATATGTATGACTATTTCGCGCAATAAGTACCTACGTTGTATACGTATATCTAAATATAACATCATTCTTGACAGGTTGATTTTTGCTTTTGAATTTTCTCATTTCGGTGTCACTGACATTGCTCGAAATTCACGTGATTTGAGTAATCTTCAAATGCAACTACCTAGTATAACAGTGGCTTCTAGTGAAATACCTACCTACATTGATTTGCCTCATCGACATAAGTACGATCCGGCAAAAAAACCGGTTACCAAAAAATTGTTGAAAATTTTTTTTGCTCGGTAACTTCTTTAATTCTTCTTGAAAAATGCCATACTTTCTTCATATCTTCTCTTGAGAATATGATATTGACGTGATTGAAAAACTATTGTATTAAGAAGGGATCACGCTTCAATCCAAGTGTCAAAATTCAAGCAATGACAGCTCTGTCTAATAAATGAGCATTACTTGACAGGAAATCAGATGGCCACAAGACGAAGACATCAAAAATTCCGCTGTTATCTGTTACAGCCGTAGAAAGATTTTAGTGCATACTATTTACATCAATGTATTGTATATCGTGAATTGCAGCATCGGTGACGTCACGGCAAAAAAGAGCATCTATCAGTGCGGACTTCCTTCAATTCAATTCAATTCAATATATGCTTTATTGCCATAAATACATTCGTATTTGTTGACAAAGCTCGTACATATACATATTTGAATGAAATATAATAAACAATATGCAGTTCAAAATGTGAAGCTTTCTAAAATACATTTCAAAATATACAATCAAAAGCTCGTATAAAGCCTTAGTTAAAAATAAGAAATAAAAAACAACATAGACAATGAATAATAAAACATAAAATATTGTAATAAAACTCACATGTGAGAGCTCCTATAAAGCTATAGTCGAATATTTCTAGAGTATATATATGTTGTATAAAACGATCCTTTCAAGAATTAATCAAGGAGAAAAACATAATTTCAGAATCTCTGTGGAAAATATTCCTCGAGGTTGTATAGAGGAGTCTGAACGAGCAACATTTTCACCTTAGTCCGGAATGTTTTGTTACAGGGAATTTCTTTGATGTGATTTGGCAAATGATTGAATATCTTTATTACGTTATAAATAATGGAGTCTTTGATCATAGTGGTACGGGGTCTTATCAATTTAACTTGTCCGTTCTGTCTTGTGTTGTAATGTGATGAAACAAGCTCTAAAGAAGCTATGTTTTTTTGTATCAGAGCCGTTGTTTCCAAGATGAATAAACCAACTACTGTGAGGATGCCGCCATTCTTAAATAAATGTATACATGAGTCTCTTGATTTCGCTCCACACATATATCTTAGGGCACGTTTTTGTAAAACAAAACTTCTCTGGAATAGCTGATCATTGCAGACTCCCCAGAATGCAATTCCATATCTCAAATGAGATTAGATGAGGGCAAAGTATGCAGCTCTAGCAGGCACAAACCCTAATTCTGCAGCAATAGCTCTAACAGCGAAGCATCCAGAGGCTAACTTTCTACACATTAATGTTACATGTTCATCGAATATTAGTTTTTTGTCAATGTATAAACCTAAAAACTTGGTCGATGATTTAATTGCAATGGAAGGATAGAATATTCAATGCATGGTACGAAAAACACACCCAAATCAATAGTAGGCTTCAGCTTCAGAATATACTTTTACAAGGTACAAACCCCTGAAACGACTAAATATTGTATTTTCATTTGATTGTTCTCCGCTCGAACCAAGACTTAACGATTTTCGACAGTGTGGAACCGTGGAAAACGAACCCATTGTTGCCGAGATGACTCGCCGAAATGCATCAACACCTCGTATATAAAGAATCAGAGCCGAACAATGGCACAGCCCGCTTCCCTGAATTTTTCCTCAAAATCTTCGAACAATGGAACGTTGACGTCTCACTTGTCTCGTAAAAACAATAAAGATTGCTACGTCAATTTCGTCGAAATATAGTTACAAAAAGATTGAAACAGTGCCATTTCCAACCATAGTGGTTCCATAAACACGGCCCATTCTCATAGACACCCATATTCAAGGGTTAGAAAACACAAAATCATCTCCAGAACGTTTAATAATCGGAAGATTATTCAGGGGAACGAGTTTCGGACAGTAATGTGTCCATCATCAGCCTTAATCCTTACAAACCAAAAGTCCTATAATATGGTACAAGTTAATCATGAAAAATATAAGAAATAGAGAATTTACTCACGTGGGAATGAAAAAAAACATTAGGAAAAAACTTTGAATAAAATTATTGTGCAAATAAGCAGGGCCAGGTTAATTGTAAAGGGGCCCTGTGCCCCTATGAGGACGAACATAATCAAGATTTTATGACAAAACCCATTTTTGGAAAAAACCGAAAAAACGTTGGAGTCAAGTAATTACCCAAAACAAACCTATATCATCAGATGATGGAAGACAAGTGGCGTTCTTAGCAATCCACAAAACGCAAAACGCAAGTTCTGTGATGACTAAGAGCACATTACTGACAAATTTGTAGAATTTGCAGGTCGTTATTGATATCAAAAGAATGTTGGTGGTAGATGATATGATTTGCAAATGAGCTTCTCGTGTTTCTCGTGTTATATTCATCAATATGGGGGTTCACTGATTTTTCAATTATTTTCACATGTTCTAGTACTCTGGTATGAACCCGTCTGCCACTCTGGCCTATGTATTGAGCATTACAATCAGAGCAAGAGACTTAATAAACACCTGATTTGTGAAGGGGGAAAATTTTGTCTTTGGTGTTGACCAAAGTGCGTGCGATAGAGTCCATGGTATGAAATATTGATGTCAACACCTTTGGAATATTTGGAGATTATAAGTTCTTGGAAATACTTGCTCAGGCAATGAATTCCATAGCTTTCCAGAAACAAATCGATTTAGCGAATATAGCATATAGATCCATTAGCGAGGTCAAAATTACCAACAACCCAATTCAAAAAGGAACGCCCTGAATATTTCTTGAAAGGGTTGATTATTCCATAAATACATGTCAAGATCTATTGCCATTTTATATCAACGATTGAAGATTATTTTGCAGAACTTGAATTCCAATCGATAATGATTCGAAAATATAGTATGTTGTGTAACGAGCACGGAATGATATTCATTTCCCACGAGAATGACGTTTGCAGCATGAGCCGTAGGCGAATTCTGCAAATCATACGAGTGGAAAATTAGCATTACTCTACTTGTTCTACTACAGATAAAAAAAATAATAACACAGTGAAGTGCATTGTGATATCAGATAAGGAAATAAAATTGATGACATACTAAGTACCTTATTGATTTATCGAACACACTATAGCAATTTTGTGTTATAGCCGTAGGAAAAATCTATTGTCATTATCTGAGAAGCGAGAAGTGCCAATAGATAATTAGAAAAGAACATCCAAAGTATACCTATTCTTCTTCAAACATTTTGCAATCGAGGTATCAAAAATTTCAACATCAAACTTTTTTAACAAATTTTGTAAATAGTGGGAAATAAAGAGAGAGATTTCGCAAAAAAAGCTCGAGAGTCTGCCAGATTTACAAAAATATAAATTCTCACCTTCAAAAAATCTACCACCTTCACTCTCCGAATTAAATAAGAGCGTTTTCTGATTGTCAATACACCCAGTGCCAATAGAGAACATGAACTGAAAGAAATATCGAAAGGTCAAAAGAATTTATAGGAGAAGACACATTTTCCAACATACGCTGATGCTCTTAGATTCCATTCAGGGACAAGCTATTGTCTGGTTGGTGATGACACACTGACCATTTTCTTGGACAATGTTCTTCAGTTATCCCAACTATCGGACATGTCGAGTTATGTCGAACAATTCTCTACCAAAACTCGGTTATCCATAGAACAGCAAATCCTCGGATTGTTATACATTTTCGAGTGAAATAGGTATTTTCTACGTCGCTGGCCAAATCTCGGGCTTTAGATAATTGGTTTTTCGGTCCGTAGGTGTGTGAGAGAGCCATCTCGTTACAGGTATTTGCCAGCAATCTGAGGTGCGATTGTCGGCGAGTTGGTTCCACTCATGTCTCCCTCATAAAACCGCGATGGAGTCATTAGTTCGACGCGTTGATTTCTTCTTCTCATCCGACAATAGAACATACAAACGTTTACACATACGCGGAGATTGGCCATAAAATTTCACACACTTTTTCACTTTCATTTCTTAGACTGTCGAATGATCTATCGAATATGCAAAATTCCAATCTTTTGTTTTTCAATTACTAGAATGTTTTACCAGATATTCGGTACAGTGCTTCAATTTCCACTTTGAATTTCCAGGGCCTACTGATATTCCTTCTCATTTCATAAACAGCTCAATAAGCATTTTTCACTCCATCACTGGAATCAGAAGCCCTCAATTGGAACGAACAGGAACAATTCAAACTATCCCAGATGTGTCAAAATCTAAGAAACTGTGAACTTCTTCTTCGTTTGTAGGGCTCTTTACTACAGAACTCCACATCTGTGGATGCCATACCAGATAGATGAATTCCATGGTGTACACTACTTAAAAGAGTTGTCTCCCTCGGTATGGAATCACGTCAGGTACCCTTACGAGGGGAGTGTATCAACTTTGGCGTTCGTGATGCCTCTCTACAAAGGAGGGTGTCGTCTTCAAGAGTTAGGTATGAACAGTGGTTTTATACCAGTTCTTTCCCAAATTATTCATGCCCTACAGGAAAGCAACAGTCGTTGTATCAACATCTGTATATTTTAGTAATATGGCATAATTAGAAAATCATAATACTAATTCATGTTTTTTTCAGGATATTCCAGGAACAATGCAAACCATCGTAGATGTCTCATAATCTCAGATCCTGTATTTGCAAGAACTTCCTATTTGCTTGTAGGGCACCTCACTTCAGTACTCTACATTTGAGAATGTCATACCAGTTGGGCTAATGAAATATGCAGAATTTTTAGATAAGTTTCCATCAACTTTAAATTTGTCACTCCTCAAATTCAAATCATAGTTCTATTCTCCTCTGAACATTCTTTCATGAGAAAACTACTTTTATCGATTCACTACATTATTCATTTCTTCAGTCGAATAATTAGTCGACATTCATTAATGTGAGTGTATGTAATCACGTCAGGTACCCTTACGAGGGGAGTGTATCAACTTTGGCGTTCGTGATGCCTCTCTACAAAGGAGGGTGTCGCCTTCAAGAGTTAGGTATGAACAGTGGTTTTATACCAGTTATTTTCCAAATTATTCATCACCTATTGGAAAGCAACAGTCGTTGTCTAAATGAAGCGGTGCTCGTAGAAAGGTGGACCCACATTTTTTGATTAGAGAATTGTAATACTAATTCAAGTTTCTCTTCCAGGATTCTCCAGGAACAATGCAAATTATATTACGATGATGAAATAAGTCTTATATCTTGAATGCATTCATCATCGCCAACTTATAATATAATATCCAAAATGACGTCAGTTCTGGAAATATCTTAGTTGGATTCTCCGAGTTTCCTTCATCGTTCCTAATAATTTTCAGGATTATACTTCTTTCAGTTCTCTATGTAGATCGCGTTAACGCTTGAAAATATACCCTGTGTAGTAATCGTAAGTATGACTGAGATGTTAGTATGACTCATATGACAGGTAGAATCCTAGTGACATTTCATCAGTGTTTGTCGAGTGATTATTTCTTTTAGTAGTATTTCTCAAAATGATCCACAATTCTTTGCTAAAGAGGCTCAACATAAAGTAAGTACGAATACTTTGTGTCGGCAGAGATCTGACATTTCAACGGAAATTTCAAAATTTCAGTTATATTTTCTATTCCCACATAGCAGCCAGGACAGTTAGAA
The DNA here is from genome assembly GCA_918026855.4 of Phaedon cochleariae. NCBI lineage: Eukaryota > Metazoa > Arthropoda > Insecta > Coleoptera > Chrysomelidae > Phaedon > Phaedon cochleariae. Next base: position 37,665,588 of record OU896719.1, read on the forward strand.
AATCTTTGAAGCCTGAATTTTTGAAAAGTGCCATGCTGAGAGAACAGAGTGTTATAAAAATTTACAGTTACAAAAATGGCAAGAAATCTCATGAAGTACACCCGTTAACAGTAAAAGAATCTGAAGATAACATCATCATAGAAGAAAAACAAAAAATTCGAAGAGCAAACTAGGTACTACGAAACGAATTACGAAGCAAAATTATCGGGACAGTAGAAAGCAATATTATTTATTAACTTCAACAAAATTTGTGACACTCTGTCATTTTGTGTAGGTAGTCAATTACTATATTAAAAAAAGAACAGTTGGAGATCCTGGCACACATTAAATTTGTAACCTCCTGCGTTCAAAGTATAGGTGGGTAGTTCAGTTTTTTCACAATTCCTAGTGATATTAAAAATTCCAATGTCATATAACTTGATCCATCTTCCTAATTTATAGCTAATATGGCGAGATCCAAGACCATTCTTCAAATTGAATTACTTATTTTCTCCACAGAAATCAGCGGGATCCTCATTGTGTTTCTCCTATGAATACGGAATGACACTTTACCTGGACCTTTCGAAACATCCCCATAGAATAGGTGCCTAACATTTCATAGGTATTGTTTGAATACTATAACTTCTGTGCCTATTTTCATTTTTCATCAATCCAGTATAAATTGAGATCAATGATTTATGCCTGGCAGAGCACCTGAAGGGCCCAAGAGCGGGTCCTTAAGGCACACCACTCCGCACAATATTAATTCTAACGTTGCTCGACACGGACGACAAGTACCTTTTTGGTTAATTGCAGTTAAAAGTAATTAATTTTCATATTGTCTATGAAAGACGCCTCGGGGGGGAAGGGGATATAATGCCGACTTGATTTTCGTGTGGCTAGGCTACGCTTAGTCGGCGGTCTTTGCACTGCTGGCTGGAGACTACCCTGCACTGATGAGAGTGAAAGAGCTCGAAACCAGTCTGTAGGTGTCTAGCGTAGCCTAGGTTAGGTTAGGTTAGGTTCCATGTGAGTGGGGCGAATACCTCCCCTGCACTGCGACCCCAGATGGGTCTATTGTGGCTCACCCCTAGAGGTTACAGTTCACCGTACAATCCACATCTTTTTACGAACTTCATGGTTGAATTGGGTGAGATTTGTCTGAAATCGATAGGTTCTAAATTGGTAAAGCCAAATGTGTCGAACCTTAGTCTTTCTAAGCTAGAGCATGAACATAATATGTGTTCAGCCGTTTCGTCTTCCACACAACAGTACCGACAGTCCGTTTGTTGGTTCAGACCCATCCTTTCCAGGTGGTATCTTAGACGACAGTGTCCCGTAAGCAGTCCAGTCAGAATTCGCAGGTTACCCCTGCTCCATTCTAGGATCTGCCTGGTTATTTTTTCCGATGGTTTAGGCAGCAACGCCTTCGAATGGGATAATCCTGGTAATTCAGACCAGTACCTGAGTGTTTTTCCCTCCGCCCAGCCCGAGATAGTTGTTTTCGCCGCACTTGCGGTGACTCCAAAATATGGTTCTGGTCCTATGAACACAGATTCGGTTCCCTGTTTGGCGAGGATGTCGGCTTTCTCGTTACCCTCCAGCCCCTGATGTCCAGGCACTAACAGCAAAGTGACTCTGTTGTTAGTACCCAGGCATTCTAGGGATTCAATACACCTCCATACAAGCTTGGAATTTATCTTGCTGGAGCTCAGTGCTTTAAGAGCAGCCTGACTGTTTGATACAATACTGATATTTTTGTTTACTAGAGGTTTATTTGACAACTCTCTAGCACACAATTCAATTGCGAATACCTCCGCCTGAAAGATTGTAGCATATTTGCCGAGATTGACGGAAATTTCCGTCTTCGGTTTTCTGCTGAACACACCGGCTCCAACTCCAAGAGGGGTTTTCGAACCATCTGTGTACATTTAGCGTGGCCTAGCTCAATAGGTATTCAGGAATCGTTTATAGGAAAGTAGTTGTTTTTCTCCCGAAATCTACCATTGTTGTTCATGTTATGAAGATTGTGTGGAAATGACTTTGAGCTTTTTGTATTTATTTAATTCAATAACAATTTCACTGTTCTTATGAAACTAACCCTGTATGTTGAAAAAATGAAACATCCTGTATAGTCGTGGCGTATATTGAGTGTGTTTTCAAGCGTGAAAAGCAACCACTGGAAAAGATTAACAACTAATTTGTGCAAAGCGGATTAAGATAGTGAACGAGACCGGTCGCAAAAACCGACTGCCGAAAAAAAAACTAACCCTCTATCTGCTCTATCACTCCATCAGTGCCAACGTCCAATAGAAGACAGTTAATGGGACTAGGGGTGATATGGGGAGATATATAGGGCGAGATAAAATGGCGGTGTAGAAAACGTGATATACTTATTATTTAGTTCTCGTTTAGTATGTCTTTTACACTTGGACTTAAATGTTCCAAAAACGTTGACACTAGTGGATCAATAGAATACCAAAAACTCAAATCATTCCGTCGAAATACGCAACGCTAATTTCGTCGCAACCCAAAATGTTGCCCCTGTTAAAATATGAATAACTTTTTTCTCCTTTTAACAATTTGAATTCGGATCACACTGTTCGCTAGCCCAGTCCATCAGCTGTAATCTCGTACTTCTTTGAAATATGAGGTTCTTCATATAAAATCGATACAGTGTGTCACCTGAAACTGTGAAAGATTTCGGAATTTTCAAAAGAATCCCAAATGAACATTTTTTTTTCTTGGAATTCGTATAGCATAAAAAAGATCTGAAATTTTGACAAGGTATTTACTGATGAAATAACCCAGGTCCGCTGTCATCTGTTGTTGCCAAATTATTTATTCACGAAATCCGATAGATTATTCACACGTGATGTGGATATAAGTGTTTGAGATCGACAAAAAAATATATTGAATAATGCCATCCTTTTTCCATCACCTTGACCTATTTGTCAATGGGAAAATTAATTTGAAGATTCGACTGGTTTGGAACTTCATTATTTGAGGTATTTTCAATCGTTTCTTTCAAATTGCTACTCTTCCGGAGTATGCTGTTTCACTACCACGATATGTAAGTCAGTGTGTATATTCTGCCATTATTTTTCTATCCCCTTAACCTATTTATCAGTGAAAAAATCAACGTGAAGAATCGACTGGTTTGAAATTTGATTTGTATTTTGTAGAAAAAATGATTTACAGACCCAACTAATTACTTTATGAATTGTTCGAAATGGTCTCCATTGTTTTGTGCAGCTGATATTCCAGAGATCTTCCACATTTCCAGAAGGTCGGAAACATTTTGAATATCGGCTGTACTTTTGCTCACAAAACATTGAAGACCATTTTGAATAATTCATTAAGTAATTAGTTGTGTCTGCACTCCATGTTTTTCATCATCGTAGTGAATTACAATCCAAAAATACATGATGATGAGTACTGCAATTTTGAAGACAAAAAGTTGAAAATAGGTGTAACTCACCTGGAATCACATGAGGATTTGAAAAATACCAAATTAATGGAGGGTTGCTACTTGAAATTTCATGCCTTGGTGGTGAAGGGGTTGAATGTAATGTAATAACAAATACCTCAAAAGTTTTCCCCCTTGATATGTTAATCAAAGTGTTTCGCCTAATTGTCAGTGTCATCAGTGAAGAAATATTGCGTGCTGCTCGGTTTCAAAATGTCACCCTGTATATTTTTGATTCGGCCAAACATTGTTTATACTTTCCATTTTTTGAGTTACACTATACTTTCTGATTTCTGAGATCATGAGCTATCTACAAGTATATGTTGCGAATCACCTTGTATATGATGAATTAGAGTCCGAGAGACAGGAGTGGCGCAAGGTTCTGTTTTGAAGTAATATCGAACACCATCAACAATCACCTGAGTACAGTATCGCATTGTGTTCACAAATCTTGATAGCCATTTTAATTATTGTTTGGCGTTTCTATGCAATTATATTCTCATGCAAGACAGTGTAATTGCTGCAAAATTAACTCTTTATAGTGTATGTGTCAAGTTAGATTGTAATAATTACAGAGTATAGTGTTAATGTCTCACTAAATGGAGATATCTAACGCGAAATATGGAATTAGAGAGATCCAATCTAATTATTATTGTTTTTACACATATACGTGTGTAAATTCATACATTGAGTACGATAGCATGTATTTCGAAGCGAAATTTTCAACAACTCAACGTATGCTTTCTGAAATATGTGCCATTTTTCACATAATATAATGTGACACATGTTGAATCAAGGCGTGTTCGAAGATCATCACTTGTTTGCTAACATTAAATTTGATGGATCGGTTTGGTCCAATCTATAACCATGTGTTGCGGAAATATCGAAACATGTCTTTGTAACACGATCTTTCCAGAAAGCAGATGAAGATTCTTGGAATGAATATTTTTGAACTAGGCAAACAACGAGTACCTATTCCTGTGAATAATATAATACTTACCCCTTATTTTTGATTTTATATACATATAGGAGTAACAGATACCTTGTTTTCATGAAATGACATAATATGAAGAAAAATATGTAAATATTTTCGGTGTTAATGTAGGGGGAATTTAGCTGAGACGTGAGCAAACTTGAAATAGTTTGTCGATTCCTGGCGAAATTTATTCCAAAGTTGCACGTTTCGACATATTTAGCAGTTTATTTTTAAGGCCTGCACGTTTGTTTTTTATTGTTTGGTAAAAGGAGAACTTTTGCATCTTGAAATTCAAGTCGCACACTGAAAAAGAAAAGAAAAACGCAAAAACGTCAAAGCCAATAATTTATGGTTGAACCTGAAATTAGGTAACTGAATACCTGGTGTGCAACTATTCTTCCAGTGGGTAAATCATTTTGTTTTCCTCTTTGAATACTTACTACTAAGTATTTTTGAAACAATGTTTTCAAGTAGTTTGAAATAGAGTTGAGGAATTATTATCGGTTATATTTGCATGAGTGCATAAAAATTACCGATAATTGTGCAAGAAAGCGTGTTATCTAAGATAAATGAAAGCAGTTTTTATATGATAACACGCTTTAATGCAAAATTATCTAGTCATCTTTATGCACGTAAATACATCTAAAAACTTATTTATGGAAATAGTTATTTATACATAATAATATTCTTTACTACCAAGGTGTATAATAGATTTTTTTCATCACTAGCAATACATTCCAATCATTCTAATTCTATGAGCCTGAAGTATGGACCTATTGTCACTATAAAAGCACTTCTTTTCAATTCTAATTAAAACCTAGTGGCCATGACATTGACAGCAAATGACAAGTCGTTATTGATGAAAACCTACTAGATTCGAGTGCCATTTCTACGAATCTCGCATCAGAACAGTCAATTCGGGTAAATTAAAACAGTGACAATGTCTTTATTGACTATAGTGGTTCATAAAATGACAAAAGCTACGTTGGTAGTAAAAATACACTTTTTCTACTCACATATAACTAACTAGCGTACGGATATGTACCACGCTAAATGATCGGTTAATCACGGATTGACGATCTGTGATTTATTCCAAATAATAAACACGTTACCATGGCATCACGATCTCTAAGAATTGTAAAAATGAAGCATCCATCTTTGAGAACAATGTATTTATTCTGCGCTAAGCATGACAATAAACGTGAAACAAAGGTTAGTAAGCAATGGACTGGACACATATCTACAACCAATATCACTTATACGTGTCTCGCTGGTTGCATGCAGTTGCATGTATTATGTTCTCAATTCCCTTTCCTTTCAAATCATTTTGTAGGTTAGCAGGAAGAGCAGGTATGTTAATGTTATTTTCGGAGTTCGTAGAAAAAGCATAGTATGTAACGCGTTTATAAACTCTTCTAGACACTCGTTTATTAAACACTCGCTCCGATCTTATCGACGAGAAATTTGAAGTTTTTAACAGATATGACACCTGCATTACAGTCCTCTTTTTGCAGGCATCTTCATCATTCTCTTGAAGGAATCAAATATCTGTATTTTTTCTCGAGTAAAAATATTTTTGATTCTTGTGAAAATTATAATTATTCAAAAATACGTCAAACCATCTCACTGCAGGCTCTGTTAAACACTGTATAGTGTATAATCATCACCCCTTCTCAATCTACCCTCGGTAATAATGATATCTACAATAACCACTGTTACTTTATAGAGTATAGAGGGGTGAAATTAGGGCCTTCATCACGTAATTACCCCGCATCTTCATGCAGGGTGTTATTTTGGTGTTATGGAGGGGTATCAGGGTTTATACCACGTGGGAACTCGTTTGCAAACTCAATTCGGCACCATTGTTAACTCAGTTATCATTGGAGCTACAATCTCAGTTGAATGGGCAAACAATTAGTATTTTTTCCGCTGATTACGATATCCTAATAAAAATCGAACATTGCGTTAACGAGTTGAGTCAAAATAATTTCTTCCTTAAATGGGACATCCAGTATATAATATTTTCGAACTATCAAAAATTCTATTCTGAATTCAGCGGAAAAAATACAACCAGCTTATCCATTTGACTGACTTTGTAGCTCCAATGATAACCGAGTTAGCAAAAGTGCAGACTTGAGTTTTAAAACCCTGTATATGATACAGAGGTTCTCAAATGTGATGGGGAATTCAGAACGTAGTAATTTCTGATGACTATTCTGCTCTTGTTTACAAGAACCAACCAGAAATGCTTATTATCACGTCATCTTCTTTGTTCATTAAAAATTATTGGACTTGCTATACCAATAAAACAGAAGCTGAAGTGATCCTCACGTGACCAACCAACCTCGTTTTTAAGCGATAATATTTTGGAGATTCAAAATGTCAATTATGACAGCACAGATTTCTGTGCAATTATTCGTTATACTTATGTTTCATGGAAATATTCGTCGATTGTCATACTCCAGCTCACTGCTTCAAGTTCGCTCATGAGAAGAAATGATTACTTCTTTAGATTCTTTCTATTTTTTGTCATTCATATAAATCTAAAAATAGAAGATCTATTCATTTCAGTAAATTGCCGTATTTTCGCCGCCCCTGGGTTGTCCCAAGGGTGAATGATGGGCTCGTCACTCGTCGAGGGCCGTTTCTGACACCGCGAAGGGCTAATAAGGCGGCTAGATTAGATTCTGGTGGCCGGACGCGGACCCTTCGTTGTTGATGGGCCATCATTTCTACGGTGCCAACGCCGTCCTTTGTGTGGTGCGAGCCGTCTGTGAAATTACATGTAGTCGAATAGGAAGACAAAAAAAAACGTGATTTTAATCAGAACGGAATCGACGAACATTCGGTGTGATTAGTTGAACCTCTTTTTTTGTGGGTAATTTTCACTAGCTTTCTAATCCTATCCACTAATCAGTAGGTCTGGCAACGTTGCTGGTCCTACTTTTCAATTCTACTCACCTGTTGAGCTATTTTCGGAAGTGTCACAGCTTTGGCGCCCGAGCAGGGACCGTGTCAAAAATATAGTATAGATCACGTTAACTCATGAAGATATACGTTTCACCCTGAAAAACAGTATCAGTCAAATTGTGACAATTTTGTTGTTCCAACCAATAGCAATGCGTAATACTACTATGCAGTGCCATCAGTATAATGCCGAATGATTGGCTAGAATTGATATTGATACGTATACGCCATTCCCCGCAATACTACACTGCGTGTTTCGTATATAGTGTTGTTAGTTGTGAGACGGTATCAATCATGTCAGACAGCTTTATAACTCGCCTCAATTGAAGAACACATTAATATAAATTACCTTAGGAGGAATTTTGAATATAATTGCACGGAGATCGTGTATTCGTTGATGCCGATACTCTTCTATCTTCTTTCATGATGGATGTTCATCTGGAGCAACTTTATGACCGAAATTATTGGTCGTAATGCACGGTTATCGAGTATTGGCCGATCGCTTCATATACCGGGAGTTTTTTCACAGAACTCAAAAAACTAGAAGGCCGATATGAGCCTTAGAAATTACTTGAATCCGATACCACCAGTGTGCTTCGTACCGAATCATTATCATCTCTGAGATACCTCTGAGAAAAATGAATTCACGAAAAACAACTTTTTGACGTGAAGAAGATAATACATATTTCAACCCTCTACCTCCCTAGAGCAACACCCTTTATGATTTGAATAGAGAATAAGGATCCAGTCAATGCAAAGGTAATTCAATTCTGACACTAGCAGTGCAAAGTGTTTCAGTATATCCAGTTCTGTATTCTAGGACCACCTGATCAATTTCCTTAACTGAAATAGTCAATGGTGAAAAAGTTTGAATTTTCGCCTAGGACCATCTGATTAATTTCCTTAACTGAAATCTGAATGTTTTTCATCTGTCTAGATATCGCTTTCATTTTGATTCTGTGACTTTATAAGATGGTTTCAGACCCCAAAAAGTTAATGGTGAAAACAGAATCGAGCTATCTTTGCTCTGAAAAATGTTCGATTTTTTACCTAGGACATACTTATCAATTTCCTCAATTGAAATCTAAATGTTTGTCATCTGTCTAGATATCGCTTTCATTTCGATTCTGTGACCTGATTAGGCGGTTTTTCGACCCGAAGAAGTCAATGGTGAGAACAGAATTGAGCTATCTTTGCTCTGAAGAAAGTTTGAATTTTTTCATAGGACCTACTGATCAATTTCTTTAATTGAAATCTAAATGTTTGTCATCTGTCTAGATATCGCTTTCATTTTGATTCTGTGACCTATAAGGCGGTTTTTCGACCCGAAGAAGTCAATGGTGAAAACAGAATCGAGCTATCTTTGCTCTGAAAAAAGTTCGAATTTTTTCATAGGACCTACTGATCAATTTCTTCAATTGAAATCTAAATGTTTGTCATCAGTCAAGATATCGCTTTCAATTCGATTCTGTGACATTAGAGGCAATTTTTAGACCCAAAAAAGTCAATGGTGAGAACAGAATCGAGCTATCTTTGCTCTAAAAGAAGTTCGATTTTTTTCATAGGACCTACTAATCAATTTCTTTAATTGAAATCTGAATGTTTGTCATCTGTCTAGATAGCACTCCCATTTTGATTCTGTGACCTATAAGGCGGTTTTTCGACCCAAAAAAATCAATGGTGACAACAGAATCGAGCTATCTTTGCTCTAAAAGAAGTTCGTTTTTTTTCATAGGACCTATTGATCAATTTCTTCAATTGAAATCTAAATGTTTGTCATCTGTCTAGATATCGCTTTCATTTCGATTCTGTAACCTATAAGACGGTTTTTCGACCCAAAAAAGTCAATGGTGAAGACAGAATCGAGCTATCTTTGCTCCAAAAAAAATTCGAATTTTTTCATAGGACCTACTAATCAATTTCCTAAACTGACATCTGAATGTTCGTCATTTGTCTAGATTTCGCTTTCATTCTGATTCTGTGACCTATACGGCGGTTTTTCGACCCAAAAAAGTCAATAGTGAGAACAGAATCGAACTATCTTTGCTCTAAAAAAAGTTCGAAATTTTTCATAGGACTCACTGATCAATTTCTTCAATTGAAATCTAAATGTTTGTCATCTGTCTAGATATCGCTTTGATTTTGATTCTGTAACCTATAAGGCGGTTTTTCGACCCAAAAAAGTCAATGGTGAAAACAGAATCGAGCTATCTTTGCTCTAAAAAAAGTTCGAATTTTTTCATAGGACCTACTGATCAATTTCTTTAATTGAAATCTAAATGTTTGTCATCTGTCTAGATATCGCTTTCATTTTGATTCTGTGACCTATAAGGCGGTTTTTCGACCCAAAAAAGTCAATGGTGAAAACAGAATCGAGCTATCTTTGCTCTAAAAAAAGTTCGAATTTTTTCATAGGACCTACTGATCAATTTCTTTAATTGAAATCTAAATGTTTGTCATTTGTCTAGATATCGCTTTCATTTTGATTCTGTGACCTACAAGGCGGTTTTTCGACCCAAAAAAGTCAATGGTGAGAACAGAATCGAGCTATCTTTGCTCTAAAAGAAGTTCGATTTTATTCATAGGACCTACTGATCAATTTCTTTAATTGAAATCTAAATGTTTCTCATCTGTCTAGATATCGCTTTCATTCTGATTCTGTGACCTAAAAGGCGGTTTTTCGACCCAAAAAAGTCAATGGTGAAAACAGAATCGAGTTATTTTTGCTCTGAAAAAAGCTCGAATTTTTTCCTAGGACCTACTGATCAATTTCCTTGATTGAAATCTAAATATTCGTGATCTGTCTAGATATCGCTTCCATTTCCACTAGTCAATGGTCGAGTGGACTGATTATGAGTTATTGGCATTCAATTACTCAACTGTGTCGTTAGGGACCTTGGTTAATTCCTGCAACACTTCTCACGATTTTTACATGTAAATACAGGGCTCATTTTAATTTTACCGCCATGGCCGCTATTTGGCGATACGTCGAATAAATAGTGACGTCAGTTCTTATGCTTTTTCGTTATTGGTCCGACAATCTCCCATTCTCACTCATGAATTCATCAAAATCATGTTAGAATCCTGTGTAATAGGAGGAAACCATTCTTGACTTCTTTGAGCAACCAGCATGTCCAAATATCTCTTACACTCCATAACATGTACGAGGTATCCCAAATTGCTTGATTTTGTCAGTTTCTCCTATTTCTAGAACAAAAAATTGTTACGCGATATATTTATTTTGGCAGATGTATCCCATTCTATGTTGAAAGTTGCTGTTTAGAAAAATATTCAAAAATAAAAATGTTACGGCATATTTTCGAAGTCGGTTAAATGTAAATTTTTGCCCATATCGAAAACAGTTAGAGATATCGAAATGCGGTTTCCACCAATCGACGTTTCACAAAAATCTTTCTAGACCCTTTGGTCAGTTTTTCTCTAGCTGTTCTGGAAAAAGGAGAAACTGCCAAAATCAAGCAATTTGGGACACCCTGTACATGTTGGAGACTTGGCAACATTGTGCTGAATGCTGAGAATCGATAAGACCACGCCCACGATTCATGCACCGTGCTGTCACGTTTACTGCTTCAAATGTCCTCTAGTTTGAATCAATGTAATTATTATTCACACAAATTTTTAATAAGCAATAAGCCACAACACATGAGGGAACATTTTTAGTTAGTTTACTTTTTATTGCTAATTAGGAATGTAACCGATACATAAATAAGAATTTTTCTACTCACATAACTAAAAGGGTATTTAGCGTACGGATACGTACCACGCTAAATGATCGATTAATCACGGATTGACGATCTGTGATTTATTCAAAATATTAAACACGTTACCATGGCAACACGATTTCTTAAACACATTACCATGGCAACACAGTTCATTAAACACAGCTTTAGTAATTTGAGACATGTCTGGCCTGTCAATAGTATTAACTGTCAAATGTCATTTTCGAATTTTGTATCAGAATTATTCAAACAATTTTCGTTTGTATCAGAATTTTCCATTGAAAATATATGCGAAATGTAGAATAAGAAAGTGAAATCGAAGAGAATGTTTTGGTACTTGTGTATCTCCAAGAAGTGTCAAAATGAAGCATCCATCTTTGAGAACAATTCATCTTTTCCGCACTAAGCATGACAATAAACGTGAAACAAAGGTTAGTAAGCAATGGACTGGACACATCTACAACACAACCAATACCACTTATACGTGTCTCGCTGGTTGCATGCATCAGTTGCATCTATTATGTTCCCAATTCCCATTCCTTTAGATTTATTTCGTAGGTTAGCAGGAATTGCAGGTCTGTTAATGTGATTTTAGGAGTTCTTAGAAAAAGCATAGTATGTAACGCGTTTATAAACTCTTCTAGACACTCGTTCATTAAAGACTCGCTCCGCTCTGCTCCGCTCGTGCTTAAAATACTCGTTACTACTTACGAAATCGTGACGTCAGTTGTAACTCTAGCCGTTTGAAAATTACCGTAGCTTTATCGATAAAAAATTTCAAAATAATATGGAATTGAAAGGTATTTGAGTGATGATTCTGTTTAAGTAATAAAAACAAATATGTCCACTCACCTATTAATATTTTCTAATGGATTTCCATTTCTATTAAGGTCGCGTGCCATGTCACGGTATTTCATGTACACTCCCGGTAGAAACCAAAACTCTCCTCTCCATTTCAACATTGAGCAACGCCAGGATATGATTTATCGCTCTTTTATAGAGTTATTAATATGTTGTATTGTTCTTGTTCCTATCTGAACTACACACGGGAGACCTTGAGATAGTTTATTGAACTCCATCATCGTGCATCAATATAGGCTCTTACAAGTCTTTCGGCTTTTCTAGTTGCGTTGATTTTTTTTCATTTTTCATTTACACTATTATTATGGAATTATTACGGCATCGGTTCGATATCTTCTCGTGAAACAGACACCAGTTTAGAGTTTGGAACCAATCATTATCTTTTAGGCCCCTATATGTACGATGGGAATTGGTTACAAACTATACCCATACCGAGTTTCCGATATATATTGACGTTAATGAAAAGGTATAAGATCATTAAGGCTTCATCCAGTCTAACAAGGCATAAATTAGAAGTATTATACAGAAAACTATTCTGTTCAAAAGTGCGTAAATGGACTTTTCCTACGAGCGTGCGGAAAAATAACTTTTCCGCATGATTTTTCGTTTTGAAAGTTGTACTTTTTTGTACGATTTTACTTTTCATACATCTCATGAAATGTCCGAGCAAGGACGTCCACGGAATGTCCCAGCTGGTACATCATTTCAAATGTCCAAGAAATAGCATCCCTTAGACGTCCCACGTGGTGTATATTGTAGAATGTCCATGTAAGGACGTCCTTGGCATATCCCTGATGGGATATGATTTTATACGTTCCTGTAGGGACATCCATCGGATGTCCCGAGTAGTACATATTCTGGCATGACTTCAGATCTAATATAATGTCCCTTCTAGACAACCATGAAATGTCCCTGATGGTACATTCCTTCAAATATCTCTGCACAGACGCCCTTAATATTTCCAGGATCGTATAACAATCGAAATGTCCCAATTGGTACATGAACTGTACTGTTCCAATGTCCTAGAAATAACGTCCTACGGACGTCCTAGTCGGTACTTTCAATATGTTGTCCCTGCGAGGACGTTAACTCGCCGACGAATGATTGCTCGTAGGCTACAAATACTCCCCGTCAATGTCCTTTACGTAAGTCCATTGGACATCCTTGGGAAACTTTTTCAGGATCTATTGGGGACCTTGTACGGACCATCAACTCAACTGGATGTCCTCATCAGTTATGCAAGATCTGGACCTAGAGGGACCCAGAAAAATTCAAATTCAAGAATAATTCGTACATTCCTGGGACATCCAATTGATATTCCTCAGCGTTGGTTATAGGTTGTCCTACGGATGTCCTAAGGATATCCTCCGTAGTGCTTGATGAGGAATACTGCAGGATTTAGTTATTCGATAGTTGTCCCAGGGACATCCCTCAAGGACGTTCCTAGTTGGTCCTCAAGTGAGACATTTGTGCGTCCCACAGACGTCCAATGGACGTCCACGGTACCAAATTCGAACTTCCTATGGACGTCCTGAATGTCCCGATAGGACGTCCTGAAGATATCCATGAGACATAATTGTGTTATTAGGTAAATAAGCATTTCAGACCAATCTACCTTCCTCCATTCACTACACTAGTAATTCTCAACAACAAACTGATCAAGGCATTCCTGTAGTCGGCCAAACACTAACCAATCAAATTCAATTAAGAAACGACGTTCTTCAAAATGTTGCGGCATCTGCTATATAACAGCATGCAACAAACACAAATTGCACTTTCAATTCCAATATTAACCATCGTTAATGTTCTAGTAATTGTTATTTAAAAGTTCTTCAAATAAGTTTCCTATTATATCGATGAAAAAAAACTATTTCATTATTTTTCAGTGCATGAAAATATCGTGCAGAAAAGTTACTTCACCGCACTAGTGCTGGAAAGTTACCTACTTTTCCACACGATTTTTGTATTGTTAAAAATAAGGATAGTTAGGACTAACTAAATGATTCATGTAACTATTCTGTCTTATGGGTCATTTGTAGCATCATTATAAAATATTGTTTATTAAAAACTTTTTTTTTTCATAAATAATATGGACAAAAACACTCATAGGAAAAACTTTGTACCTAACTCTTGCGGAAAATGTCTATTCCGCCCTTGACGACATGGGAGAAATTCGAGATTTTTCAACTTCAGAATATTTTTGTGTCGAAACTCATTATCGGTCAAAACAGCTCACATGTCCCAATCTCAACAGATACAAGGTGGCTCAAGATTCAGAATTCAGAAAAAGGATGTTCTAGGTCATACCTGATTTGTTCCCGATTTCGGCAGATTTGGCATATCATACCCATGCTGGTGATATGAATACACCTTATTATACTTAGGTATTTTTGTTTTGATCACGAAAGCCTTCAAGATTTACATACTTGCTCGATCTGTATTTCATTCATTTTCGGGATCTGGTTGATTTAATAACTTGTTTTTGAATAATCACGGACGTCAGCAATCCTTTTTTGTCGCACACAACGATTTTGTTTTGCTTCATTCGATTACCGAGCCAAACACAGTGGAATATGCAGAGAAATAAATAATCGCTATTATTATTGTTGATATGCTCACTAACCTAACATTTTCCATTCAATTTTCCTACACAGGGTGTTCCACTTACCATGCTCACCATGGGTATCTTTTAAACGGTGAGAGATACGAGGTCGGTTAAATGACACCAAATGTGGAGTTTGTCAAGGCCAACTATAATGTGAAAAAATATTTCGAATAAATCTATTCGTTTTTGTTTCATACGCAAAAAACAGATTTTGATCATTTTCATGTCTCCTCCGTAACTTCTTCATTTATGAAAATATTCAAAAAGGAATTTCACATTCTCATGGCAGTTTTTCAAAGTGATTTCGAAAAGAATATGAAATTTATACCAACTCTTCTAGAATTTGAGATATCAGCACCAACTTTAGTTTTTCAAATGTATGTCATAGCTCACTATGACTTAGTTACAAATAACTTTTTTTTCTCTTTCAGATGATATGTCGCAGTGATAGTTTTGTGTTGATAACAACGGAGTTATCGTCATTTACACGAAAACTGAAAATTATTTGGAAGCCGCCATCTTGAATTCATGAATTTTATCAAAAAAATCATGATCTCCGACCTCAAAAACACCCACTTACCAATTTTGAATGGAATCGGACCAAATCTTGTCCGCCATCTTGGAGCAGCCATTTTTTTTTAATTTCAACAAAAATTCCATAATGTATTGTCTCCGAAATTATGAACACCTGTCAAATTTCAAGGTAATCGTAGTTATGAAATTTTTGTTGAAATTAAAAAAAATGGCTGCTCCAAGATGGCGGACAAGATTTAGTCCGATTCCATTCAAAATTGGTAAGTGGGGGTTTTCGAGGTCGGAGATCATGATTTTCTTGTTAAAATTTATAAATTCAAGATGGCGGCTTCCAAATAATTTTTTGCTATTGTATAAATGACGATAACTCCGTTGTTATCAACACAAAACTATTACTGCGACATATCATCTGAAAGAGAAAAAAAAGTTATTTGTAACTAAGTCATAGTGAGCTATGACATACATTTGAAAAACTAAAGTTGGTGCTGATATCTCAAATTCTAGAAGAGTTGGTATAAATTTCATATTCTTTTCGAAATCACTCTGAAAAACTGCCATGAGAATGTGAAATTCCTTTTTGAATATTTTCATAAATAAAGAAGTTACGGAGGAGACATGAAAATGATCAAAATCTGTTTTTTGCGTATGAAACAAAAACGAATAGATTTTATCAAAATATTTTTTCACATTGTAGTTGGCCCTGACAAACTCCACATTTGGTGTCATTTAACCGACCTCGTATCTCTCACCGTTTAAAAGATACCCATGGTGAGCATGCTAAGTGGGACACACTGTATACCTGGCACTTGCGCGGTATTTGCTATAAGGGCTGACACCTGGTCCAAATGCGACTCAATAGAATACACAAATGGGTCACTCTGTGGTTGTATTTATATTGAAACTACAATTGGAACATCATTGAAAATTGAATAGACCTGATCTGTAAATGCAGGTAGAATATTCTCACCACACGGATAATTTGTTGCATGGCATCCACGTTTCGGCATATAGTATTGAATTCGTGCCTGTAGTATCTGATGATGCATGTCAACACAAATTGTAAAAAAGTAATCGTCCACCAATATATTAATGTAAAGTAGTCTGAGGTATTTCTTCTATCAACTTACCTATATTATTATAATAAAAGTATTAGACTAATCTGTCAAGTGAGCCACATTGGTAGTTACTTCACGTATTTATTTTAGTTAATTCTTTCGGTTGCAGAAAAAATAGCATGTTTCATACGGATCAAAAGTGACTTTGTTTGACTCGCAGCCTTGCAAATGCAAACATAGTGTCACTTTTGATCCTAATAAAAAAATCTACTATTTTTAAATGGACGATCTAATAATGTACGGTTAATTTCAGAGTGACTTTATGAAAGTTATTTCGACAATGATTCTAGCACAAAATCTGACTTGACCATTATATTGTATAGAAAGAAGATTTCTTTAGACGCCTATGCGATATTATTTATTACGATTACATCTAGCTAGTGACAATACACGTACACGGTGTGGTAATGGTCTGGAAATTGTTTTATTGCCTTGCCGATATAACATTGATGTAAACGACTTGAAGATATAATTATGCGGAGACCTGACGATCCATCATTTCTCCTTGAACATAAAAGATGCCGGCTGAAATTATCCCTGATATATTTGAAAACGACTTGATTGACGATGTCTAATTATGCGAACTTTTTTTTTTTCATGAATATTTCGTGGCGATATGAAGTATGGGTACAAGGTGATTCGCCATAAATGTCCCCCTTCTCTAGCTCACTTAATTTTGAACCGATTTCAAAATTTTAAAAATCATCTGGAATGATTTTTCGCTCGGAACAAACGATTATCAGCGTACTAGTTCATTGTTTCAAATAGGATACCCTATATATCATTGCATTTTTAGATTCTGCCTAAAGAAGTGATTATAGGGTGTTTAAAATCAAGATTTTTCAATTTTTTGATTTTTTTGTGTCTTAAGTATTAATTATTGGTCAAAACGACATTTTGTTGGAAAAATACAGGGTGGTTTGAGATTCAGAATCCTGATCACCCTGTAAGATATTTTCATGGACGATGCTCTTCTGAAATATCAAGAATCGTTCCTTCTTTCCCATCTCTTTCCAAAGACTCGTTCATCCAACGAACAGCGAGGCTCTGGAACACATTGCCAAGGGAGGTGTTCCCCGAAGCATATAACCTCCAGAAATTCAAGAAGAGCACCAATTCCTACCTTATTTCTCTTGGTTCTCACGATGTTCTCTGAACATTACAGGATATCCCTTTTCGTGGGAACCAGAACATAAAAAAAATCTGTTCCTATAATTGAATGTCATCAGATAGTGAATCAAGACTAAAGATTGGTACATTAGAGCCGTGTTGATCAATAATGAATAGTTTCGACACAAAAAAATCCTAAATTTGAGAAATCTCGATTTTCAACACCCTATATCTCTGTAATCATTTCCGCTAGAACCCAAGTGTGATGCATCGATGAAATCAGCTATTCAGGGACAATCTAGAAATGCAATGAAATACAGGGTGTTTCATTGAAAAAAATCAACTAGTCCTGTGGATCGTTTGTTCCGAGCACCCTGTATTTTCAGATGTAGTGGGACAAAAATGTATCAAAAATCATTTCGAATTCTTCCTCTTTTTCACTGAAAACTAAAAACTGAGAATCATCAAGAGAAATACGAATTTGCTATTCAAATATCCATTTTTTATGTTGGAAACGGGAGCAGATTCGTTCCCGAAACGTCCAAAGCTAAGTGAAAATTCAATATTTTTTCAATATATTATTTCTCCTCTCCAAACCTTTTTCGATACAAATTGTCACTGACTAGTGAATTCTTCTTTTAGGCTCTCTGATAGGAAAATTCTTTGAACGCAGTGACATTTTGGGACAAATCATCTGATTTGTAAAGTAAATTCAATGTGGAAAAGTAAAATTGTACGGAAAAGAACAACTTACAGAACGAAAAATCATGTGAAAAAGTTACTTTTCCCTACGCTTGTAGGAAAAGTATATTTTCACACGAAATAAAATGGAGTGAAATTTTAGTGCCAGATTTTGGTATTAAAAATAACCAATTAGATGGCACCGGTAGCATCAGCAAAAAAGAGGTGTGTCCTGATGGTGCGTTTTTGTAGAACAAGTGCTGTCGAAATCATTAAAAAACGTAAAGAGGAAACTGGAATCGGTCAAGTACCTACGCTTGATGTCTCACTCTTGAGACTCGGATAACTCGATCTTTTATGGGACGATTGCTCAATGTCTCTCCGTGATTCAAATGCCTATTTCATCCAGACGAACAATCACAAATTCGACCAATACGAGATTATCAGAAAAACACTTCGTATCACATTCATGTTGTTTTCGGTCTGTTTTTAGAAACTAAAAAGCACTATGGAAGGTGCCCTATTAAAAATAGTAGATTGTTTCATTAGGATCAAAAGTGACAAGCGAATATTGCATTTGCGAGGCGGAGCGTTTAGCGAAGCCGAGCGAAAGCAAAATTTGCGAGTCGAACAAAGTCACTTTTGATCCGAATGAAACATACTATTTTTTCTGCAACCGAAACAATGAACTCAAATAAATATGTGAAGTTGCCACCAATGCCGTGCCATATGTATGCAATGCAACAAATGTGGACAAATAATCCATGTGGTGAGAATATTCTACCTGCATTAACAGCAGGTTAGGTTTTCTAGGATGTTCGAATTGTAGTTTCAATATAAATACAACCACAGAATGACATATTTGTGTATGGACCAGGTGCTCTAATGGCAAATACCGCGCCAGTGCCAGAGCTATAGGAACAAGACGTGGAAAATGTTAGGTTGTTAGGTTGGTGAGCATATCAACGATGATAATAGTGATTATTTATTCCTATCCATACTGGCATACTACACTGTGTTTGACTTGATAATCAAATGAAGCTAAACAATATCGTTGTTTGAGACAAAAAAACTATTGCTTGCCATGATTATTCAAAAACAAGTTATCCATCCCGAGAATAACGAATGAAATACAGATCAAGCAAGTATTTGAATCTTGAAGGCTTCTCTGATCAAAACAAAAATACTTAACTGAGATGTTTATAATTCCAATACTAAATTATAATATAAGGTGTATTTATATCTCCAGCATGGGTATGCAATGCCAAATCTGCTGAAATCGGAAACAAATCAGTTATGTGTCCTAGGAACTAAAATTCAACTTTAGCTCCGAGGAACTAAATATGTTGCCTAGCAACATACCTATTTTCGTGTCAGTAATAGAAACGTCAATTCAAGAGCTAATTTTGGTATCAAAATGGACGACTTTTGTGTCGGTTGCAGAAAAAAGTAATTTATGAAAAGTGACATTTTATAACCTGTCGACAGAGATGAAATTTCCATATTTCTTTCCGTCACAGAAAAAAAAGTATTATCTAATCCATCTGGACTACAAACTTATCGCATCGGGATTGAAAATGGGTTTATAATCTAGGTACGATCAAATCCATGAATGAAGTTTCATTGATACGTCCAGTCGAATTAGCTGTTGGTCTTCTCCGACCGATCCTTTTGAGAATTCGCCGATGAAATCTAAAGCGATTATCCCATGTCTTTATTTGGATCTGGCTCATTTTCCACCGGTCGTATCTGGGCAACTGTGGATGCTGTGGATATGCCGTCTAATGGGCTCGATGGATTTATTCAACACAGCTCCGGATTTTAATTAGATATTTCCTATACGACTGTTTCACGTTGTAGTGACATAATTCCTTATTTGTTGGTGGAGATTGATTGTGGAAGATCTGATGTTCTCATGCACAAGAGATGACGGATAAGCGTGCTTTATGTTTCAATTTGAATACTCTGAAATAGAAGGAATTCGGAATACCTACACAGTACATGCAGGATACACTGTTGGAAATGAGTTATAACTTTCAAAAAAATCCTTTTCTGACGACCTACTTGAAATACGTATTATTTCGCACTATAAACAGCACGACATGATACGTATTTCGCACTAGTGCCAAATGAAAATGTTCGCCAAAGTACAAATCGTATATTGAATGGCAAATGCACCTACTCTAATTTGTACTGAATTTATATAGGCAGCTATGACAATGACAAACCTACAAGTCAGTTGATGACATTGTCAGTTTCAACACATTGTTATAGTACCTAGTTCTAATTAGAGTTACTAGATGGTATTAGTTAGATAACTCATACCATCCAGTAATTCTGCGAAAGTTAGATTTGTTGCCGGAAATTTCAAGAAAAAACTATGAATTGGTATACCAAAAATGTATGGAATGTATAAAAAATACAAAAATGAAGGCGTCTACCCTTTGGTCACCATATTCAATGTTGCGAAGTGCCATCACATTATAAAATGAATACCAATATAAGTTACATTACTTGAATTCTCTAAATTTATGCAACTGTAGAAAAAGTATAGTATGCAACATGTGGGGAAAAGTAATTTCTCCATCTGTTGCACAATATACTATTTGGTTGAAAGTATACTGATGGGTTTACCAAACATTTTATGATACCTATATGATATTATAGTTGTCAATTTTCATTATCTTTTTAGGAATCATCTGGATTGCCTTTTGAAAACAGTAATTTTAGAACTAGTGAGTTTATCAACAGAATAATATAACTAATAATACAATGATTATGATTATGATTTTTCACTATTTGCGTATTTATTTGACAACGTCGTTAGGAATGTAGAAACTGTTTCAATTAGTCTCACGATTATTTTTGTACTAATTTTTTCTTAAAATTTTTAAAAATTCAGCAGTGAACCAGTACACAGTGAACCATAGCCAGTACACGCAGTGATTCAATGTGTATCGGACTGATTCTCTGTTTACTATATAATACTCACCTAGTAAATATCTATGAAAGTAGCGAATTATTCTTTCACTTATCTTATTACTCTTTGTTGTAACTGTCACATATTTTGCAGTTTTAATATTGTTTTGAAAATATATTTTTTTGGTGTATTTATCTTGATTCACTGTGAATTCATCAACTGATTCACTGTTTCCACAAGATGGTACACAGTGAACCAATCGACATGTTTTTATGAAAAAAAAAAAAAAATCACATTGTTGATCAAAACGGTAACTGTGCATGGCTGGAATTTTGTTGCCAACAGCCTAAAGTACTTCTAAATAATAAATTGAATTCTTTTGAATGGAAATAATATCATTATCAACAAAAGTGGTACACTGTGGGACAGTTTACCTATAGAAGTAGCAAGATGATATCTATAATCATACAGATAATGCCAAACGACAATGACCTATTTTTTTTTTGTTTCTTCATCCAGATATGGATGTTTTTTTTTCTAATTTATTTGAGAACTGAATCGATGAAAAGCTTCACCATTTTTAGGAATTCTAAATGACCGTTGCAAATGGCTGCAATAAATATGGAATTTGTTATCTTCAGTGGATTATTTCTCACCCATCCTTAAAATATCATTCTCCGGTCCATGAAATTGGGGATTATCACCCCAATTAGTCTCGAAAACACTAGCCAAGCAACTCCGGCCGTAACTTACCTGTCATTTTTATCGACCATTCAGGTAAAACAAACAGTTCTCCGAGGCAAAAAGTCGCAAATTACAGTGTAAAGTTTGCGAAAATTTTTAATTACGGTACAGGCGGCTCTATTGATATATCCTAGTGGGTATATCAGTATATTAGAAAGAAAAAAATTGGTCACAGAACCGAAATGGAAAATTGATCAGTAGGTCCTAGGAAAAAAATCGATCTTTCAGAGCAATGATAGCTCAATTCTGTTATCACAATTGGCTCTTTTGGGTCGAAAAACTGCCTATTCAGGTCTTAGAGAACCGAAATGGGAGCGATATCTAAACAGATCACGAACATTTAGATTTCAATTAAGGAAATTGATCAGTAGGTTCTAGGAAAAAAATTCGAACATTTTTCAGAGCAAAGATAGCTCAATTCTGTTTCCACCATTGACCTTTTTGGGTCGAAAAACTGCCTATTTAGGTCTCAGAACCAAAATGTAAGCGATATCTAGACATATGATGAAGATATAGTTTTCAGTTAAGGAAATTGATCAGTAGGCCCTTGGAAGAAAATCGAACTTTTTTCAGAGCAACGATAGCTCAATTCTGTTTTCACCATTGACTTTTTAGGGTCGAAAAACTGCCTATTAGGTCACAGAACCGAAATGGAAGCGATATCTAGACAGATCACGAACATTCAGATTTCAGTTTAAGAAATTGATCAGTAGGTCCCATATACGTATTAATAATCAATACGGATAATCTCTATCTGTTTCCATAGCGAAACATGAAGCCGATTTTTGAAGATAAATGACTATCCATAAGGAAAAGTGAGATACGATCAGACACATACTGCTTTGATTGAAAGGCTAGTAAACGTCATTGTCCACCGAAACGCATGTCTTTGAGGACTACTATAATAGCGCATGGCGCATGTGTATCATGCCACCAAATCCTTATGGATATTCATTTGTTTCATATTTTTGGCTTCATCCTGGCACCCGTTATGATCCGTATTGTTTATTAATACGTATACGGTAGGTCCTAGGAAGAAAATTCTTCAGAGCAAAGATTGATCAATTCTGTTTTCACCATTGACTTTTTTGGGTCGAAAAACTGCCTATTCAGGTCACAGAACCAAAATGGAAGCGATATCAAGACAGATCACGAACATTTAGATTTCAGTTAAGGAAATTGATCAGTAGGTTCTAGGAAAAAATTCGAACTTTTTTCAGAGCATAGATAGCTCGATTCTATTTTCACCATCGACTTTTTTGGGGTCGAAAAACCACCAGTGTGTTTGACGCGTTTATTTTCGAGTTTGTAGGATTAATGTCTTATAAAATGCCACACATCTATTCAAATTCAGAATGAAAACAATTGACAATCGTATGAGAACATAAATATATAGGTTTTTAAAATTATTTATACCTGTACAATACACACCTGGAGTTTGGTGCGTTCCTCCCGACTCACCCAGTCTATATTCATTTTTTCATATTCATAATATATCAGAGAATATTCCATTTCTATAGGACACACCTTGTATTTCCAATGAAATTGATGAAGTGCCACGTGTCGGTCTAAACCTCGAGATTAACACTCTAGATGAAGATTTTCGAGTTCAGAAGGCATAAAGTTTTAGTACCTCTCACACTTTATAGTTCACTTTTTTGGAATAAAAACACGATGTCCTGTCTTCATGTTGTCGCTTTATCATCATGAACATCGCTGTCAGTTTAACGGTTTCACTGTCACAAATACAAGGTAATTTCTATATAGCAGGACGATAATTTGTACTGGAATCAGCGTTTCAACAAATATCTGATGGGAAGTATATGCCTGGCAATACTGGCATTAGTGGTATTATGGCCTACGCGTTTGTCTTTGAAACACCACTAGACCAGGGTCGATAATTTTTTAAACGAATAAATCATAGCAGAATGAAACCAACTGGGAAAGGAAGTGAATTTAACAACAATGACAGAAACATAATATAGAAAAAGCACCATTATATTCAATCGAACATTCTCTCGTCAAAATATCGGCTTTTTCAATAGAGTCGGTGGGCTATTTGTTGGAGTAAAAGATATACAAGGTGTTTCATAATTGAATGCTGATCCTAAAGGGCGAAGATCCTTGGATGATTTTAAGGAGAGAAGTTCATATCAACATATGTCCTGAACTTCTTAGTTTTTGAGCTACAGGGTGTTGAAATCAGAAGCGTACAGCGTTTTTTCAAACTAAACATTCAATATCAGGTCTACGAGGACATCACTGGTAGAAGTGAAAGTTTGATTTTCGTCCCAAAACAAAATGTGTTTCCACTTATAGTGGGTGTCTACTGAATTACCAAATACAATATCCAAGAACTGAAGGAACAAAATTCTTTGGTTTTTATTTTTTTACGCGAAAACGGTACGTTGTATTAAAGTAAGTCTAAGAACCGAATTTGCTCCAAAACGAATAAGAATTGAGAAAAAAATCTGGTTCCAAAAAAATTCAGTGGCGTACTATTTTTTTCTTCAAAAATTGTCAGTTCAAACCCCGTACGGACGCCACTGGTGAGAATTTTCAAATATCTTTCACGAAAAAAAATGCTCCTTAATAATGAAAAGGTGTATACAAAATATCATACCAATATTTAAGAGCGATAAAAAATTATGATGAAAAACTCATTTTTTTCTTGAGATTTCATCACCCTGTAGCTCAATAACTAAGAGGTTTAGGACATATGTTGATATGAACTTTTCTCTTTGAAATCATCCAAGGATTATCGCCCTTAAGGATCAGCATTCAATTATAAAACACTGTATACATACTGAGGGTAGGTAAATGTTCTCAGAAAATGCAAAGAAACGAAACTCAAATCCAAACTTTTTTTGAGCCATTATATATATATATGTACAATTTTGAGTCATTTATTAAAATTAAGTCTAATTACTCGAAAAACGTAAGATTCCATGTTATATTGATGAACAAAATGATGTCAAATCCAATTGATTTGCAAAATACATGCGAAAATAGTTGTTCTGTATAATTGATTGGTTTTCATCTAAAAAATGTGACTGCTGCTTTTTCGTTTCTTTGCATTTTCTGAGGAAATTCACCCCAGTAATGTATTCATTCTTTTACACCATCAGAAAGTATATATTTTACAAAATTAAGAGCCCACATCGACATTTTTGAAGAAGCATATATTTTGACACGAGAATTTTTGATTGAAAATCAAGGTGCTTCTTCGATATTAAGTGAAAATAAGGTGAAAGAATTGATATACAATTTATAAGTAAGTTTTCACCAAATTTCGTGAAAAAAATGTTTTTTTGCAGAAGATAAAAATAAAACATCAAAAACTTGGTTGTTTGAATTTTTCATATAAATTTCTAGGTTATGTGAAGAAAGTTTCGATATAAAAGTTAGAGATCTTTTTATTACCTACAACTTTTCCATTCAATTTTTTTTCCATTATACTTGTAGTTTTGCCGGAAATCGAGATAAACCCTTTTTACCCTCGAAAACTTACCCTCTACCACTTCTCGACCTCAAATAACCCATAATTCATTTTCTCTTCCATATTTTTTATATCCTATTTCTTTTCCAATTGTTCTCATCCACATTTTTTTTTAGTTTCTACTATTTTCAAAGGCTACAGCACTGATCTACAAATGGCTAAATCAAACTTACGATATTTTTTTTTTTGTTGAATATTCAGAATGATATTATATGGAGAATGCAAATTCTCTACTTCAGAAGATTTTGTTTTCAAATTCTTATCGTGTGTGTTCAATAGATGTATTTCAATTTTCGTCGTGGCATATCGCCAGGAAAGTAGTTCTTTTGTGTTGAATAAACCGAGAAAGAATTAATATTTTCATCACATGGAGAATGCGAATTCTCAATGTATTTCTTTACATACATACATATATATCCATTTTTTCGTGTTCATAGATATATCTGAGAATATTCCTTTTCAAACTTACCATGCTTTTCGCAAGACGGAATAGACTTGCATCAGCTGAAGACCTATGCTAGAAATTCTAGGTTTTTCTACTTCAAGAAATTTTCATTAATTGATAGATAACTTCCGAATCACTGCTCAATTTGATTTGACTAAACATTTTATTAAATTGAATCAACGAAATATTAGATTAAATCAAAGAAATTATTTGTTTCTGTCATATTTCAATGACCACAGTGGAAAATTAACAGGTAATTATTACTTCCGTTTCCTCTAATGAAAAGCTAATGAAGAATGACGTCTTAATCGAGGAACAATCGAGATCGGATGAAAACGCAGAATACCTGGCGCCAAGTAGCAAAAAAAACACTGCTGTAGTTTTGTAACTATATCCTCCAGAAGACACGCTATTCCAAATTACCTACCTCATCCAGCGGCAATCTTGACACAATAACCTTTTTTTACTAGCCGTGAAATTAGTTGAGAACAATAACACAGGAACGGCATTAGTGGTGACGAAAACAACCATAAGAAAGACTGAAGGGAAACTAGATTTGTTTCGAAATTGGTTTGGGATAATAAGAGTGATGACCAAACGACCAAACGAATCCAGGTAAGTTGGACAAATCCTGTAACAAATCCTGATGTTGATAATTTCATTATAGGTGTATAGAAAGTCAAATGCCGAAAGTATGTCCGGAATGTGTGAAAGATATTGGCGCTTCAGAATGTGCTTTGAAAATTACAATTTCTCCAGTGGCATGAAAGTTTGGGGGAATAAACCCTTACGAGGCGTTGAACTCTCCGCCACTGACATGTCCATGGAAATTGATCAAGAGCCTTAGAAGTAGTCATTATTGATTATGAAGTGTTTACAAAGACTCAGCTCCGTAGCTCGAACGGTTCCTGAGATAAGAGCAAAAAACTGAATTTTTTTTTTGACGCCCTGTATATTGAAAACGGAAGCCCGGAGAAATATTTCGTGAAGGAAAAATATTCATTTTTTTTATTAGGAATCTACAGTTATCCGTTGTGACACTTATTTGTTAACACCCTGTATAAGTACAGTTAGAATGCAAATGAGAAACAAACTTCGGAAGAACATGGTAGATATTTTATGTTGCTCTGCAATGAAAAAGTCACAAGCTCGACTAACTGAATTATGACGTTAATCTGTCATCTTCATTGGTGTTTTTTATGTACAGGAGGTGACACAAAACCGGGCGTTTTACGACCGCAATCACACTTTTCTCGAGATATTTCGACGATCGTCAGGTGGTTCCCAGAAACAGAATCTCCGACGGTATCGTTTTTCCAATTAAAAAAGAAATAAGCGACTGTCGCTATCGACGGATATCAGACCGGGATCTGGAATTTTATTGCTTGGGCCTGAAAGGCCCTCGTGAAGAAATAACCATCCGGGTGATGAATATCGTGTTCCGAATGTTAATCCGTCTCTTCGATAAGGTATCTGTATCTATTTTCATTTTCCACAGCAGATATTTTCATCCTAATGTCAGATTGATGCCTACAATGAGAAAAATATTTGTTTGGGTAAAGCACCTGTTCATGCATAATATAATAGCATAATAGTTATTTATGTATCAACTATCAAGGGCGTAAAATAGGCTTTTATGGACCGCAGCGTGTAAGTAATAGACCGAGCGATAGCGATGGCTATTAACACGCCTAGGTCCATAAAAGCTTTACGCCCGAAATACATACAACATTTTATGCACGACCTGTATATATTTGATATCTCATGTAGGTATCTCTTCACCCCTCAAGCACAATAAAAATACATCACGGTTGCAGTGAGAGTGTATTGTATCCATATCGCAAATACAATTAATCGAGAAGTATGGAATCAACGTTACCATGGCAACTCAGTCAATTTTTCGAAATAGGAATTAATAGGCCAGTAGCCATATTAACTGTCAATTTGTGTAATGATACATAATTCATTAGTGATTTCAAAATGAATTCTAGTGATGAAGAAAGTGTGAATTGTACTCCACCAGAAATTAGTGAGGCAGCTGAGGAAGCAAAATCGAGGTTATTGCCAAGGAAATCAAAAAAAATGTACGACAAAGTATACGAAGAATTCGTAAGCTGGTGCGACAGAAATGATGTAAAAAATAAGAACTACACTGAAAGTGTGCTTCTTGACTATTTTCTGGAAAAATCAAAATCTCGTAAGCCCTCTTCCATGTGGTCATATTATTCCATATTTAAAGCTACTTTAAATGTACATGATAATAGAGATATTAGTAAATATGCAAGATTGATAGCTTTACCACCAGCTCAATGACTTCATCGCCCGCCGGGCAGTAAAGTGCCACTTTACGCCCGCAAACCCGGGCGGTAAAGTGCTACTTTACGCCTGGTGGTGCATAATAGTTATTTATACACCAAAGTAGAGAAGAATTTCATTATTACCCAGGGACCAAGATTATATCCCGAGGCTTCAGCCCCCCCCCCACCTCCTGGATCCGCCCCTGTGCTTGAGAAAATGCAGCTGTTTGTTGATATCATATTTTTGTCAAAATCAATTAACTATTATGATCCATTCATTTTCGCTGACATCATTTCATCGTATGAACGATAGAAAAAACAACGACATTCCTGAGATTCACACCAATTTTTTCGCCAGTCGATACATTCCTTCGGTAGGTAAGAGGTAACGAGACCTCATTATTTCGAAAATTTACGATCATTACCTGCGCAGACAGAACTTTTAACATCTTTGTTTACTCACGGTCTGTCGGTATAAATTTGCTGTCAGACACCCGGCCATGTTGGCCGTCGATAAATCACCCAGTGCGACAATGGGGTTCTAGAACTGTTGCCTTGAAACAAACAGCCTACCATCACTGGCGCAAAAACCCTAACCTCGCGACTAGAGCAGAATACGTTGATGCCAGGAATAACTGCAGCCAAACAATAGATGCTTCGAAAGAAACATACAATGCCAAGATGAGATCGAAACTCATAGATTGTCCCAATGGCTCCCGTTCGTTTTGGTCCCTTGCTAAAGCGGTCGGAAGAAATTTCACTAACAGTTCATTTCCACCACTGTCCAAATCCGACGGCACATTAGCAACAACATCGCAGGAGAAAGCAAATATCTTTGCAGAGATGTTCGCAGCAAACTCTACTTTAGATTCCCAAGGAAAAGTGCCGCCAGACATTCCACCGGTTGAGAGTCGAATGCCCGAAATCGTCTTCCGTCAACGCACTATCAGACGAATTTTGCTAGGTCTCAAAACGAATAAGGCTAACGGTCCTGATGGAATCCCACCCATTGTCCTCAAAAAATGTGCACCAGAACTAACACCGATTCTCTGCAAGTTGTTTACTGTCTCGTACAGGTCGGGTATTTTTCCATCATGCTGGAAGACAGCTAGAGTCCAACCAATCCCCAAAAAAGGGAACAAGAACCTGCCCAACAACTACAGGCCCATTGCCCTGTTATCAGTGATCTCCAAAGTGATGGAGAAAGCCATCAACATTGAGCTCATCAAATATCTGGAGAGCTCAGGAATCATCAATGATAGACAATACGGCTTTCGCCACCGAAGATCTACTGGAGATCTACTTGCCTACGTCACCCATTTATGGCAAGCTTCATTAGAAAAACACGGGGAATCTTTGGCTGTCGCGTTGGACATATCGAAAGCATTTGACCGTGTTTGGCACAGAGGACTCCTCCACAAACTACCATCATACGGCTTACCACCTCAGCTATGCCATCTCTTATCGAGTTTTCTTTCAGGCAGATCGCTTCATGTGGTGGTGGACGGTGTATCGTCTGATTCCATTGGCATCAATTCCGGCGTTCCACAAGGATCAATTTTGGCACCAACATTATTCCTTCTGCATATCAATGATCTGTTGGGAGTAACAACTTGCCCCATCCACAGCTTCGCAGATGATAGTACCCTCCATACTGCGTTCTCTTCCAGAATTCCCATCTCTTCCCAGGAAACTAAGAACTCACGGCGCAGGCAGGTCAATGCTGTCAATGAAGACCTTGCTGAAATTACAGCCTGGGGAACCAACAACCTAGTTGAATTCAACGCCACCAAAACTCAAGCCTGTATTTTCTCTAGAAAGGGCGGAACTCAGTATGCCCGACATTGTAATGTCTGGCACCACCATCTCCACCAAGCCCACCATATCTATGCTCGGTATTTCCATCAGCAACACTCTTTCATGGGATAATCATGTCAGATCCATCGCAAAAGCTGCCTCACAAAAACTCGGATTCTTGTTCCGTGCGAAAAGCTACTTTACACCTCAACAGCTTCTCATGATCTACAAAGCTCAGATACGGCCTGTTCTAGAATACTGTTCGCACATATGGGGTTCTGCACCAAAACATACGCTGATGCTCTTAGATTCCATCCAGAGAAGAGCCATCCGCCTGGTGGGTGACGCCACACTCACTCAGTCTTTGATATCATTGGAACACCGTAGAAAGGTCGGCGATCTTTCACTTTTCTATCGATACTTCCACGGGAAATGTGCTTCGGAAATCTCTGCTATCATCCCTCCACTAGCAATACCAGTCAGACGAACTAGACAAGCCCAGTCAGCACATCCTTTCGTTGTCAACCTCGAAAGATGTCGAACAGCACTTTATCAAAACTCCTTCATCCATAGAACGGCTAGGCTCTGGAATTCATTGCCTGAGGAAGTATTCCCAACAACATATAATCTCCAGAAGTTCAAAAAAAATTCCAATACCTACCTCCTATCCTTATCCTCCCTAGGAACGCACGATGTTCTTTGAACATTATAGGGATTCCCTTTCGTGCGCTCCAAGCGATAAAAAAAAAAAAAAAAAAAAAAACGTTCGATTCCGCAATCATTTTCAAGCTACATGGTATACTCTATGCTAGCCCTAATAGCCAATGAAGAAACAAACACAAGGAAGGACTCTCTACCTACGATAGCTTTTGAATATTCTAAAACACAATTTTTTTTCTATGATGACACAGTTATTCAAGTGATCTAAAACTTGAAATGAGAAATACTGATACCTTTATGTAGGTTAATCGAGAAGGTGGTACATTCATTTTAAGGACAAATCAAATGATTTGCCATAAAATGTCACTGTGTTTAACAATGTTTTTATCAGGGAGCCTAAAAGAAGAATCCAATAGCTTATCACTTGTCAGTGACACTTTGTTTGGAAAAATGTTTGAAGAAAAGAAATACATAGATAATGAAAAAATATCGATTTTTACTTATCTTTGGATGTTTCGAGAACGAATCTACTCCCGATGTCAACATGAAAATGCGCATGTATCAGAATGATCAGAATTCTGAATCATGAACCACCCTGTGTCTGTTGTGTGTCGAGATAGGGACATGTGAGCCGTTTTGACCGATAATGAATAGTTTCGACACAAAAAAATCCTAAAGTTGAAAAATCTCGATTTTGAACACCCTATATCTCTGTAATCTTTCTCGATAGACCCCAAGTATCGATGAAATCAGCTCTTCAGGGAGAATCTAAAAATGCCATACAGTGTGAAAATGAAATATCAATGTTGCTACCACTTTCTATTATAAGCGGCAACACTGCATTGTCGAAAATATTTCAAATGAAGAGAGCGTATTCTATTATGCACATTTTCATGGATTTCTCCCGACTGACCCTGTATATCAGCTGAACAGGAAACAATGCTATTGTCTCCGTTCTTAAGAATGTAGGCGGCCTACTCGATTTTTTTCTTTGGTTTTGTTACCTTTCTTTTCTATATTTTTTTAATATTATTCCACTCTGCCATATGTTGTCCATATTCAGTGAGGATATGTTCAGTTAGCTCTGATTTATCGATGTGTCTTTTCTTGCTATTTATTGTACTTGTGCTGTATCGTCCTTAGTGAAAGAGGTCTCTTCGTTTCACCTGTATAATACTTTCCACAAGCATAACATGAATAATATAGGGTTGCCATCCTTCCGGATTTCCCCGGACATGTCCGGGTTTTAGAGGCGACCAGGGACGTCCGGGCGGGTTTTGAAAAATTGTCCGGATTTTCGTCAGTTCAAACAACTGACATGAACTAACATCATGTCAGTGAAAGTTTGCTCAAAAATTGAATATTTGTAGATTTAGTATTATATGTGACTTAGTTTTGTATCAAACACTTGATTGGGAATTTATTTTTTGTTTGAAAATGTTTTACAGTTTTTATTCGATTTGTGCAACAACAAAATTTGTAGGTTGTAGGTAATATACCGGAACTATATAGTGATATCTGGAGTGATATTCACCATTCACCTTCGAACTCATTCATATGTATATGAAAATTGAATTACAAAAAATGATTCCGAGTTTTCAAAATTTCCGCTGTCTGGATTTTGTCCGGATTTCCAAGTAGCCTTGTCCTGGTTCTCACATTTCAGAGATGGCAATCCTAAATAATACATCTGTCATTGCAAGAACCTCAGAAACGCTCCTTCCTTCATGATTTTCCATTCAAATACATCGTTGCTAGTAGGTAGGTACCTGTACTACCTGTCCATGTGCCCGTTTGGCCTATTTTATGTGTTCCCTGATCTACTTCCTCGAACCACGAACCTATCACCGCAACATCACCTGCAAATTGGCCTTTCGGCCCGAAGGATATGCTACCATTGACGTCGGAATGGCAATGAGGGGGGTGGCGCAGGGTTCGGTACTGGGACCTATTCGAAGGAAACGGCAGTGGAAGCAGCAAAGTATCTCAGACGACATTTTAAATATTTGCCTCTACAAGCATTAAAACTCCTTGAAATAATCTATATTAGGAACAATTTCTATTTTATTGGCGTTTTCACTAGGCTCTACAGTGCAGCACTGACACTGCACCAGTTTGAACCTAATCCTCTACTGGTTTTCGAAAAATACAGGTTTATGGTCAGTGAAACATCTATTTGCTCGGGCTATCTCCTCATCATAAAATTCTCAGATAATCTGACCAATCGGAAGCAAAAGACAATTTGTATTATCAGATTAGTCTATCAGCGATGGTGTTCTGGATATCTTCCGCACAGCAATACCACTCGTCCTGACGAATTTCGTGAACAATAAAGAGACAGAATTATCTCGAATATTCAGAAAATTGTGATATTACTATTAAATACAGTTTTATTTGATTTTTTGGTGTTACGCCTGTGGTTCGGTGGAGGGTTTCTGAAAAAGAGTCACCATCACACGGCTCGCTATTAGGTAGTGGTTATGAGCTTATTTATGATCTGATTGGGGAATGATTATGTATCCTCGGATTGCTAACAGTTTCAAAGACATTCCATAATTCGATGTGTGGTAGGTATGACTGTGGGGAGAGAACTTCTTTGGGTTGGGTTATAGTGTGACTCAATTGGTTTTCCGATATCAAATGAGGAACAGCAGATGCAAATCTCACGAAGATGCAATTCAAAGTTATATGCATCTCAATCTTCCTGCAGAATTACAAATCGTGTCAGTTTTACAGAATATCAAAATGACAACTTCAAGTTTAAACTTGCAAAAATTCCTGAAAATTGCAAAAATCGCAAACATTCCTGAAAATTGTGAAAATTGCAAAAATCGCAAAAATTCCTGAAAATAGCAAAAATTCCTGAAAATTGCAAAAATTGCAAAAATGACTGAAAATTGCAAAAATCGCAAAAATGACTGAAAATTGCAAAAATCGCAAAAATTCCTGAAAATTGCAAAAATCGCAAAAATGACTGAAAATTGCAAAAATCGCAAAAATTCCTGAAAATTGCAAAAAATCGCAAAAATGACTGAAAATTGCAAAAATCGCAAAAATTCCTGAAAATTGCAAAAATCGCAAAAATGACTGAAAATTGCAAAAATCGCAAAAATACCTGAAAATTGCAAAAATCGCAAAAATACCTGAAAATTGCAAAAATCGCAAAAATTCCTGAAAATTGCAAAAATCGCAAAAATGACTGAAAATTGCAAAAATCGCAAAAATTCCTGAAAATAGCAAAAATTCCTGAAAATTGCAAAAATCGCAAAAATGACTGAAAATTGCAAAAATCGCAAAAATGACTGAAAATTGCAAAAATCGCAAAAATGACTGAAAATTGCAAAAATCGCAAAAATGACTGAAAATTGCAAAAATCGCAAAAATGACTGAAAATTGCAAAAATCGCAAAAATTCCTGAAAATTGCAAAAATCGCAAAAATTCCTGAAAATTGCAAAAATCGCAAAAATTCCTGAAAATTGCAAAAATCGCAAAAATTCCTGAAAATTGCAAAAATCGAAAAAATTCCTGAAAATTGCAAAAATTGCAAAAATTCCTGAAAATTGCAAAAATCGCAAAAATTCCTGAAAATTGCAAAAATCGCAAAAATGACTGAAAATTGCAAAAATCGCAAAAATTCCTGAAAATTGCAAAAATCGCAAAAATTCCTGAAAATTGCAAAAATCGCAAAAATGACTGAAAATTGCAAAAATCGCAAAAATGACTGAAAATTGCAAAAATCGCAAAAATGACTGAAAATTGCAAAAATCGCAAAAATTCCTGAAAATTGCAAAAATCGCAAAAATTCCTGAAAATTGCAAAAATCGCAAAAATTCCTGAAAATTGCAAAAATCGCAAAAATGACTGAAAATTGCAAAAA